>CM039734.1:41688305-42288305 GCA_022539455.1 Dendrobium nobile | reverse complement strand
GCAAATTTGAACCTACTTGGGAAGGACCCTTCGTCATAGAGACTGTCTACGAAGGAGGCTCGTATCAGTTAGTAGATTGTAAAGGAATTCGTCTGATGTTACCTGTCAACGGACGTTTCCTTAAGAAATACTATGCTTGATGTAGCTCTTTTGATCAATCAATAAAATTCACTTTCTTGATTCATGATTCTGCTTTGAGTCTTTTAAATTTTTTTTCTTCTTTTAATTTTCTCTTTTCTTTTCCTTAAGGTTATGTCCTTCACTCCCTTAGGATTAGATTCGCTAGTGGTGGAGTACGCCCTTCGTGGCACCATCCTAGTTTGCCAGTTGAGGTCCTCTGTGTGGAGCAAGTTTCCTCCCCACATGACCATTCGCTAGTGGTGGAGTACGCCCTTCGTGGCACCATCCTAGTTTGCCAGTTGAGGTCCTCTGTGTGGAGCAAGTTTCCTCCCCACATGACCATTCGCTAGTGGTGGAGTATGCCCTTCGTGGCACCATCCTAGTTTGCCAGTTGAGGTCCTCTGTGTGGAGCAAGTTTCCTCCCCACATGACCATTCGCTAGTGGTGGAGTACGCCCTTCGTGGCACCATCCTAGTTTGCCAGTTGAGGTCCTCTGTGTGGAGCAAGTTTCACTCCCCACATGACCATTCGCTAGTGGTGGAGTACGCCCTTCGTGGTACCATCCTAGTTTGCCAGTTGAGGTCCTCTGTGTGGAGCAAGTTTCCTCCCCACATGACCATTCGCTAGTGGTGGAGTACGCCCTTCGTGGCACCATCCTAGTTTGCCAGTTGAGGTCCTCTGTGTGGAGCAAGTTTCCTCCCCACATGACCATTCGCTAGTGGTGGAGTACGCCCTTCGTGGTACCATCCTAGTTTGCCAGTTGAGGTCCTCTGTGTGGAGCAAGTTTCCTCCCCACATGACCATTCGCTAGTGGTGGAGTACGCCCTTCGTGGCACCATCCTAGTTTGCCAGTTGATTTGCCTATTTGGAGTAAGTCTTCTATCAGCATCCTATAGGCCTAAGGTTGGGTGATGCCCTTCCTTAGACCCAAGGCTAGGTATTCCCTACCTTGGTTTTCCCAGTTCTCTTTTCCAAATAGGTGTAAGCCTTTCACTAGCTTCCTATGGACTTAAGATTGGGTGATACCCTCCCTTCTACCTTTGAGATTCTACTTCTATTTCGGTCAACGCCAATGTGTGCAGCAGAAGTTCCTCCTACCACACACATTGGGGGTCCATTTGTTGACCTCATTTTTGTATGAGGTCACTAAGATCCTTTCAGAATCCAGATCTAATCCTAGACCCTAGGATCCACTCTAGACCTTAAGACCCCTTCCTAGATCCTAGGATCAATTCATATTCAAGTCAATCCATACCCTTGATTGACTCAAACCTTAAATCAATCTAAACCCCATTCAATTTAAATTCAGATCAATTCAAACTTCAGCCCCCCCTCAAACCATGACCCAGTTCAATTGAGAATTCGAATTTCAGCTTTGACTTTGATCCTACCCTTGACCTAGCTTTCACCCTATCCATTCATTAACAATCACCAAATGATTGTTAATGATTTGGATACTTCAATATTAATTACTTGAGCTTAAAATCCATTCCAAATCCAGAAACCCAGACTCAAATCCAAAGCCTTAAGGCCTTGTCCTAAAGACCCTTTTCAAAGAATTTTCAAACATTCCAAAATCCAGTCTAATGGCCTCTGATTCAGGGTCTATCACTCACAAAGTGATAAGACATGTCTCTAGGGGCTACCCTCCAATTTTGAGCCCATTCTGAGGTCTTTAACCCCAGAATTCAAATTAAAATCCAAAGGCTGTAAAACCTTCAAATATTTACAGCCCATGCCACTGAACCTAACCCTTTTGAGATCTTGACCTTGGAATCCTTATCAAAGCCCCTAATCACTTCCATACCCTTGATTTTAACCCATTGAGCAATAAACTGCATTTTCCAGACCCATTTTTGACCATAGCTGACCAATGAGCCCAAAATGACCAAAATACCCCTATGGGGCTCAAGTATTGATTTCCAACCAAATGAGCTCCAAATTGAATCCAACCACCTCCAGCAAGTTTCAATTATTATTTCAAATTTATTGAACCCATTCCCGGCTCCTAGGTCAACCTAGTTGACCAAGTCAACATGGTTGACCTAAGAGGACCCTTAAGGGTTCAAATAGGGATTTTGACCAATCTGACCTCCCCAGACCTAGGGACCACACCTAGTAGACTCAGGATGATATTCTAAATTTGTTGAATCCATTTCCAGTCCCTGAACCCAACTGGTTGACCAAGTCAACTAGTTTTAGCCTAAAAGCCCATTAAGGGCCCATTAAGCTTTCTTAATTCAATTGACAAACATGACTCTTGGAATCACCCTCCAATCCACCTAATCAGCCCATTTGGATTACCTAGGTGCAATTCCATAAACCCTTGATGGGGTTGACTGGTCAACCAGTCAACTCAAGGCTTAAAGAACCATTTTGTGTGGTCAAACCTTTCAACCCATTGAACCCAGCTCAAGCCACACCCATCCAGCCATTTGGAAAGGCTCCATGACCTGCTTGGATGCCACCTCAGCCCCTCCCTTGACCAGTTGACCGGTCAATTTAGTCAAACCAAAGGTTTAGACCTTTCCAAAAGGTCTTGATCAGTGCCCTAAAGCTCCCTAATCGGCCCCTTAACCGAGCTCTACCCTTGGTTTAGCCTTAAGTGGCAATGGTCCCCCCCCACTCATCCCAAGTCCACCCAATGGGAGCAAGGTATGTCGAGCCTTTGAGGCAGCCTTCCAGCTTTCCCAGGGACAGGTGGCATCATCTGGAGAGCCCCCGGATGCATCCCAGCCATCCATTTGGCTTGGGAATGTTTGAATAGGAAAAAAGGTCCTAAAGCCATTGATTCCAACCCTAGTCTTCTCTCACCTTTCTAGAGCTCCTCCAGTTTTGAATCTCTGTTCCATCGAACTCCTCAGACCTCTCCCAACATATCCCCACTCAAATCCGGCCGGTCGAAACGGTGGCCGACAATCTTCCGGTGAGCTCAATACCAAATACATCCAAGGCTCATTCCAGGCGATCCGTGGAGCGTCGGAGCGTGGGTTCAACTAGGAACTTAATCGTGGACAGTCTACAAGCTCAACCATTCATTTAACGGTTCAATCCGTCCGAAAATCAAGGTGAAAATCGAAACCTTAGGTCTAGGCACATTAGTTTAAATAGATTTTTATTAAGCTAGTTTTAAGTAAAGTAAAATACTCCCCATAATTTCTGTTCATCCTCTTTATTTAGATTTAAAATTTCAAGAATATTGATCGATCCGATCGCCTGAACGAGTCAAAAAACACTTTCTAGGGCGTTTTCGTGGTCTGGTTCAGGCGTATGCTTTCTGGACCGTTGATCCCCGAATCAACGGTTCAGATTAAGCCTTTCGGAGCCAACGTCCGACCGTGTATCTGATCCAACGCTTGGATAGCGGTCCGGCGACATCTCGACCCTCCGTTTCAAACTGCGGGTTAAAATCGCAGCCGTTTGATCTCATCCCGTTGAGATCAAACACGGGGTTCGATCTCATCCGTTGGATCAAACCCGCAATGATCCGACGGCGCGGAGGGCTTGCTGACGTGGTTAAGTGAAACCGCGTCTAGCGCCCTGCGACCGACGCGTGGCTGACCGCCGTCACGCCGTCGCGCCGCCTCCGCGTTTTTCGACTCCGCGAACCAGAAGGCGCCGCGTGTCCCGCCAGCCGCCGTCTCTGGTTTGGCCGAACCAGAGAGCTCCACGTGGCATTTCCGCCGCCAAGTAAAAGAGAAATATGGTTTAATTTAATTTTAAATCCTTTTTAATTACAGATTTCTTTTAAAAATATTTTAAAATTATTTTAAAAATATAAAAAAAATATTTATTTAATATAAGTATTATCAGAAAATTAAAGGTTTTAATTTAAAATTAATTTTTAAGATAAAATGTTAATGTATTTTGAGATATTTTAAGTATTAATTATTTTAAGTTCTTTTTTAATTAAAATAGTATTAAACATCTAATAGGATTTAAAAGTTTACCTTAAAATACATTCTGATATTTAAAATATATATATATATATATATATATTTATATTCAAAATACTTTAGTTTAACATTAATTTTAAAATTAAAGTATTCATTTATCTTAATTAATTTGAATTCTATGAATATTATAATACTTAATTAAGTAATTAATTAAATATTATACTGAATATTTTCAAAATTAAAAAAAAAAATTTTATTTTCAAATGATTTTGAAAATTCAGAGGATCTCTCAAGTATTGAAACATTAGTTTAATAGTATTTTTAAATTATTTTATTTTAAAGCCTATATTTTTATGTATAGTTTTCCATATATAAGTACATATATTTCAAAATTATTTTTAAATTATATGCATTTAAATATTTAAATTTTAAAAGAGATCCTTTGAAATTTTAAATGTAGATTAAGCATGTTTGAATGGAAATTATGGGGATTGATTAGTGCATAGTTGTGCTTTAACTTTTCACTAATCAAGATTTAAGTTAAGTTAATTTTGTTAGCTCTTGCATGTTTAGGTTATACACACACCACCTAGTCTAGGTTCTCTTAGATTTAAGGACTTGAGTGTGATGCTTATGTGTTTCATTCATGCTTGTTCAAGGGTTAGTTGGAACCTTGATTTGGACCTATTAAACCTAGTGTCATTAAGGACAATAATTAAGGACATGTGTTTAGAGAACTTAGAATATTTCCAATAATTAGGATACATTCCTTTTTCACTTGAAATTTTGGACATATGAACTTAGTGACATGTACAGCCACTAGGAAAAGTTTCACTGGATCTAGAAGTCATTAAGCTCTTTAATTGATTTAATTAAGTTTATACCCTTAATTAAGCCTTTAAAACTTCTAAAAAATGTAATAAATCCATTTTAAATCCAAAAAATACATATAAACCCTCTAACTGACCAGAATCAAGCCCTTAACCAATGAAAATTAAAAGCCCCTTAATTTGACAGCAATTTGAACCTTAATCTAATTTTAAGTGAAAATCAATATTTAATTCATTAATTCATTAAAAAAAATATTAAAATTTCCAAAAATTTCCCAAACACTTGGGAATCTCTCCTTAGGTCACTTCTAACCTTTGGAGTTGATTTCAAGAAGTTTGGGATTCATTTGGAGGAAAATCATAAAAAAGGCCTTCTAATTAAGAGATTTCAAAAATTCATTAAATAGTCAAATCTTCCAATATCCGTAACTAATTCCAGAAAAATCAAAATTACCCAAACTCACTTGCATTCAACTACTAATAAGTTCTAATATTTGCTAAAAATATTAAATTCCAGGAATCTGCAATATTTCAAAAAGTCAACAAATTGGTCAAACCATAGTTCAAAACTGGTCCAAAACTTCAAACCTTCGTAATAAAATGCAGAAAAATCCGATTTCAACGTACCTACCTTCTAACTGATCTTAGTAAGGTCTAGTATTTTAATAAAATACAAACATTCCAGAATTTGAACTTAATCAAAAAGTCATTTTCCACCCCTTAATTAAGTGATTAAAATATTCAAAAATTCATAAAATTCACAATTATTCCGAAACTCCAGAAAATGTTAACTTAATGTTTAAAACATTCAACAAACCTTTTAAAACATAACAACCATCCCGAAGATGAAGTTTATTGGCTGGACTACTCCGGGCTGCGGGGCTAAGTGTCCTAAGGAGGCTGGTTCCTCGAGCCTGGTGGCACAACGCCACGAATGGATTCCAAGGGGTGTTAAACCTTAAGAATAGATTAATTATTAATTATCTAACCTTTTAAATCCTCTAATTTAATTACATTAATTTGGTTTATCGGCTGGACTACTCCGGGCTGCGGGGCTAAGTGTCCTAAGGAGGCTGGTTCCTCGAGCCTGGTGGCACAACGCCACGAATCGATTAATGGCAAACTTAAACTAATCAATTTTGAAAATCAGCAAGAAACCCTTTCTAATATTAATTCATGTCTCTTAATTACAACAAACTTAAAGTAACTTAATCAACCCCGATTGCTACTGGGTAACCCAGGCCTACGAGGCTATTAGCTTAGCCCCAAGGAAGGTGAAATAAACTTCACGGCCTCGGTGTGAAACAAAGGTAGTAATCAATTAACTTTTAAAATATATTTAATTAAAATTCTTAATCTACTAATACTTAAATTTTAATCTAAATACCCTTTTAAGCCTTAACAAACTCAGACTTTTAGATAACTTTAATTAATCACCCAACTTAGGATATACCCCTGCCACACTGCCTTTCACACACACTTTAGATGATGTGCTAGGACAACCAACTCTAGATCTAGGTTAGGCCGGTGTTTACTTTACTGCTGTGTGCCAGATTTTTTCGTAGTTTTCACTGCATGTTGTGGATGAAATTGCTTTGCTGTGTCTGCTTACTTTTCTGCACTCTGTGGATGGTTGATGTGTTTGGCTATTAGATTACCCTTAGGTTAGGTACGATATGGATGCTGACATAGTTTTCTGCAGGTGGCCACGCTCATGCAGGGCAATATAAAAAGGGGGCAAATAAAAAAAAATGCATAAATATTATAAACTCTTTGCACAGGTGCTTCAGCTGCTAAAGCCCCCCTAATCATAAAAAGAGCGGTGTGTTTACTTTTTTTCCTGCTCATATATAACTGCTTGGGAATAACTGTTTTTTATATATTAACTGCTTAGGATAACCTTGCAGGTGAGTCTAGATTTTTATTTTGATATTAATGTAATTTGTGTAAGTGTCAAGTGTTGTGAAAGTTGATTTTGAGTTGGGATACATAGATCCAAAGCTTGGATTCCAAAGAGGAAAGGATACCCCTTTGGGGAATACTCCTTTTCCATTTGGAAATCCAAATTTGGATCATACCTCTTCCTTGCCCAAAGAGGAAAGAGTGGCCTTCCCCTTAGAGGGAAATGCCCTCTTATCCATTTGGGTAATCCACTACGAAGATTCCAAGAAGATTGAAGAAAAGGAGTCCAAAGAAGAACAAGATTGAAGATGTGAAGATTTGAAGATTGAGAGTATCCCACTCAAAATAACTTGCGTCATTACTAGGTTTAGAACCCGGGTTGTTATCAGTGGTGCCCGGCCACTTTACTTTCTGTAATATTCTGGTTTGTAATAAGCAAGGCAATTCAGCCTATGGACATTTACTTATTAATTAATTTATATTTGATGTGATGAATTGGTTGTCTCTAGGATTACTTGCTTTTTCTTAGTTTTTTGGCGATTGTATGCCGCTTTTGTTTTAGCCTGGATACATGAGGCTCGCGAGGGTGTGAAAGTTTTATACTCAAAATATTAAAGTCTAAAATTTTAGTGAGTCTAAATAACATAGAAAGATAACGAATCTAGGGAATTAGCCGGGGATCGACCCCGGGGTCGCATGCATATTTCTGCATTACTCTTTCCTTGCTTTAGACCCTTCCCCGCCTGCGGGTAGAGTCCGGATAGTCTGACCTATGAAGATGAGGTGCCGGACCTGGGGAAGTCCAGTCTTCTAAAAAATTATTTTATAAGCCTGTTTTTAAAATTTCAAGCATACTTGATTGGAAGTTGTTAACTAGCATGCATTGCATTAGATACAAACTAAAAGAGTCAAAATTTTAATTGCATCAGTTTAGCATTTTTGCACCCAACATATGTCAAAGGGGCCAATTAGGAAAATCCCTAGATGTCGGCCCCGACCCTCCAAAACTTTAATTACAACGTTCCTACCACTCTTGCATAAAAGACCGGACTCATCTATTTTAAATCGACTAGGTGGTTAGCTGGCTCCCCAATCCAGGCCGGGGTAAGTCCAGACCTTGCACTGCATTAGTTAGGATCGGATGACTGTGGTCCAGTATCCAAAATAGATTTAGGATCCGGGGCAGATCTTTGATTATAAGACCCCAAATTTCGGGAATATAATCCCAAATTTCTAATAAGATGCTCAACTCTAATTAAAATTTTCTTTCAATCCTAAAACATAAAGCCCAACACTTAGATTAAGTTGGGACACTTCCGGATAGTTCTGGAATCTCAAAGTGTCCCCTACCTCTCTTCCTTTGAATCTGTTAATAATTGCTCAATTTTGATCCATTCCCTCTTGATCTTTTCCAATAATTCTATTTATTCTTTGATATCACTCCTAGAAAATCTAACAAAATTTTATTCTTATTCTAATCGAGAGTTTTCGTAGGGGACTTTGTCTCCCTACGATGTAATTAACTACGAGGGCTTGCGCTCGTAGGAGATTTGGAACCCCACACACCTGATTTTAAAATTGATTTTAAAACTTCACTAGATTTCTTTGGGAAAAGTTAAAGAATGATCGTCGTCGTTGCATTAGAAGAATTATCGTAGAATGGTGTCATTTCCCTTTGGGGAGACACATCCTTCTTCGATAAGGCTTTGGATGTGAATGCGACGATCATACTTCTTGGATATTGTAATTGGGTACTTAGTTGAACTCTACTTTGTTCCCTCGGGGCCATATGAAGTTCTCTTTAGAACCCGATCATAATATTCAAGATGTGTTTACATAATTCTAAGTCTGAACACCGTTATGAAAGTTTATCTTCGTCCCCCGGGGTGATATATTCTTTCTAACAAGTTGATTCGACCTTAGAATTAGAACTCAACCTTAATCTTAAAATCCCCAAAGAAAACTAATATTTTTCAAAACCTGTTTTCAAAATTCCACCAACAATAGACAATGTGTTATTGGTTGAAGGCTTAAAACATAATTTGTTAAGTATAAGTCAGCTATGTGATAAGGGCTATAATGTAAAATTTTTACCTACTAGCTGCATATTAAGCCTAAATGGGAAAGAAGTTTTAAATGGAAAAAGGGTAAATAATGTTTACATGCTAGATTTAAATTATATTCAATCTCCTACTGCTTTTTGTTTGAAAACTGTTTCTGATGAATCATGGCTTTGGTATAGGAGACTTTGTCATTCTAGTATGAAAAACCTTAGGAGAATTACCCAAAAGAATTTAGTGAGAGGTATACCAAAACTAGACTTTACTAAGGACCACCTTTGTGATGCATGTCAATTAGGAAAACAAGTGAAGTCCTCTTTTAAGTCCAATAAGGATCTTAGAACTAGTAAACCATTGGAAATTCTTCACATGGATCTTTTTGGACCCGTAGGAACTGTAAGTCTAGGAGGGAAGGTATACTGATTTGTTATAGTGGATGATTTCTCAAGATTCACTTGGGTTAGATTTCTTTTTCATAAGAATGAATCGATTGAGGAATTTAGAAATTTTTCGACTTGGATTCAAAGAAAATTAGGGTGTGAAATAATTTCTATACAAAGTGATCATGGAGAAGAATTTGAACATGAAAGATTTAAAATTTTTTGTAAAGAAAAAGGGATTGATCACAATTTTTCTGCACCTAGAACCCCTCAACAAAATGGAGTAGTCAAAAGGAAAAATAGAATATTAATAGAAGCCGCCCGAGCAATGTTGGAAGAATACTCACTTCCTAGATATTTTTGGGCTGAGGCGGTTAGCACTGCATGCTATGTTCTGAATAGGGTGAATGTGAGATTAAATTTAAATAAAACACCCTATGAGTTGCTAAAAGGTAGAACACCTAATTTGTCTCATTTGCATGTTTTTGGTTGCAAGGTGTTCATTCATAATAATGGAAAATCTGCCTTAGGAAAATTTGATCCAAAATCAGATGAAGGAATTTTTGTTGGATATTTAAGGTTTGGAAAATCTTATAGGGTATTCAACAAAAGAACCTTAGTATTGAAGAAACCACACATGTTGTATTTGATAAATCTAGAAATTTGGAAGAGCCAAATGTTGTTGAAGATGAGATTGAGGAAAACTCCCAAAAGATTGATAAAATAAATTTGGAAGAAAATGTGGAAGAGAATTTGGAAACAGAAAACCCTTTGCCTAGAGATTTGAGATTTTCTAAAAACCACCCAAGGGAATTGATTATAGGTGAACCTAGTGAGCGTGTTAGAACCAGGCGTGGGTTAAACAAGGAAGTCAATCATTCAGCCTTTATTTCAACTATAGAACCCACTAATGTTGATCAAGCACTTTCAGATGAATTTTGGATATTGGTCATGCAAGAAGAGTTGAATCAATTTGTAAGAAATAAAGTTTGAGAATTAACTTCAAGGCCAAAAGATCAAAGTGTTGTTGGAACCAAGTGGGTGTTCAAAAATAAAATGAATAACTCAAAAGTTGTCATTAGAAATAAGGCTAGATTAGTTGCTAAGGGGTATAATCAAATTGAAGGAATTGGTTTTGAGGAGACCTTTGCCCCTGTAACTAGACTTGAAGCAATTAGGGTTTTACTTACCTTTGCCTGTTTTAAAGGATTTAAATTGTTTCAAATGGATGTCAAAAGTACCTTTTTAAATGGGGTAATTGAAGAAGATGTTTTTGTAGAACAACCTTCAGGTTTTGAAAATTCTAAATACCCAAATCATGTTTTCAAGTTAAAAAAGACATTATATGGATTGAAACAGGCACCTAGGGCTTGGTATGAGAGGTTGAGAACCTTCCTACTTGAAAGATCTTTTGAAAAAGAAAGTGTGGATACAACTCTCTTTTTAAAGAAATTTGGAAAGGATATTCTCATTGTTCAAATTTATGTGGATGATATCATTTTTGGATCTTCAAATAAAAATCTTTGTGATGATTTTTCTAAAACAATGAGTAGTGAATTTGAAATGAGTCTAATGGGAGATTTAAATTACTTTTTAGGTTTTAGCATTAAGCAACTTGAGGAAGGTACATTTCTTAGTCAAACTAAATATATTAAGGACATCCTCAAAAAATATGAAATGGACAATGCTAAACATGTTAGTACACTAATGAGTTCCTCAGTTCAGTTGGATAAGGACCTTAAGGGAAAATCTGTTGATCAAAAGAAATTTAGAGGGATTATTGGATCTTTACTTTACTTGACTGCTAGCCGACCAGATATTATGTTCAGTGTTTGCTTATGTGCTAGATTTCAATCAGATCCAAAAGAATCACATTTGACAGCAGTGAAAAGGATATTAAGATATTTACTAGGAACTCAGAACTTAGGAATTTGGTATCCTAAGTTTAGCTCTTCATTTGAAATTATTGGTTATTTAGATTCTAACTTTGCAGGCTGTAGAGTGGATAGGAAAAGCACTTCTGGAACATGTCAATTCATTGAAAATTTATTAGTTTCATGGTCTAGTAGAAAACAAAATTCAGTGGCCCTATCTACTGCAGAAGCAGAATACATTGCATTAGGACGTTGTGTGGCACAAGTACTTTGGTTAAAATAACAGTTGATTGATTTAGGATTAATTATAGGCACTATTCCAATTTATTGTGATAATACTAGTGCTATTTGCATTTTCAAAAATCCTATTCAACATTCTATAACCAAACACATTGACATAAGGCATCATTTCATAAGGGATCATGTATCCAAGGGAGAAATTGAACTTACTCATGTTTCAACTGAAAATCAACTTGCAGACATTTTTACAAAACCTTTAGCCTTTGATACCTTCAGTACATTAAGAACAAGGCTTGGTGTAATTGATTTGAATGCTTAAATAAAAATATTTTTGCAACATTGATATTTCTGTTTTCGTAGTTTATGTTTTTATGATTTTGTTTTTGTGATTTTTGTTTGTTTTGAGTGATTTTATTTTAGAGTCTGTGAATTTGTCATTGTCTATTGTGATTTGTGTGTTTAGTTTGATTTTCTTTGATAAAAATTCAAAAATCTAAAAATTTGTGGTAATCGTCCGGGACAAAAATTTTTCGTACGGGACGATGTGTGTAAAATTCAGTTTGTGTGATTTGAAACGTCTTGAGAGCAGTTTTTAATGTAGTTCGTCTGTACGATCTACATGATTGTCCGGGACGAAATTTTTTTTTCTCAAATGTCGGGACGATTAAATGCAGCAGTTGAATGGATAAGGAAGTTTTAATTATAACTTCGTCCGTACGAACTTTTGGTTCGTCCAGACGAACAGACGTCGATTCATAGCGGGGGACGGTTTTCAACTAACATTAAAACGAATTAACTTTTGATCATATGTACGAAATTTTTTCGTCTGTACGATCGGTCAAGTCAAAAAGTCTGTACGAAAGGACGTATCGTAAATTGTGTTGATTACAAAAAGCCGTTACATTTTGGACGAATTTAATCGTCTGTACGAAATTGTTTCGTCCATACGAACGATAATTTTTGTCCAGGACGAACATTTTTCGTCCAGGACAAACGTATCGTTTTCTTTAAATAAGAAGGATTTCTAACTCAACAATCACATCTCCAAACATCTCTTTCAATCTCTTTCGACTTCCAAATCAACAATGGCCTCCTCTAGCAAGCGACAAAAGGTGTTAGCAAAGAAACCTCATAGGAATGCTTCTGAAAACTTTCTCTCAAAAGCAAATGAGGAATCCTTTCCTCGATTTGCTTCTGCAAAAATCACTCCTTCTCACATTCTGATTCAAAGTGAGATAAACTTCAAGGTAATGCACCTCTACTTCCACTTAGTTTCAATTTATCTTATCTCTCATCCACCTCTACAACAAACAAACCTTCCTTTACTTCCTAGCCAATATGAGTTTCAACTCCGATCACTCTTCTGTTAGTTCTTATGTGTTTAAAAAAAAAGTTGAAATCACTAAGCATGACTTAGGTGCTTTTCTTAACTTAAGAACTGAAGGTTCTAGAGCCCACACTCTTATGAACGATAACACCTTCAAGTGGTTTCAAATCAATAGGGTGATTAGAGGAAATAGCCTAGATTATCATATTGCTAGAGTTTCTGGAATGACAAAAAATGCTCGAATCATCCAGCACATTCTTAGATCTTCTATTATTCCAAAAGCTGGTGATAGGATCAACATTACTCCACTCCTTTCTGTTGTGACTTTTTTGATTATGAATAAAAGTCCTATTGATGAAGCCCAACTTATCTTAGACCATCTTTATGGGCTTTCTAAAATTGGACATGCTGATCAAAAAAGAAAAAGGAATATTTCATTGGGTCACTTGATTACATATATTTTGGAAAAGAAATACAATCTAGTGCATCCTGATGAAGAATATGAGGAGCCGGTCTACTACAATGATGCTTCTTTTAGAGCTATCTTCAAGGAGCAAAAAGAGAAAGCACCTGCCAGTGCTTCTGAAGAAGAAGAAGAAGGAGAACAAACATCTGCACCTCAATCAAATTATCAAAATTTGATTGAGAAATTTGATAGACTTGAGACTCATTTTGATCAACGATTTGATCAAATTGATGCTCAACTTCAGCAGCAGCAACAGGACATTGGTAGTATAAGAAATGAACTTCATGAAATTAATACCAATGTTATGTTGATGACTTCCTACTTCAACTTATTTGGTGGCATTTCTCCTCCTCCTCCAGAAGAATAGAAATTTGAGTGATGATTTTCTAGATGTTTGTTGTATTAGTGTTTGTTTTTAGTTTGTTTTAGTTGTGTTTGCTTAAAAGCTCAGTGTATTTTTTCCTTTTTATTTTAGTATTAATATTATGAAGTGATTTTGTAATCTTTTTCTTTAATATCAATATATGTTGTATTTGCTTTAAATTTGGATTATTTTTGAAATGTGTTTAGTTTTTATGAATTTCATTAGTCTTTTTAATCTTAATTGTGCTTAAATTAGATTGTAATTTGAGAATAATTTCATTAGATAATTTAGACTTTCTAAATTTAAAATTTGTTTATAACATGTTATAATTAGAATTTTTAATTTCATGTCTATTCATTTGGACTACATTAAATTTAATATTATTATTGCAATTAAGATGTTTTCTTATTTTATATTTCTCTTTCAAGTGATATTTATGCACTTAGAAAATTTTAAAATTTTAGATTATTGATCTTGGAAAGAATTGGTTTCAATTACTCTTGAAAATTGTACAAAAAGTATAAAAATCAAAAGGAATGCGCAAAGGTTCGCAAATGTGAAAAAGAGGCACAAAATAAGCCCAATGTAAAAAGATGCACAAAAATGTGTCAAATAATTGAAAAAGATGCGCAAAGCGTCACATGTGGTAATTCTCTTCTTTCCAGATTCTTTCAATCTCTTAATTCAAATTGATCTTATGTTCATTAATATTTCTATTGAACTTTGAAATATATAATTTTTATTCATCTCTCTTGTAATGATCTTCTTTATCTCAAATGTCTAAATTGAATCATATCTTTGATAAATTCTTCTTACTTACAATGTTATATCACTTCTTAAATTCTATGAATTTTTATGATTTACCTAATGTTATTAGTTTTAGATTGCATAACATATGTCAATCACTCTTTAGATTAAATTTTCAAATGGATTTCATATCATTACTTACATTTCTTGTCTATTTCTTCTTCACTTTTTGTTGTTGTCAAAAAGGGGGAGAAATTATTGTGTCATTTGGTTTGTATTTTGGTTTTGTATTGGTTTTGTTTTTGTGTCATTTGGCTTGTATTTTGGTTTTGTATTGGTTTTGTTTTTATGTCATTTGGCTTGTGTTATTAGTATTGTCTTGTATTTTTTTGTTTGTTTTGTTAAAAATTTTGAAAAATAAAAATTGTGTTCTTTAGTTCAAAATGCCTCCTTATTTTCATGTATTCATCATCTCAGGGGGAGTTTAGGAGATTTTGTAAATTGAAATCATACAAACAATAATTGTTTTGCCATCATAAAAAAGGGGGAGATGTTTAAGATAGTTGCTATTTGCATGTTTTACATTTTTACAACTTGTATAGTTTTGATGATTCCAAACATTATTGTTCAAATGTGTAGTTATCTCCTAACAAATTTAGAAGATTTGTATTTGCTCTTGTGTGTACTAACATTTCAGGAAAATCGAACTCCAAACTACGAAGACTTCAAATCAAATTCAGCATGTAATACTTTGTGAATTTGAAGCTTGTACTTTTCTTTGAAATAAACTTGAAAGAGAGTGATTATAATTGAGTGAATAAAAACATACACACACACATAAGGAGATCATATAAAATTTATACTGATCGTACGGGACGATATCAGTTCATACGGGACGATCAGACAGTTATCTCCTATTAAGATCACATGGAACGAATAGGAACTGGTCAGAAAAATTTTCTAAGTCCTATTCGTCCAGGACGAAATTAAAAATCGTCCGGGACGATTTGTTCTCTGTAAGATTTTCGTCCAGATGAAATTAAATATCGTCTAGGACGATCTGGTCTCTGTAAGATTTTCGTCCAAACGAAATTAAATATCGTCCAAGACGATCTGGTCTCTGTAAGATTTTCATCCAGACGAAATTAAATATCGTCTAGGACGATCTGGTCTCTGTAAGATTTTTGTCCAGACGAAATTAAATTATTGTACATTACGATTTGCTCTCTGTAAGATTTTCGTCCAGACAAAATTAAATATCGTCCAGGATGATCTAGTCTCTATAAGAATTTCATCCGGACGAACCAATTTTCGTCCAGACAATACAACCGACTTAGGAAGGTTTTTCTGCAGTTTTTGGAACCGACCTTTTAATAACCGTTCGTACCGGACGAACTTAGTTCGTACGGGACGATCAGCTTGTACGAAAACATTTTGTACACATATACAAAGAGGTTCGTTTCAAGGCTTTTAAGTAATATCGTCCAGGACAATCCACGATCGTACGGGACGATCCACTGCGTACAGAATTGAAAACTTGCAGTTTTTGGGCTGTTTTTCTTGTCTTTTGTATAAATAGTCCAAATTAGACTGCCACCCTATCTTTTTGTCATTTGATCTTCGTACCTATTGAGAGAAAAGTCAAGGAGAGAGTGTGAGAGAGCATTCAAAGGAGGATTCCTACCACTGGAGTGTGAAGACTTCACTTGGTGTTTAAAGGTAAGAATCTCTACTTGTGAATTTGGATTACTTCACTCTTTTCTTTCTTCCTTCTAGATTTTTTGTGAGAAGATCTGTTAAGGAGATCCGGTTCGCTGCCGACACTTGGAGAGTGTGAACTGCCGAAGGGTTTGCTGCCTACAATTGGAGAGTGTGAACAGCCGAAGGGTTCGCTTCCTACACTTGGAGAGTGTGAACAGCCGAAGGATTCGCTACCTACACTTGGAGAGTGTGAACAGACGGAGGGTTCTCTGCCCACACTAGTAGAGTGTGAAAGGATGGAAGGTTCTCTGCCAACATTGGGGATTGTGTAAAAGGACGACGGTTCTTTGCCGCAACGGGTAGTGGTGAAAAGAGTGTTTGTAAAGGCTTCTCCGCCTTGCTGTGGGTGCAAAAGGAGAGTCACTATTGGTATTAGTGCAATACTCAGAGGGTGCCTCTAGGGAGTGGATGTAGGTCTGGTTTAGACCGAACCGCTATAAATCTTTTTTCATTTACTTTACTGCTTTTTATTTTCCGCTTTTTTCTTTTGTTTAAAAACTCTGTGGTTGAAAAATATTTTCTATAAAAACTTAATAAAAATTTTCATTTTGGTTCAACACATTTTCAAAGAGGGTTTAAATTTTTAAAATATCAATTCACCCCCCCTCTTGGTAGCCTTGGGACATTAACTTAGGTCTAACAACCTATTCACTAGACTCAACAATTCGTGAAGAAGAATGATGGATCGTTATAGATGAATATAAATTATCAGGATTTGGGCTGGCCCAACGTGATCAAAATCACTATGGGTTGAACCATTTTCCTACCTACCCCTCTCCAAACCAAATCAATAGTTCCATTAGCTAGCCCTAGGTCCAACACACCTACCCTAATCAATCCAACCCTTGGGTTGACTCAGATCAACACTTACGCTAGCTCAAAGTGGTCAAAACCATTTTAACTTGAGCCAATTTTCTCCATAGATCAATTCAAGTCCAACCTTCACTTTCATTGGATACCCCTTGACCCCATGAACTTCCTACATCAATCCCATGATCTAGCTTGACCAGGGTTCAAACAAATGGACCCAAACCTGCTCGAGCCAGGTTGGGGAATTAGGCTATCCCATGGCTAATTCAATCCAACATTTGGTTCACCATGACCCAACCTACCTCGCCATCAAACTCAGGTCCTTGCTTGACCCAAGTTGCACCCAAACAGAATAGGTTTGGGTCAACTCGAGTTCATTCCCACAATTAGGCTATCTCTTGGCCAATTGACTCTCCCTTTTGACTCACTAGACCCTTAGCAATTTTCAACCTCAAGCTGACCCAATTAGTTGAAAGTTCAAGGAGGTTGTTAGACCTCAATGAAAAAGTCCTAAGGCTCACTAAGATGAAAGCAATACTATCACTTGATGTAGAAGCTAGTATACTTATCAAAAGTTACAAAGATGATGATAATAATTTAATCAATACAACATAATATCAATCACAAATTTTCAACCAAGTTGTTATAATAGAAAATAAAATGCAAAAAAATAAATACCAAAAAATAAAATTAGAAAGAACAAACAAGATTTTATAGTGGTTTTATCAAATAATGACTTATATCTACTCCCAGAGTCACCCACTCTGGGTATTGCACTATTACTATAATGTCTCTCCTTTAGTCCCCACAGTTAGGCGAATAAACCCTTAAAAACTCTCTTCCACCAACCCTGTGTGGCATAGAACCTTGAATCCATTTCACCCTCCTGGTGAGGCATAGAACCTGAACTTCTTTTCACCATGCTGGTAAGGTAGAGAACCTTGACTCACTTTCATCTTTTGCGGTGTGGCGGAGCAGCTGGGTCCTTTAACATCAAAGAGATCTTCTTCTTCCTAAAACTTCCCTCAAGAAAAAGCATGAATATAATGGTAATAAAATGCA
Source organism: Dendrobium nobile (assembly GCA_022539455.1). Taxonomy (NCBI): domain Eukaryota; kingdom Viridiplantae; phylum Streptophyta; class Magnoliopsida; order Asparagales; family Orchidaceae; genus Dendrobium; species Dendrobium nobile. The sequence continues at coordinate 42,270,466 of CM039734.1, read as the reverse complement.
AGCTTTCCGGAGCAACCGTTTGAAACTTCCTCCACACTCCCTTGAATCCCATAAGGATGTTCTCCCTCTCAAACTCCACCCTTTCCTCTCTCTCTTTCGAGGCTCTCTCTTCAAGTTTTCTCCAAAAAAAAAGGTGACTCAATGCATGCCAAAGACAGTCACAAATTCTTATAAGAAAGCTTAAATAGAGGGCTTCTAAAACCGCTAAAAATCAATTCAGACGTCAAAGATCATACAGTACGATCATATGATCATCTTGTATGATATGCAGAATTTGACCTATTAGTAATGTACTATCACCAGTTAGTACAATACAAATAATTCAATTTGTTTGTTCTTACAGTACGATCATTAGTACGAACTTCATTTCAAATAGTTTAGTTTATCTATTAGTATTGTACTATCATCAATATGAATAACCAATCATATAGTATGACTAATTCAATCAAATGTAGTTAGTCCAGGATGAATCATGCGATGATTAAAATCATCTATGTTGAACATACAATATGATCCAATTCATATAATAAAATCAAAATATTAAAATTAAGTAGATTTGATTGATTAATCATAGGATTAAATTAGGCAATGTTATAAATATCGTACAGTACGATAAGGTTCATAACAAATGAATAAAAAAAATTTCAAAATCAAAATTTTTCTTAATTTAAACAATAATAGGGGATCTAATTATAACATATCATCTAGTATGTGGTGTTAAAACTATATGATTAGTTATATTTTAAAATTATGTTTTTCTAAAAAATAAAATATTTTAATTAATTTTTGTAACAATAGATCGTACAGTACTATACATATCGTACATTATGATATATAGAAAAATTAAAATATTTAAAATTATTTTTGCTCCCCTTGTGTGTGGGTGCACGATCACTAGGCTAACATATACCCTTATAGGACTAGACTAAAGAAATTAAAAATAAATAAATGAAAATTATAAACTCATTTAACATAAGATATTTTACCATATCTTGAGCCTTGAATCTTTAAAGAACGGTGCTTGGTGTACATGAAATGTTAGTCAACACACAAATAAATATGCTCTACAAATATTATGAGAAGTAAAGAGGTAATCAATAATATTTATTATCATCAAAATCATAGATTCAGAAGCCCGAGTTACAACAATTTCTCCCCTTTTTATGATGTTAAATAAAATTAATTGAGATTGCAAACTAAAAATATTTTCTTCTAAATTCCCTTTCAATAAAAGAATTACATTAAAAAATAGGGGAAAGTTTTTTTTAAGACAAATAAATATTTAAAGCTAAACATAAAAAAAATGAAAAAAATAAACCACAAATACAACTAATCCCAATACATTCTCCCCATTTGACATTATAAAAATCAAGATATTGTTGTGACTTAATTTTCAAACCTATGCTTTTATATCGTGTGCATTTTTTATGATACCAAAATATTATTATAAAAAATTATTAGTGTTTTTATGTACACTAATGTTTCAGAGAAATTATACTTCAGATTGTCAAAGACTTTAAGACAGATTAGATCAAGGTTTCTTGTAATTAAAGTCTGTATTTTTTATTTTTTGAGTCTGAGAGAGTGTAATTGTAATAGGATAACCGTGCACACACACACTAGGGGAGTGAGTTAAAACTTGTATTTTTAAAACTAATCGTACGGAACGATTTGGCTTGAGCGTTCCTCCAAAAAAGAAGTTAATCAGATCATGCATTGGAAAATTTTGTTGTACTGTTCGTATAGTACAAAACATTGGTTCGTATAGATGACGTCCAGAGTATGAAATAGATTCATATCAGTTTGTCCCAAACAAACTCACCATTTTTAAACTATTCATACTATATAAAATTATTTTCGTACAGATGATGTCCAAAATACAAAATGGACTCGTCCATTTTCGTACAAAATAAAGTATGATTTGGTTAAATAGATTGTACTGTATGAAATGAAGTTCTACAATACATTGACCAGTGTATGAAATGCATTTGTACAGAATCATACAAATGAACTTTTTCATTTTTGATCAGTTTGTACAGTACGATGTCAGTTCGTACATACGAATGATATAGTACAAAAACTTATTCATCCAGGGTCGTACAAGGATTCTTTGAATTATTAGTACGTATGAAATACGATCATATTGTACCAACCAAGACGGTCAAATTAAAATTTTTAGTTTTTGGAAGATTTTTCCCTTTTTTCAAATTTGAGATTCATAAAAACTAAATGATAGAACTCCTACTATGAATTACTTTTGAGAGTGCACTTGGAGAGTGTTTAAGAGAGTGTCTTGGGATTGGAGAGTCATATATCTCTTAAGAGGGATTTGTAAGGGGATTCACAAGGTTGCCCAATAATGAGAATCTATTACTTGTTCTTAAAAGTTCTTCCACACTTTCTTGAAGACTCTTTAAAGAAGATTTTAAAAGGAGATCCGATATTTTACCTACACTAGGAGGTGTGAAAGGACATTGGTACTCTACCGATGCCAAGAAGGTGTGAAAGAAAGGAGGTACTCTGTTGACACTAGGAGGGTGTAAAAAGGTGTCGGTTCTTTGCCTTCACCAGGAGAGTGAGAAAGGATGATAGTACTCTAACGCATCGAGGTTTGGTGGAAGATAGGTTATTGTAAGGGCTTCTCCATCTTGTTGTGGGAGCAAAATGAGAGTCACTTTGGTATAGTGTAATACCTGAAGAGGGAGTCTTCAGGGAGTGGACGTAGGCATAGTTGGATCGAACCACTATAAAATTTTGTGTTCTTCTATTTTTATTTTTACTATATTTTTATTTTTCTGCACTTTTAATTTAGTGGTTGGAAAATTTTATTTTAAGAAAATTTTTTGTCGTTCTTAAAAAACTTAAATCAGTTTTCTAAAATTTTCAAGGGATTTTTTAAATTACCAATTCACCCCCCCTCTTGGTTAGCTTTGGGACAAATTTAGTAGGTGTAACAACCTATTCGAACTATCAAGTGATATCAAAGACTAATTTTGAAAATTAAGGTTTAGACAACTTTTTAAAAATGATCATTGCTACTTTTAAAAATCATAATACACCTGAAAGATATTCGATCACTAGACCACCACTATTTAATAACATCCCTTTCAATTTTTGGAAAACATATATGTCTACTTTTCTTTAATTGCTTGAATATCATATGTAGATTTTAGTATAAGATGGTTACATTAGACCAACTAGATTTATTGATGGCATTATGACTGAAACACCATTTACTGATTAGATAGTAGAGGAAAAGGAATTAGCTCAATTAAATGCTAAATATTTGAACAACTTTTTCTATGCATGTCTCAACATGTAAGATTACAAAAATTGGGGATATACTTTGCATAACTTATGAAAGAACTAATGAAATGAAACAATCTAGATTAAATATTCTATTACACGACAACAAACTTTTTCATATGAAACTGATGAATCACTCACTGATATGCACACTCATTTTATATAGATAGTCACTTCATTACATGCTTTTGGTAAGGAACTAATTAATTATAAGAATGTCATTAAAATACTTAATTGTTTACCTATAACTTATGATACAAAGATTACTACTATAACTAAATCTAAGGACCTAACTGTTTATTCTATTAACAATCTTCTTAGATCACAAATTGCTTACGAGCAAGGAGTGACACAAAGATAGATTGATACAAGTGACAAGCAAAAGGAGAAAAATATTACATTAAAAGTGGATTACTAAGAAAGTGATCAGTCTTAGCCTGAGGATGAAGATGTTGTTGCCTTAATAACAAGGCAAATTAGAAGTTTCCTTAAAAGGAATCAATGAAGACGTTAGAAGTGGAATAAAGGTAAACTTCACAAAAATACAAAAGTTTCAACTGACATGATTTGTTATGAATGTAGGAAGCATGGATATATTAAATTTGGTTGCCTGAAAATTAAAGTTAATGATAGCAAGGAGAAAGTTAAGGAGAAAACCATTGTAAGGAAGGGCAAGAATAGATTACAGATAATATTTTGGGCGAACTTAGCATCCGATTTCTTAGAAATAGAAGCAGATGAGGAAGTCAGGAATTTGTGTTTAATGGCCAACAAGCTTGATCAGTCAGAATAAGAGGAGGTATGTGTCTTAACTACAATGATTTATTTGAAGTTTCTGAGAAAATTCATATTGCATATAGAAAACTCAAAAATTTAAATGCTAAGTTGAATTTAGAATTTTTAAATTTACAAAAAGAGTATGAAATTCTTAGGAATGATCTCATATTAATTGATAGCAACCACATGAAACTATTAGATGAGTTTGATGATTTGAATAAACAACATGAACTTTTGAAATCATCACATATTAAACTTGAAAATGATTTTAAAATATTTGTGGAAGAATTTGATCATAAAGAACATTATTTGAAAGTTGATAATGTTATTTTACAAAGTATTAACTCATATTTTAAATTTGAACTGAAAGCTCTTAAGGAAAATAGGACACCCCTCAAATCTGAATAATTTTTCAATCTTGATCAGAAGTCTAAAATTTCAAAATTGAGTAAAATATAATATAATTCACATAAATTGATAAATCCTTTTCTTGGAGTCAAATGTTTTTTTCTTGTAGAACGATTGGTCATATTTCTCACACTTGCACTATTTATAGTAAAACATATCTCGTGTAGAGACATAAGATACATAAAATACAGGATATCAAACATTCATCTAGATTATTTTTGCCAAGAGGAGAACCCAAACTTATTTGGGTTTTTAAGTTTAACGTTTGATTATTTTATAAACACACTCAAATATAAGACTTCGTGAAATCATTTGGTAGCTAGATAGTGGATGTTTAAAGCATATAATATGCAATTCATATCGCTGGAAGCTAGGAATGGAGGCAATGTTACAATGGGAGACAATGTCATAAGAAAAGTGGTAGGTACAAGTATGATTAGTAACAAAAATAAATTTTTCATTGAAATGTCTTATTAGTAGAAGGCTTAAAGCATAACTTATTGAGTATTAGTCAGTTATGTAATAAAGGTTTTGAAAGTGCTCTGATGGCACTAAAAAGTTCGTTAGGGACGTTAAGCCCTTATGAACTAGTCCCAAGGTTAAACAATAGGGGGGAGGTGAATTGTTATTTTAAAAAATCTTTCGATCAAAATATAATATTAAAATAAAAACCAAGATTCACCACAGAAATCAAAGTGCAAAAAATAAATACGGAAGCAGTAATAAAGAACATAGAAATTTATAGTGCTTCGGTCAACACGACCTACATCCACTCCCCAGAGGCGCCCTTCGAGTATTGTACTAAACTCAGTATCTCTCCTTTTGCTCCCACATCAAGGCGGAGAAGCCTATACAAACCTCCTTTTCACCAACCCAGGTAAGGAAGAGAACCCAACTCCTTTTGCTTCCTCCAGAAGCAGGTAGAGAACCCAACTCCTTTTGCTTCCTCCTGAAGCAGGCAGAGAACCCAACTCCTTTTTCTTCCTCCTGAAGCAGGTAGAGAACTTTGATCAGATGCTGAAGTTTACCTCTCTAGAACCCCTAATGATCTAAGGACGATGACTGGAGAAGATGACCACGGATTCTTACTTCTAGCAACCTTTGTGAACTCCCTCACAAACTCCCCCTCCCAAGATACTCTCTCTCTCCCTTTCTCTCCCTCTCTTCTTAGCTCTCTCAGGTCAAAGCAGCAGCAAAAGATGAGCTCTTGGGTAGAACAAGAGCTCTTAAATAGAAGAGCTTTGGAATAACTCTAATTTTATATAAACCGAATTTATTGTCCAGGCTGATATGGATATTATCATGGCCAATCAGCATAAATTTTGCTCAATCAGCCTGGTTGGCTTAGGACGATCATAAGATTTTTGGGCATATCGTCCAGGCCAATATAATATCGTCTTAGACGATCAATATAATTCCTTAAATATCGTCTAGATAATCGCTCTGAAAGGATATCTGGACGATGAAAAAATAGCTTGATCGTCCAGGCTGATCTCACAATCGTCCTGACTGATTAGTTCAAATTTGAGAGAAATAATCCTTAACATCACCCTGAATAGAAGCTGGTTGATGTCAATCGTCCAAGTGATCATCCTAGATGATCCTAAGATCATCCCAGATGATATGTTTATGTAATTAAACCTTAATTACATGATTAATTTAAGCATAATTATGCTGTATCATCCAGACCGATGTCTTGGACGATGTTTAAAAATAAAGAATACCTAAATATATCTGGTGGCTGATTCTTTTTTATTTGAACCTATCATCCCGGCCAATACGAATATCATCCAGGATGATGTGCTTAATGACGACTGCCTTAACCAGGATGCCCTAATTAGGATTTCTATTTTTAGTTGGTATTCTAGGATGATTTTAGAATCATTCCAGACGATGTGATCAAAACAGAGAACTCTAATTAACAGATAAAAATTTTCCCCCATATGTGAGTGTGCAAGGTTACTTAGCATCAGAAACAACTCCTTTTACACTAGGCTCAAGAAAGAAAAAATTACAATCTAACTTAGACCTAATCTACCCAATCTTCAGCTGGGTTGACTTGTACTCGATCTTGTGGACCTGAAAAGTTAGTAGATAAGGCTATCATAAAAAATCATGAATGTTTGCTATCATCAAAATTCTAATTCATGAAATCAGATTTGCAACAATCTTCCCCTTTTTGATGATGGAAAACCAAAAAATAATCTAAGCAGTTCAAGAACATTTTAAAAGAAATAGTAAGAAGAAATAAAACACAGTTTTAACTATCTAATAGCAGAATCAAAACAATCAGTACAACTAACTACTCCCCCTTTTGACATCACAAAAAGGAGGAGGAAAGTAAAATAGAAATAAGGCAGAGACTAAAAAAAAACAAATTAAAAAAAATGAAAAAGATAAGAATAGAAGAAAAAGAAAGGTTTTTTTTAAACCAAAGCTTGAATATGATACGTTTTCCATATGATTGAATTAAAAATTTATAAGAATCAATGAGTTAATATCGTCAAAATCTGAAAAAATGGTAGAATAACTGATCATGCTAACCTTAACTTAGACTTCTCCCAGGGGAAATCGTCTTTTGAAAATATGGATCTAATTCATAAAAAGAAAATGGATAAGAAAAAGAAATCCGTTCAAAACTTAGTTTCAAAAAAATATTTTATACAATAATATATCAAATTAATTAGTTATAATCATAAAATATGAAATCAAGCCTTTGAAAAATTTCAAGTGACACATGAATTCTTCTAAGATTTAGAATTTTTGAAAAAGAAGAAACTTGCTTTTGGTGGGCTCATTTTATGCCTCTTATCAATTTAATTGGCGCTCTTTGTGCATCTTTTGATTTTTGATGCACTTTGTGTATATTTTTTTTTCAATTTGGCGTCATTGTGCATCTTTTGATTTTGGCTTCATTGGCCACTTTTCTTTTTCTTTTTATTTTTTGCAAGCTAGATCCCTTTTTCAAAATTCTTAAAAATTTTCAGTTGTGATTATATCTTCTAGAGATTAGAGAAGAAAATCTCACTCTCTATTATAATGAAGAATGAATCACAAAATAGAATAAAAAATCATATGATAAATTCAATGATAAGATTACAAAAATTTGAAGGTAAAATAAAGACTTTGAATATTATATATATTAAATAGATTACTGTAGCAATATTAAAAATATCTCAATTTCAAAATCCAGTTGTTAATGTGAGATAAATTTTTGTTTAAAAAAGAAAATTCCATCACTTAAAGAAGTTAGAGAGAAAGAAACAATCAATAGTGTTTTTCCCTTTTTAACTTATTTAGATATGTCAATCTTTGTCTTACATATTTCCAAAAATAAAAACAGGGTATAAGATATTAATTCAATTGTTAAAAAAAACAACAAATAATAACAAACAAAAAATAAATAATGAGAAACTACAGAAATAGAATAACAGAAGAAAAAATAGATCAAAAATCAGTATGAATCAAGTTCATGCATTTATATCAATAACACTCAATCTGGTCCTTAAAGTGTTGAAAGTGTCGAAGGCCAATGGTTTAGTAAAGATGTCAGCCAGTTAATTCTCATTTGTCATATGGTGTAACTCAATATCTCATTTGGTCACATGGTCTCTAATAAAGTGATGCCTTATATCAATATGCTTGGTCCTTGAATGTTGGATAGGATTCTTAGAAATGTAGATGTCACTAGTGTTGTCACAAAGGATTAAAATTATGCCTACAAGTAATCCTAAATCCAAAACTTACTACTTCAACCAAAGGACTTGGGCCACATAACTTTCTAAGGCAATATACTCAACTTCAGTAGTGGAAAGTGCAACATAGTTTTGCTTCCAACTAGACTAGGGGATTAAAGACTGTCCTATGAATTGGCAAGTCCGAGAAGTGTTTTTTTTATCCACCTTACAACCTATAAAATGAGAATCAGAATATCCAATAACCTCAAAAGATGTGTTATGCCTATGATACCAGATTCCTAAGTTTTGGGTTCCTAAGAGATATATAAAAATTCTCTTAAATGCAGTCAGGTGGAATTATTTAGGACCAGCTTGAAATTTAGCATAGAGATAAATATTAAATATTATATCAGGTCGGCTAGCAGTCATGTAAAGTAAAGATCTAATCATCCCTTGTACTTCTTTTGATAAATAGACTTTCCATTTGGGTCCTTATCCAACTGAACATTGGAGGTCATGGGAGTATTAAATGGCTTGGCTTTATCTATTTCATACTTCTTCAATATATCCTTTATGTACTTTGATTGATTTAGAAATATTCCATCATCTAATTATCTTATGCTAAATCCCAAAAAGTAGGACAACTCTCTCAGCATACTCATCTCAAACTCCTTACTCATTATTTTAGAAAAATCACCACATAGCCTTTTATCAGAAGATCCAAATAGTATATCATCGACATAGATCTGAATAATGAGTAAACCATCTCCTACTTTCCTCAGAAAAAGGGTGGTGTCTACATTCCCCTTAACAAATACCCTCTCTAGTAATAATGCTCTAAGCCTTTCATACCAAGCTCTAGGTGCGTGCTTTAATCCATATAATGTCTTTTTTAATTTGAAAACATGATTTGGAAATTGGAAACTCTCAAAACCTGGGGGATACTCTATAAAAACATCCTCGCTAGTAGCACGCTAATGGCTTCCAATCTAGCTACAGGAGCAAAGATCTCCTCAAAATCAATCCCTTCTATTTGGTTGTACCCCTTAGCCACTAATCTTGCCATATTTCTAACCACCACACCAGAATCATTCACTTTATTCTTAAAGACCCATTTAGTTCCAACTACACTTTGTCCCTTTGGTATTTCTACAAGCTCCCAAACATCATTCCTAATAAATTGGTTTAACTCCTCTTACATGGCTAAGATCCAAAATTCATTAGAAAGTGCTTGATTAATATTCATGGATTCGATCATTAAGATAAGGTAGAGTGGTTCACTTCCTTCCTAAGTCTATGCCTAGTCCTAACACTTTCGGAAGGGTCTCCTAAGATCAGTTCTTTAGGATGACTCAAAGAATATCTCTAATCTCTAGGCAAGGTGTGTGTAGGTTCAACCCTTTTCTCCAGATCTATATTTTCTACTCCTTGGGTAATCTCACCTACTCCTTCAGTGTTTTGGGGCTCTACCTTCTCCAAATTTTTAACTACAGTGGTATTCTCTCAAACTTCATCTTCCTCCTCAACTCTAGACTTCTTAGGATCAGATTCATCAAACACTACATGAGTTATCTCCTCAACCACTAATGTCCCCTTATTAAACACCCTAAAGGATTTCCCCACACTTGAATATCCTAAGAACACTCCTTCATCATATTTTGGGTTAAATTTCCCTAAGTGTGACTTCCCATTGTTATGAATAAAAATCTTACAACTAAAGACATGGAGATGGGAAAGATTAGGCGTCCTACCCTTAAGGATCTCATAAGGTGTCTTATTAAGTTTGGCTCTAACATTCACCCTATTCAACACATAACTAGTTGTGTTTACCGCTTCAGCTTAAAAGTATTTTGGAAGTGAATATTCAGCAAGCATGGCTCTAACAGCTTCAACCGAGGTCTGATTCTTCCTTTCAGCTACCTCGTTCAGCTGAGGGGTCCTAAGAGCTGAGAAGTTGTGACGAATCCTTTTATCCTCATAGAAGTTTTTAAATTTCTCATTTTTAAACTCTCCCCCATGGTCACCATGGATGGTCAAAATATCACAACCTGACTTTTTTTGAGTCCAAGTAAAGAAGGATCTAAACTTATCAAAAGACTCATTCTTATGTGATAGAAATATAATCCAAGTAAACCTCGAGTAGTTATCGATAATCACAAAACCATAGAATTTTCCTCCTAAGCTGGCAGTGCTAATGGGTCCAAACAAATCCCTGTGAAGGACTTCTAAAGGTTTAGAGGTGCTAATGTCCTTAATGGAGTGAAAAGATGAATGAACTTGTTTTCCTAGTTGGCAGGCATCATAAAGGTGGTCTTTTGAGAATTTAAGTTTGGGGACAGCTCTAACTAGGTCTTTCTGGTTCACTTGCCTAAGGGTTTTCATACTGACATGACATAATCTCCTGTGCCACAACCATGAATCATCAGCAGTAGTTTTTAAGCAAAATGAAGCAGCACTTTCAATATTATTTAAGTCAAGCATATAAATATTATTGATCTGTATTCCCTACAAAATAATATTATTATTTAAGATTATAATGTAAGTATTAGCCAAAAAATTTATGATGAAGCCCTTATCACAAAGCTGACTAATGCTAAATAAGTTGTGTTTTAGTCCATCTACAAGTAAAACATTTTCAATCAAAAAGGTTCTTGAAGTTTTTAATTATATCAGCGCCCACTACCTTCCTAGTGGTGTTATCTCTAAGAGTAACCTTGCCTCTTGTTCTGGTCTCCAGCAAAATGAATTGATTGGCATCTCCAGTCATGTGTTGTGAGCATCCGCTGTCTAGGTACCACATGCTCTCACGAGGCCTTTTGTGAGAGCAAGCCTACAAAATCATCAAATGTTAGATTTAGGAACCCAAATAGGTTTGAGACCCTTCTTATAAAAAAAAGAATACATTACATGTGTGTTATGCTGTGAATCATGTAATTTGGGTCTCTTTACCCAATGTGTACTGCGGTGAATGGTGTAAGTGTGTGCAATGTGTCCTAACATGCCACATAAAAAATATCTAACACCAAGAAAAGGATGTACTAATCTACTTAGGTGGTGAGGCTTCCTTTTATGTGTTGTTTGCAATGATGATTGTTATATTTAAAAACTTTGAGATTTGCTAATTTCTTAAACTCCTTTTCTAACTTAGTATGAGATGACTTTAAAGAATCATGTGCATCAAATAATTTAGTATGCTCTTTATTTAATGCATCAAACTCATCAAGTAATGACATGTGATTACTATCAATTGTAGAATAATCTTTAAGAAGAATTTCACGCTCTTTTTGTAAATTTAAAAACTCCAATTTCAAGCTAGAATGCTTTTTCTTAAGTTTCTTATATGATGCATAAATTTTCTCACAAATTTCAACTAATTGATCATAGGTTGGTTTGCATACCTCTTCTTGATCAGATTGTTCAAGTTGATTATAGGCCATTAAACACAAGTTTATTGTCCCCTCTTGAGCTTCAGTCTCAGAGTAGTCCGATGCAGAATTCGCCTAAAATGCCTTTTGGAATCGCTTCTTATCCTTCCTAAACTTAGGTTTCTCCTCACCCTTCTCCTTGCTTGGGTGCTCCTTAAGTGTAGGATAATCAGCTTTAATATGTCCAGGCTTCTTGCATTTAAAGCAAACAATATCAGAAGGATTTTTATAAGTTTTGTTATCGTTATCTCTTTTCCACTTCTGATGGTCTTTATGCTTCTTCCTTAGAAAGCTTTTGAATTTCCTAGTGATGAAGGCAATATCATTGTTTTCAGATCCAAAAGAATCAGTGTCTGTGTTGTTGGCTTTTAGTGCCACAATTTTCTCCTTTATTTTCTCACCTACATCAAGATTTCTTTAATTCACCCATTGCTCGTAAGCAATGAGTGATCCAAGTAAGTTATCAATCGAATAGGTATTCAAATCTTTAGATTCAGTAATTGCAGTGATCTTAGTATCAAAAGAAGAAGGCAAGCATCTCAAAATTTTATTGACCCTTTAGTAATTAGTTAGCTCTCTTTCTAAAGCATGCAATGAGGTGACAATTTGAGTAAACATTGTATACATGTCAGAAATTGATTCAGAAGGTTTCATACGAAAAAGTTCATAGTCATGCAATAGAATATTCAATCAAAATTATTTAACTTCATTAGTTCCTTCATAAGTTATATATAATCTATCCCAAATTTCTTTACCAGTTGCACAAGTTAAAACACACATATAATCTTCAGATTTCAAAGCACAAAAAAAATAGTTTAAGCATTTTGCATTAAGTTATGTTAAATCTCTTTCATCAAAAGTCCATTCAGTAAAAAGGAATTTCAATTTTAATTCCATTAAGTTCATGAGAAGGTGGTGTATAACCTTCTTTAACAAGCATCCACATACAATAATCAAGTCATTATAAAAATATAAACATGCGAGTTTTCCAAAAATCAAAAGGAATATTACCAAACAAAGGTGGACGTGTAATAGAATATCCTTCTATTGTGTTACGATTACCAAAGTTAGCCATGAATCAAAATTTAAAAAGTTTTCAAACTTAATTTTATGAATCCCGCTCTAATACCACTTGAAAGTGATCTGATGGCACTAGAAAGTTTCTTAGGGATGTTAAATCCTTATGAACTAGTCCCAAGGCTAACCAAGAGGAGGGGGGTGAATTGGTATTTTAAAAAATCTTTTAATCAAAACATAATCTTAAAACAAAAACCAAGATTCATCATAGAAATCAAAGTGTGGAAAATAAATGCGGAAGCAGTAATAAAGAACACAAAAATTTATAGTGGTTCAGTCAATACGACCTACGTCCACTCCCCGGAGGTGCCCTCCGAATATTGCACAAAACTCAGTGTCTCTCCTTTTGCTCTCACAGTAAGGTAGAGAAGCCTATACAAATCTCCTTCCCACCAACCTAGGTGAGGCAGAGAACCCAACTCCTTTTGCTTCCTCCATAAGTAGGCAGAGAATCCAACTCCTTTTGTTTCATCCTGAAGTAGACAGAGAACCCAACTCCTTTTGCTTCCTCCTAAAGCGGGCAGAGAACCCAACTCCTTTTGCTACCTCCTAAAGCAAGTAGAGAACCTTGATCAGATGCTAAAGTTTACCTCTCTGGAACCCCCAAGGATCTAAGGATGATGAATGGAGAAGGTGACGATGGATCCTTACTTGGAGCAACCTTTGTGAACTCTCTCACAAACTCCCCCTCACAAGATCCTCTCTCTCTCTCTCTCTCTCTCTCTCTCTCTCTCTCTCTCTCTCTCTCTCTCTCTCTCTCTCCCTCCCTCCCTTTCTCTCCTCCTCTTGTCTTTCTCAGGTCAAAGTAGTAGCAAAAGATGAGCTCTTGGGTAGAATAAGAGCTCTTAAATAGAAGAGCTTTTGAATAACTCTTATTTTATATAAACCGACTTTTTCATCCAGGCTGATATGGATATCGTCCTGGCTAATCAGCATAAATTTCTCTCAATCAGCCCGATCGGTTTTGAACGATCAGAAGATTTTTGGTAATATCGTCTATGCCGATATAATATCATCATTGACGATCAGTACAATTCCTTGAATATCATCCAAACAATCTCTCTGAAAGGATGTCTGGATGATGAAAAAATAGCTTGATCATCCAGGCCGATGTCATGATTAATTTAGGTATAATTATGCTGCATCATCTAGGACGATGTCCTGGATAATGTCCAAAAATAATGAATACCTAAATAGATCTGGCGGCTGATTCTTACTGATTTGAGCTTATCGTCTTGGCCGATATGAATATCATCTAGGACGAAGGGGCTACCTTAACTAGGATTCCCTAATTAGATTTTTTTTTTAGCTGATCATCCAGGATGATTTTAGGATCATCTCAGACGATGTGATCAAAATAGAGAACTCTATTTAACAGACAAAAATTTTTCCCCATGTGTCTATGCAAGGTTACATAGCATCAGGAACTACTCTATTTATACAAGACTCAAGAAAGGAAAAATTACAAACTGACTCAGACCTAATCTTTCCAATCTTGAGCTAGTTTGAGTTGCACTCGATCTTGTGGACCTGAAAAGTTAGTAGATAAGGCTGTCATAAAAAATCATGAATGTTTGCTATCATCAAAATTCTAATCCATGAAATCAGATTTGCAACAGGTTATAATGTAAATTTTTTTTTTCATAAGGTACTGTGGACCTCTGAAAGGAGACCGCCTCTACTATAGAGTGCGGAGGGTATACGACCGTACCACCCTGAGATAAAAATGATTATAGCCCTCCACACTCTTCGCAAGTGGGCCAATGGAAGAGCAGATTATATTGTACATACTATCAACCATTGAGGATAGTGGCTTTCGCATATACACCTTGATGGGTAATAATATATACAACCTGATCAGTGTCATGGGGTTTCCCCCACCTGATACATCAGCTCTAATGAGGTTTATTTATTATGAAATTCTATTTTCCACGAGCGTAAGCCCCCGTGGTTAATTATATCTCAACCTGGAGCCTGAGAATACTCTCGATTAAGGATATAATATTATTCTTCTTAAATGGGATTGACACAAAAGGGATACTAGGAAATCCTACTCAAATGAAAGAAAGGTTCAAGTGACGTAGTCAACATACACGGTTCATCTGAGCATCCGGAGGGACTAAGGCATTGAGAAGAAAGTGGAGAAAAAGAAATAGATCACTCAAAGCGTACGGAGGCGAAAGGTGGAGATGGCTTCATCAATATGATGTGGATATGTAGGATTTATAATTCCTAAAGAAAAGAGAACTTGCCCACCATTGAGGCATACTATGAGATGCCAAATATATTAGCCTTGAACCCTAAATTTAAGTTGAGTTTAGTGTTCTACCCAATACTGACACCCGTGTCCTAGATAATGCATCTGAGCTTATATCCTGTTTAAAAAGGAAAGCCAGCTAACCACCTAGGCGCTTAAAATCCATGTTATGTAGTCTTTATGAAAGATAGGTATGTAGGCTGTGTGTTTTGGAAGTAAGGCTGAGGTTTAGAGAGTTTCCTAATCTTCCTTAGGCTTATATAGGGTGAATGTTTTAAAAGCTAATACAATTAAATTTTAATTAAATTAATTTCTAATATAATATATGCTAGTTGAAAAGGCTTCCAAATTATGAATGCTTAGAATTTTAAAAATAAGCTTATAAAAATAATTTTTAGAAAAGACCGGGCTTCCCTAGGCTCGACACACCATCCTCATAGTCCAGATTATATGGACTCTACTCGTAGGTGGGGAAGTGTCTTACAAAAGGAGAGAAAAAGTGCATTTAATATGCATACGACTACAGACAATTCTGGTTATTCTCTAAGTCGTTAGAGTTTTATGTATTTTAATTCTTAAAATTTTAAATTTAGTTATGAGTAGAAAAATCTTTATCCTAGAGAGTCTAGCAAAAATAGGCCACCACATGCAAGAAAGAAACATAAGAAAAGCAGAAAATTTCTACTACATGCACAAAATGAACACATCAATATAAATCCATAGAAAAGTAAGAAAAGAAAGTCCACGGTCAGTGCCGTATAAGTATAACCCATGGTCTGCAGAAAAGTAATTGTGGCCAGGTCCCACCGATATTATCATGGATTCTAATCCTAATGAATGGCACAAGTATTAAAAGCAAGGCATTTCATCTTCCAGTCTTCATTTTAAGATGGATCATCCTCCTTTAGATTGTTTTCCTCCAAAATCTCCTTCGGGATTTGTATGGTTCGTCCTCAAGAAGGGTACTCAAATGACTAAAATATTCCCTATGAAGGGCCTTTATTTTTCTCTTTGGGTAATGAGTTGTTGAAATGCCTCACTTTTGAAAATTTTCACAACTCGATATAATTATAAATTACATTACATTTAAAAAAAGAAAATCTAGACATGAACTGAACCTACAAGGTTATCCTAAGAAAGACATCCCAAACAATTTATATAATGCAACCCAAGCAGTTTCTATATGGAAATAAAATACATTTCCAATCATGCTTGGTCATGCTCTTTTAATTTAGGGAGGGAGATTTAGCAATTTCTAGAGCACCTGTAGAAAATGTCATTTATTTTAAAGCTTAATAATTAGTACCCCCTCTATTAGTGCTGCATGAGCATGGCCACCTATACAAGACATTATTAGTATCAAAGTGCCCCTAGCCCATGAATGATCTATCACACACATCATATTATAAGCAAAGTAAAGAAAGCACATTAATAAGTTAAAGTATCATTACAACAAATCAGAGTAATCAGATCAATCAGCACTCGTGTAACACACAATCGCATCACATCACAGAAGTAGAAAAAAGTAAGACATCAGCCCTAATCCTAGAGCTAGAAGTGATTCTCTAATAATTTTATGTGTGTGTATTAAGCTTGTGTGGCTTTGGATAGTTCCTATGTCGGGTAACTAGTTCAAGTTGCCTCGAGTTCAGATTTATTGAAGGTCTGAAAAGGAAACTTTAATTAAAATTTAAGTATTAATAGATTGGGGCCTATTTTAGTTAATTTTATTTGTGGATCAATTTTAATACTTAGGATAATGATATTTAAAGTTTAAGTTATTTTAATGAATTTTAGAAGGTCTGGGGTCCTCCTATATGTTAGGCTAAGGGGGTCCAAAAGGTTACTATTACAAATAGGCTAAGATTAGGGTTCTAACATTTTATTTAAATATTAGGCCTTAAGGAGAGTAGTTAGGCTTTGAGTTTGTTAGAAATGGAGTTTTCTAGGCAAAGTTAAAAATTTTGGAAGTTCTTGGCCATTAATGAATTATTAAAATTGTTTAATAAATGTGTATTTTAGAGGTTTTAATCCAAATCAGCTCTAAACCACTTAGAATTACCTCCAAAGGTCAGAAATGACCTAAGAAGAGGTTCCCAAGTATTTGGGGAAAATTTAAAATTTTTAATAATTTAATAAAAATGATTTTGTAATTTTTGGAAAATAATTAAATTTAAAAATTAATTAATTATTAATTAAATAATTTATGCAATTAATTAATAAAGAAAATTATTTAAAATAGGAAAGTAATTATTAATTTAAATTAAATAATAAAAATAATTTTCTAATAATTTAAAATAATTTAATAAAAATTAATTTTATGAATTTGGAAAATAATTTAACTTTAAATTAAGTAATTAAGTACTTTAAGTAATTACCTAATTAAAATAATTTAAAATAGGAAAATAATTAATAATTCATTTTTAAATAATTAAAACTATTCTCTAAGGAAGGGCATCATTTGTAATCAACTGCAATACTAGTACATTCATTCAAACTAGCCCAGGCACCATAATTTTTCTCCTTTTTTTGGGGCTTTTCATGTAAAAATCATTATGTCTCTTGTGAATGTCGCACCATCTCTTTCATCTGTTTGCATACCAAATTTTTGTAAAAAGTTAAGAGGTTAAACTTTATATTTCTCTACCGCCGCGAATGCTCCAGGATGCAACATACTTAAATAATATTTATATAATAATGTATGGTAATTAATTAAGTAGAATAATAAAAAAAGGAAATGATTATTAATTTAAATTAATAAAAATTGATTTAAAATAAAAAATGGGTTATATTTTATTCATTTATAATTAATTATTAATTAAAAATAGGATATATTTAATAATTAATGATTTAAAATAAAATTAATTTTTAATATAATTTTATTTTTAAAATAAAGATACTATTTTTCTAAAAAATATGATATATAATATTTATTTTTTTATTTTTAAATAGTTTATAATAATTTTCCAAAGAAATTAGATTTAAAATAGGTTTTAAAATAGTTAAATATTTTTTTTATTAAAAAAAATTGGGTGGCTCGGGATGACACATAGCACTCTCGGATTGGATCTGTAGAACGTGGACGCGGTTTGCAATTATGGGCAATGATTGCACCGCCACGCAATCGTTTCTGCATGATTGTGGAATGATTACGCCACCGTGCAATCATTGCCGCATGATTGCAGAAATATTGGCCGCGAGGTTTACTCTCTTAACCATGACAGTAGTCGCGGGGAGCCGTCCAATCTCGCACGGTTTTAGATGGACAGCTCTGATCACGCCGGATGTAGGATCAGACCATTAGAGAGGTTCCACAGTTCAGAAGAGGAAGTGGAACGACAGGATCTTTGCCAATGATCAAACGATCAACGATGGAGATCTCATGTCTTAAGCGAACTCACCTAAAAGCCCTAGGAATCATTTTTTGAAGATTTCTCTAAATAGAATGAATTAAATCAAATAGAATTTTTAAGTCTAGGTTAAGAACATGAACATAAATCTTGGAGAAGTAATCTCACATTCTAAAAGGCCCTATATGGAAAGCTATTTAACTTGATGTGTCATAACCTAGGTTTAGAGTTTTTAGAGAATCTCATCATTGGATCTTCGGGATCTTGATACGGTTGAGCTTGTAGATTGTCCTCGTAAATTTTCCCTCTTGAATCCTCTGTCTAATAAGCTATGGATCACTCAAAATGAGCCTTAGGACAGATCTAAGCTTACTCTCACAGGAAGGTCGCCGCCGGCGGGGTCTTAAGGGTGACTTTGTCTTGGGGAAGGTGGGGAGGGGTTAAGAGAGTTCACACACGAAAGATTTTGGCTTGTGAGAGCTTGGAGAGAGAGAGAGAGAGAGTTTGCCAAAAAGTTCATAGAAAATCCCTAATTTCTCCTATTTAAAGGCCTAAGCCTTTGATCGATGGCCAAGATTGAATTTAGGGTTGACTAGGAGGGAGGGGAGGTAATTAGGATATGATTTGCATGAAGGGACCATTTGGAATGATTTCAATGCATTAAGGGGGCCCTAAATTGACTTAAATGGGTCAATTTGACCTAATGAGACTCTAGTCAATCTTAAGTTACATTATGATTGGATGTAAATTAGAAGATTAATTTCATGTTCTTATAAACAAATACTATTTAGTTATAGTTGTTGCAAAATAGATGTCTTATTTCTTTTTTTCTTTTTCAATGCATTTATTTATTTTTTAATTATTCAAATTATAGTTAAGATTTATTAATATTGGAAAGACTAAAAAAGTTAAAAAAAAATGAGAATGCACAAAGCATGCCAAATTTGAAAAGATGTGCAATATTCGCCAAAGTGAAAAGAGGCATAGAATTAGCTCAAATAGAAAAGAAGCATAAATTGTGCCATAAAATTTTTAAAAATGCGCAATGTCGCAAATTAAAAAGATATTATACTTTCCTTTATCATTTATCTCTTCTACAAATCCATATAATCAACAATAATATTCACTATTGAACTTAAAACTAATTAATCTTTATTTCATCCTTTTCGTAATAATTATTTTTATTTAATTTATCTAGAATGAATAGTAAAATTGGTTGACTTTTTTTTATCTTATTTGTTTTTTGATTTAAAATTTAAAATCTTCTTTTTAGCATTAGGAAGTTAATGTTGTATTTGCAATTAGATTAAAATCTTCTTCTCTTCAACTCTTTTGATTTATCCATATAAACTTTTCATTTCAAGATACAAATCCCTTTTTGTTGTTGTCAAAAGGGGGAGTCATTAGTTATTGTTTGATATTTTTGATTATTTGATGTATGTTGTTTGATGTGTGTATTTATGTGTTGTATTATATTAATGTGTGTATGCTTATTCATATTATTTTTTCATGTTGTTTTTATTTTAGTAGTTTTTTTTCTTTTTAATTTTAATCTTGTATTTTTTTATTTTCATGGGAACCAATTGTTTTAAATCAGTCATTCACTTGAAGGGAGCTTATGAGAAAAATTATCTCAAGTGTTAACTCAAACCATAATTGTTTTGTCATCATAAAAAAAGGGGAGATTAGTGCGACTTAATTTTCAAACCTATACTTTTATATCATGTGCATTTTTTTATGATATTAAAATATTATTGTGTTTATTATTATTTATCCTAACACATATTGGAAAAATCTTATTTTTGTAGTTTGTGTGTACTAATATTTTAGAGAAATCATTCTCTAGACTGCCGAAGAGTTCAAGACAGATTAGATTAAGGTTTCTTATAATTGAAGTCTATATTTTTTATTTTTCATGAGTCTAAGATAGTGTGATTGTAATTGGGTAACTATGTACACACACACTAGGGAGTGAGTCAAAACTTGTATTTTTAAAATAAATGGTACTGTATGATTTTGGAATCATATGGGATGATTTAAGCTAAGTGTTCCTCCAAAAAGAAGTGAACCGGATCATGCCTTAAAATTTTCTTTTGTATTGTTTGTACTGTATGAATATTGATTCATACAGACAACGTCTATAGCATAAAATGGATACATACCAGATCATCCCAAACGAACTCACCCTTTCTGAACTGTTCATACTGTACAAAATTATTTTCATATAGATGATGTCTAGAGTACGAAGTGGACTCATCCATTTTTGTACAAAAAAGCATGATTTGGTTAAATTGATTGTACTGTATGAAATGAAGTTCGTATAATACGTCGACCAGTGTATGAAATATATTCTTACAGAATTGTACCTGACAAACTTTTTTTCATTTTTGAATAGTTCATACAGTACGATGTTAGTTGATACATATGAATGATAGAGTATGCAAATAGGTTCGTCCATGGTCATACAAGGATTTTTTGAACTGTTCGTACATATGAAGTACGATCATATTATATGATCCAAGATGGTCAAATTAAAATTTTTAGTTTTCTGAAAAGTTTTTCCTGTCATTCATATTTAAAAGTCCTAAAAACTGACTAACATAACTCCTACAATGAATTTCTTTTAAGAGCGCCCTTGGAGAGTGTTTGGGAGAGAACCTTATGATTGGAGAGTGAGAGATATCTTAAGAGGGATTTGTGAGGGGATTCATAAGGTTGCCCAACAGTGAGGATCTCTTGCTTATTCTTAAAAATTCTTCCCTACTTTCTTGAAAACTCTTGAAAAAGAAGGTTTTTTAAAGGAGATTCGGTACTATGTCGACACTAGAAGGGTGTGAAAGGATGCTGGTACTCTACCAACACTAGGAGGGTGTGAAAAGTCATATGTACTCTATCAACACCAGGTGGGTGAGAAAGGATCCTACTTCTCTGTCGTCACTAGGAGGGTGAGAAAGAATGACGGTACCCTGCTGCACCGGGGTTTTGTGGAAGAGAGGTTATTGTAAGGGTTTGTCCACCTTGCTGTGGGAGCAAAAAGAGAGTCACTTTGGTATAGTGCAATACCTAAAGAGAGAGTCTTCAGGGAGTGTACGTAGGTCTTGCTAGTTTGAACCACTATAAAATTATGTGTTCTTCTTTTTTTATTGCATTTTTATTTTTCTACACTTTTAATTCTGTGCTTAGAAAATTTTATTTTGAGAAAATTTTTTATTGTGCTTAAAAATATAAATTAGTTTTCTAAAATTTTTATGAGATTTTTTAAATTATCAATTCACATCTCCTCTTGGTTAGCCTTGAGACAAATTTAATAGGTCTAATAACCTATTCGAACTATAAAATATAAAACAAAACCTAAAATTAAAATACATATAAAAGAAAATAACAATATACATAAAGATACTAAAACATGAAATTATGCTTAAAACAAAATAAAAATCAAACACACTAAATAGATAAATAATCATACAAAATACATAAACAAAACACACAAATAAACCTTAGCATACTTATACCTTATCATCCTGCTCCTATTCTAATGATTCAAAAGCTAAGTCTGCACAGGGAATTTTTTGCTTCTTATTATTTGCCTTTATTGCATATTTCTTATTTTTGCCCTTTTTCTTTACATGATAAATTTTTAAATTTGGGCATTCATATTTCAGATGTCCGGGTTTCCTACACCCAAAGCAAATAACATTAAAGGAAAACTTTATATTTTTAATATTTTTACCTTTGCTCCATTTTTATTGATGTTTATGCTTGTGCTTCAATAGACTTTCGAATTTATTTGTTATCAAAGCTATCTCCTAACTCTCATAATCTACTAAGCCGCATTCATCAATGACTTTGAATTTTAGTAAAATAGTTTTCTCATCACCTATATCCGAAAGTCTTTGGCTCACACTTTGCTCGTAGGCAATGAGTGAGCCAATCATATTATCAATAGAATAAGCATTAAAGTTTTTTTAATCACATTTTGTAGTAACTTTGGCATCAAATTTATTAGGTTGACAACATAGAATTTTGTTGACCTTTTTTAAGTTTGAATGTTCTCTACCTAAAGTATGCAATGATGACACAATTTGAGTAAACATAATATACTTGTCTCATAAGATTTCATGAGAAAAATTTCATAGTCATGCAATAAAATGTTTAATCAAGATTGTATGACTTCACTACTCCTTTCATATATAATGCATAGTTTATCCCAAACTTCATTGCTAGTGATACCAGTAGAAATAATCATATAATCTTCAGATGTTAAAGCATATAAAAAAAATAATTTAAGTATTTAGCATTTAATTGAGCATTAATTTATTCTATTATACTCCATTTAGTAAAATGAATATCAATTTTGACTCCATTTTTAACATGTGATGGTAGAGAATAACTAGTTTGAATCATATGTTATATTAAATAATCAATTGATTGCAAGAAAGTAGACATGTAAATTTTTCAAAAAGTCAAAAAATAAATATTATCAAATAAAAGTGGTCGCTTGATTGAATAGCCTTCCGTATTGTTATGATTTTCAAAATGTGTCATGATCATTTTTCTCAAGGTTAAAACACTTTTTTTGATACTCCACTCTGATATCACTTGAAAGTTCGAGGAGGTTGTTAGACCTCAATGAATAAGTCCTAAGGCTCACTAAGATAAAAAAAATACTATCACTTGATATAGAAGCTAGTACAGTTATTAAAAGTTACAAAGATGGTAATAATAATTTAATCAATGTAGCATAATATCAATCATAGATTTTCAACCAAGTAATTATAATTGAAAATAAAATTCAAAAAATTAAACTACAGATAATAAAATCAGAAAGAACACCCTAGATTTTATAATAATTTGATCAAACAATGACATATAATCACTCTTTGGAGTCTCCCACTTTGGGTATTGCACTATCACTACAATATCTCTCTTTTAGCCCCCACAACTATGTGCAGAAGCCCTCACAAACTTTCATCGACCAACCCAGTACGGTAGAGGACCATACTTCTTTCACAGGAAGATAATCTTGACTTCTTTTCACCCTCCTGGTCAGACAGAGCACCTGAACTCCTTTTCACCTTGTTGGTGAGGCAGAGAATCTTGAATCATTTTTACCTTCCCCGATGCAGCAGAGTAGCCGAGTCATTTGATTCCAAAGAGATCTTCTTTTTCCCAAAACTTCTCTCAAGATAAACATTGAATACAATGGTAATAAGATGCAGGCTTGTTGGAGCAACCTTGTGAAACCCCCTCCACACTCCTTTAAAACCCACAAGGATCTTCTCCCTCTCAAACTCTACCCTTTCCTCTCTTCCTTTCAAGGCTCTCTTTTTAAGTTTTCTCCAGAAGAATAGAGACTCAATGCATATTAAAGACACTCACAAAGTCTTATGAGAAAGCTTTAATAGAGGGCTTAAAAAAACCCTAAAAAATTAATTCAATCTTTAAAGATCATATAATATGATCGCATGATCATCCAGTATGATGGACAAAATTTGACCTGTTAATACTATATGATCACCAATTAGTACAGTACGAATAGTTCAATTTGCATGTTCGTTCTATACGATTATCAGTACTAATAGTTCACTTTGCTTATTAGTTTTATGCTATCATTAGTACGAATGACCAATTGTACAGTATGATTAGTTCAACCGAAATGCAATTAGTCCAGGACGAATGATGGGATGATAAAATTAGTCTTTATTTATCGTACAGTATGATCCAATTCATAAAGTACATTTTAAATATCAAAATTAAGTAGATTTGATTAATTAATCACAAGATTAAATTGAGTAATATTAAACATCTTATAGTATGATTAGGTTCATATAATATGAATATAACAACTTTTCAAATTTAAATTTTTGCCTAATTTAACGAACGGTGGGGTTTCTAATTATAATAGATCATCCAATACGATGTGGTTTTCATACTGTATAATTAGTTATATTTTAAAATTATTTTTTTTTTTTAAAAATAATATTTTATTTAATTTCTGTAACACAAGATTGTATTGTACGATCCATATCGTACAATATAATATACAAAAAATAAAAATATATAAAATCATTTTTACTCCATTTGTGTGTGTGCATGATCACCAGGCTAATATACACCCTTATAGGAATTGACTCAAGAAATTAAAAATAAATAAATGCAAATTACAAATTCATTTAACATAATATATTCTACCCAATCTTGAGCCATGAATCTTTGAAGAATGCTGCATGGTGTACCTTAAAGTTAGTTAACACACAAACAAATATACTATATAAATACTATAAAAAATAAAGAGGTAATTATTAATATTTGTTATCATCAAAATCATAAACTTGGAATCCTGAGTTACAAAACTAGTGTCGGGCGGCAACTGAATTAAATGACAAATCAGCTTTAGTGGTCTCTTCATGAGTCCTGGCCGAAGCTTCCCTAAGGCCTGAACTTGGCCCTTTTTAGCTCAAAATGACTCCCCATATTGTCTCTTTCCACCTAGAAGCCATCCAATGGCTTACCCAATAAATCTCAGTCGTCCATGGTCATAGGGGTCATTTGAATAGGGCACTTCGATCCAAAGGAGCTTATTCACTCCCACCATTTTGAAAACTCTCACAAGAGCTCCACAAGGCTTCATCTCTTACTCCCCATATTCCCATCACTCTATGGCCATCAGGTCGAGCAAGCTCAGGTGAAATCCTTCCACATCTCGCTCAGAGTCCTACCTTTGGTGATCCTCCTGCTTTGGTGTCTGAAGGAGAAGTGCTCAACATCCCTCCCTGAAGCTTCTCAATAGAAATACCCATTTGTTAGGGATTCATACACGGTGAGATCCTCTTTTTGAGCACATAGTTAGATAGTGGTGGTCAAGTGTAAAGCAAACCATCAAACCACTTAAATTTAACCATTGGATTGATGGTTTATATCATCCTAATCCTCCCTGTGAAATTTTTAAGGACTTTGAAGGAGGGATCACTTATATCAAGTCTGAGTAGGTATATGGCTCTGGGTTCATGGAGAAGGTTAAAAATATAATCCTAGTCATTGATCTTAATCAACAATTTGAATTATATCCCATTGTTTTGGGGTCTATTTAATTATGACCATTCGATTTATGATATGACAGTTACCTTTAATCCTGCATTTACATATTTAGCTATAAGGATTGACTGACCAATTAGGTGGCACTTACGTGTAAAGCTTTAGCTGACTGTGTAAATCTGGATTTAATTTCATGGAAAATTAATGGAAACTTCAAAATTCACATCTCCTTACCCACTTGGACAATTTAGGTGATAATGGGCTCATGGGAAAGGGTTTGAGGAGCCGTAGAAAAATCTTATGGTCTCAGTCCTTGAAAATGCATGAAACTTAAGTTATAATAATTTGAACCCTAGGGATATTTTAACTTTTTGGGCATTAGGATAACCCTTTAAGGATTGAGATTTCAAGGTATTAAATTTAGGTATGTCTCGGACATGTTGAATTTTTCCCTTATTCTGTTTAATTATGGGCATCATTTATTAAACTTGGAATCAAGGGTCAATATTTTGCCCATAATTTCAAACTAATAGAACTTCGTTTTCAATGTGAATCAGGATTTTAGCTTTTGTGTGTTGATTGTGTTTAGGATAAACAGCTTAGGGCCACAAATTTCATCCAGCCACCACCCCCACCTTGCCTTAGGTAGAGATTTAAGATTTTTTAAGCTAACCCTTTGGTTACCTTAGGTGGTTTGGTTAACCACCATAAAGGATTCAATTTGGGCCAAAATTTAGTGGGCTTATGCCTTCAAATTAGGTAAACTCATGGCTCAAGTTTCATTGAAATTGGAGACCATTTTATCCACCAACTAGGAGCCCTAAATCTTGTCCCAAAAATTAATATAGGCCTTATTTAAATCATAATTAATTCTTATAAAATGCTAAAAAACTATATTAGGTTTCTAACTGATCATAATTGAAACTTAATTTCGAAAAAATAAAAGCCTTTTGATAATATATTTAATTTAAGGTAAATCTAATTTTTAATTAAAATCAACCTTTAATTAATTTAATTTATTAAAAATATTTAAAATTTTTAAAAATTCCTAAAATACTTGGAATTATGCCCTTAAAAAATTTCTAACCTTTAGGGGTGATTTCAAAGAGTTTAGGATTGATTCGGATCAAAATACCCAAGTCACCTTAATTTAAATAATTTTAAAATTCTAAAAATATCCAAACTTGGGAATTTCATAATTAATTTTAGAAAATACAAAATTGAACAAATTCAAAACCATTCAACTTTAATTAAAATCTAGTTTTTTCTAAAAATGCCAAACCTCTAATAATATGTCAAAGTAAAAACAGTCAAATCTCCAGGAAATTGTGGTTTAAACTAGGTCAAAACTTTAAAAATTCATAACTTAATATAGAAAATTCTAAACTGAGAAAACTTATAGTCTAATTACTCATCTTAAGGTCAATTATTTAGGAAAAATACTTAAATATTAAAATTCACTCTAATTATAAAATTTAACTTTTAACCCCTTAGTTAACACATTAAAATAATTCAAATAATTCACAAATTCAATAATTAACCTAAAGTTTTAGAAAAGTCTAATTTAATCATTTAAACCAATAATTAATCAATTGATTTAAAAATCTATCAATCTTAATCCTTAACTAATTAAATTATCTTAATTAACATCTGTTACTACTAGGTAAACCGGGTCTACTAGGCTATTAACTTAGCCCCAAGGAAGACGAAATAAACTTTACAACCCCGGTGAGCAACAAAGGTAATATAGTCAATCAACTCTTAAAATAAATTTTAAAATAAATCTTAATACAATAATATTTAAAGTCAAACTAAATTTTTTTAACCTTTAACAAACCTGAACACTATACAACTTTAACAAACTAGCCAGCTTAGGACATATCTATGCCACACAACCTTTTTCTTATAGACACTTTAGTTAATTTGCTAGGAAAATCAACTCTAGATCTTGGCTTGGCTGGTGTTTATATTTTACTACTGCGCAGAGTTTTCATTATTTTCATTGTATACAGGTCAATTGATGTGATTATTATGATTGATGTATTTATTTACTTAAGTTAAAGAACTTTCAAATTTTGAGAAAGTGAATAAAATTCTTTGATGTCTACTTAGCAATTATGATGCTAAGGTTACTGTCATTTGTGAATCAAAAGATTTTTTATAGAATACTTGCTAGGTTCACTTATTATCTATGAGCAAGGTAAGAGTTAGAGAATGTAGGATATTGGAGATAACAGAAAGGTCAAAGTGGTGACACTGAAAGCGAAGGAATAAAAAAGTGACAGCTTTATAGTTGAGGAAGATGATGACATAGCACTGATGACAAGTCAATTTAAAAACTTTCTAAAAAGAAAATAAAGCATCATCATTAATTATATAAAGGCAAAATAAATAAAAATTTTAAAGCATCATCTAATATCATTTGCTTTGAGTGCAGGAAACCAGGAAACTTGAAAATGGATTGCTTTAATCTAAAGCTCATCCATTCAAGGAAAAGGGTGAGGATAAGAGTAAAGCTAAAAAGGCGAAGCAAAGGATGCAAAAGTCATTTTTGGCAGACTCTGGCTCGGTCTCATGAGAACCAAAAAAGGAAGAGGAAGTAACCAATATTGCCTTATAGTAGAAAATAGTATTGATTTCTCTAATCAAAAGGAGGTATGTGAGATTTCATATGATGAATTATTTAAAGTTTATGAAAAGATTCACAATGCATATAGAAAGCTTTAAAAAAATATGTGTTAGTTTGAATTTTGAATTCTTGAGTTTATGAAAAGAACATAATAGCCTTAAAGTAGAACATTTTGCATTGGATAAGGATAGCATGTTTTTACTTGATGAGTATAATGCATTAAATAAGAAGCATGTTGATCTAACTAATGCATATGAATTCTTGAAATCAAAACATCTTGAGTTAGAAGAATCATATAAATAATTAGAAGCAAGCACAAGTGAATTAGATCATAATGAGCATGCCTTAAAATTTAGAGTAGCAAACTTTGAAAGTGATAATGAATTCTCAAAAGAAAAAGTTAATGCGTTCCAAAATAATTAACCATCAGCTATATTGACATAATGGTATAACCTATCATCACTATATACATCATATACCCCTAGGAAGAGGCACCACACCTTACATAGACTAGTGAATCCTTTCCCTAGTGTTAGCTGTCATTCTTGTGGCATGCTAATTCATATAGCACGTACTTATACAATTCACCATTGTACACATCTAGTGTGGATGCCCAAATTACTTGCACCACAACATAACATGCATACAAGTCACTCATCAAGGCATAAGGTAGAATTCAAACTCACTTGGGTTCTCAAATCTAATATTTGATTGATTTTGTAGGAGCGCTCTCACAAAAGGCCTAATGAGAGCATTTGAAATATGGATAACAGATGCTTAAGGCACATGATTGGAGAAATGAAGTAATTCGTCATGCAGAAAGGCTAGGGTTGGACATAAAGTTATACTTGGAGACAATATCATTAGGAAAGTGATAGGTTCAGGTATGAATGGTAATTTCAAGAATTTTATTATTCAAAATATCTTACTAGTTAATGGCATGAAACATAACTTGCTTAGTACCAGTTAATTATGTTACAAAAGCTTTCATGTTAAATTCATATCTACTAGTTGTGTGATCAGTTTAAATAAAAATAGTATTTTAGAAGTGATATATCATCAAAAAATTATCTTGATCGGGCACGAATCTCAAGGCAAAATTAAGCCAAAAACTTTAAAAATTAAATTTGAGATCACATGAACTTTAATTTTAGCAAACCTATAGTCAAATTGAGCATCTCAGAAATACAAACTCAACGACACCAAAATTGACTCAATCTGAGCGCAAATGAGTCCAAATCAAGCACTTGAAGCATTATTGGAAAGTTCAAACCACAATTTGAGTTACCAAATGGTTTCCAAATATGTCGTTCTTATAGTCAAATCGAGCAGCCCGATGAGACAAATCCAATGAGCCCAAGATCATTGAATTCTGACATCATTAAGACCTTCAACTGTCTGAAAAATAGTGTACGATCAAGGGATTCAATATCGGCTGTCCATTTGACCACTCCCTATTTACCTCTGATCTCTCACCTATTTACAAGACATGCCACTCCATAATATCTATAAATGGACTCCTCATTTCTCAAGAAAGGGGACCCAAGCAAGAAGAAGAAGAGAAGAAGGAGAAGAGAAGAGAAGAAGATTATGAGGGAAGAAACTCCTACTCGACCACCGACGCCAAAATTCTGCCCGATGCCTGAGTGATGCAAGAATTCTGCCTGACGCCCGAGTGATGATGGAATTCTATTTGATGCCCGAGTGACGTTATAATTCTGCCCAAGTGACAATAGAATTCTGCCCGAAGCCCAAGTGACACCAAAATTCTACCTGACGCCCAAGTAACGCCAGAACTTTGCCAGATTTCCAATGGTCGCCAGAATTCTAAGTGACTATGAATTTAGCTCTAACATGCAACTTGTTTGTAATAGGATTTTAACCAGGAAGTGAAGCATTGTAATCTGATCATTCTAAATTTTAAGGACGAATCAACCTCTTCTACTTCAAACAAACACTAGTGGAATTATTTCAACTGGGTGTGGCCTCATGGTTTTTTCCCTTTGCAAGATTTTCTACATAAAAATCCCGGTGTTATTATTTCTCCTCTATTTGTGTGCTAGATATCCGTACAATGCTGAGACAAAAATTTTCTAACTCTATTGCCGTGTATATTCTATCCGCAACAAGAAGGAAAAAAGATTAATAATATACACATACTTAATTTAAATTATATTAAATATGCTAGTTTTCTTTGCTTGAAAATAATTGATGAAGAATCTTGGCTATGACATAGGAGACTATGTCATGCAAGCATAAAATCTCTTAAAAAATAACCCAAAAGGACCTAGTTAGATGCATACCTAAACTAGAATTCTCTAAGGACCACCTTTATGATGCATGCTAACTAGGAAAGCAAATCAAAACTTCCTTGCACTCAATTAAGGATATATCCACCTGAAGACCTTTAAAAATCCTTCACATGGATCTACTTAGACTAGTTAGTATTGTCAACTTAGGTGCGAAAACATATATATATATATATATATTACTAGTTGAGTATTCACTTCCTAAATTTTTTTAGGCTGAAGCAATGAATATTGCTTGCTATATTATCAATATGGTTAATATCAAATCCAAACTTAATAAGACACCCTATGAATTACTCAAAGGAATGACACTCAATCTCTCTCACTTTCTTATTTTTGGATGTAATGTGTTCATTCAAAAGAAAAAAAAATCCCCATTAGGAAAATTTGATGCTAAATATGATGAAGTAGTTTTCCTATGATATTCATTTATAGGTAAAGACTATAGAGTTTTAAATAAGATGACATTAGTGGTAGAGGAGACCACCCATGTAGTATTTGATGAATTTGATAAATCTGTTGAGCCTATGTAAGAAGAAGAAAATGTGGTTGAAATCACCCAAGGAGTAGAGTCTATTGATATAAAAATAGAGTAGAATCTCAGGAACTATTGCCTAGAGATTAAAGATAGTCATCTAGTTATTCTAAGGAGTTCATCCTAGAAGATCCATATATAGGAGTAAGAACTAGGAATAGACTTAGAAAGGAGGTTAGTCACTCTGCTTTCTTCTCTATGGTAGAACTCTTAAACATAGATCAATCATTATATATTGAATTCTAGATGATAGCCATGTAAGAAGATTTGAATCAATTTAATAGGAATGATATTTGGGAGTTAATTAGTAGACCTAAAGATCATAATGTTATTAAATGGATTTTTAAGAATTAAATGAATGACTCTATCATAGTAATTAGAAATAAGGGTAGATTATTAGCTAAGTGGTACAATCAGATTGAAGGAATTAACTTTGAAGAGACATTTGGCCCTATAGCTAGGTTAAAGGCCATTAAAATATTATTAGCCTCTGCGTGCTTTAGAGTATTCAAGTTATATTATATGGATGTTAAGAGTTCCTTCCTAAATGGAGTAATAAAAGAAGATGTATATGTTGAACAACCACAAGGTATTGAGAATTCTCAATTTCTCAATCATGTATTCAAATTAAAAAATATATTATATGGATTGAAGCAAACACCTAGAGCTTGGTATGAAAGACTAACATATTCCTTGTAAATATAGCCTTTATTAAGGGTAGTGTATACACCACCCTATTTTTAAAGAAGGTTGAATAAGATCTACTCATTATTAAGATTTATATAGATGATATACTATTTGGATCCACAAATAAGAATATGTGTGCTGAATTTTAAAAAATAATGAGTAAAGAATTTAAGATAAGCATGATGGGAGAGCTTACTTATTTCCATTGATTTAGTTTGAAGTAAATGGATGATAGAACCTTTCTTAGACAAACAAAAAATATCAAAGATATCCTTAAAAAATATGAGATGGATAATGGTAAGATAATCAATACTCGTATGAGCTAAACCATTCAATTAGATAAGGATCACAATGGAAAATTAGTTGATCAAAAGAAGTATAGAGGGATAATTGAATCACTTCTCTATTTCACTGCCATCAAGCATGATATCATGTTTGTATGTCTTTGTGCTAGATTTTAGGTTGATCCCAAAGAATCCCATCTGAGTGTCGTTAAGCAAATTCTTTGATATCTTCTAAGAACCTAAAACCTAAGAATATGTTATTCTAGGCATAGATCATATTTTGAAATCATAGGATATTATTATTTAGACTTTGCAGGTTACAGAGTTGATAAGAAAAGTACCTCTGAAATTTGTCAATTCATAGGACAATCTTTAGTCTCCTAGTCTAGTAAAAAATAAAACTCTATGGCCCTATCACCACAAAAGCAGAATACATAGCTATAGGAACCTTTTAAAAAAATAGCTATAGGAAGCTATGTTGCTCAAGTCCTATGACTTAAACAATAAATCCTTAACCTTAGACTACCTACCAATACACTATTATAATCATGTGTTGTAACACTAGTGCCATATATATCTTAAAAAATATAATCCATCACTCCTGGAATAAATACATAGACATTATGCATCATTTTATTAGAGATCATGTAACTAATGGAGATATAGAATTGTATCATATAGCTATTGAAAATCAATTGGCAGATATATTTATAAAATCTATTTCCTTTAAAACATTTAATACCTTGAGGACTAAACTAGATCTTATAGACATTTATGCTTGAAATAAGATGAATTGGAAATTGAAAACTTCAATTTTTTGTGTGCTTTTATGCAATTTTTTTTGTGATTCTAAATGTTTATTATTTATGTTTGTGACCTATTTTTGTATGAATTTTTCTTTTTCTTTTCTTTCATGAAGTCTTCCAGATCATCATAGACACTAATTCAAAATTTATCACATCATACTGTACGATATCATATCGTACTATACAATATTAAAAATATATTAGGTTATTTCTCACAACACATCCAATAACTCTGATTAATCAGTTATTGGTTATCGTATTATACAAATAATTTCTCTGGAAAAATTATCTTAAATAAGATGTGAACCTCACTCTCATAAATTTGTGGTTCTCATTAATTTTCTTGGAGGTAGATTGAGTTTAAGAATTAACTATATTTTCTCTGAGAGTAGTGCTAGGGTTTATTTAGATCTGGGTTCTACTTCCTATGAGCACAAGTCCTCATAGTTAATTATCCCTCCTAACGCATTAGAAGGATACTCTCGATTAAGGTTGAAATATTCCTAGATTCATACAAGGAGTGCGATAATATGCAACACAGTTTTAGAGTTTGAAATCTAGCTATGGGGGGAAGAAGGTACACCTGATCAAGATCGTATGGTTCTATCATTCTAGGTATACCATGGGTTTAGTCTACCAACACTAATAATCATTGATTGTGTTGCAACTCAAGCTTATGAGTTTATGTTTTCGATGATAACAAATATTATGGCTCTCTTTCTGTTGTCTACTTGTATTTGCAATATATGTTTATTCATGTGTATACTAATATTTCAGGAATACCATGCAACATCAAATAAAGAATAAGAGCTCAAGATTGGGTTGAATAATGTTATATTGTAAAACGGTCTATAATATTCATTGATGTAATTTTGATTTCTTGAGTCAAGTCCTGTAAAGAAGTATGCTTGCTTGGTGACCATGCATACACACTTAAGGAAGTAAGATCTACTCAAATTCAGAAGATCAAGTTTTAAACTAATCATATTAGACAATTTTGGATCGTCCAGGATGATCCTTTATGATCTTACAAAAGAGCCGCCAATAACAATTTAGGTAAAGATTTTAGTTTAAAATTTTGTTCTAATCATCTTGGATGATCCGATCATCCTGGACGATCAATACAAATCTTGCCTAAATTGATCCTGTGATTAGGGAATAAATTATGATTAAATTTTGCAATCGGATCATTCTAGACGATCTGTATATCGTACAGGACGATGTTTGCTGACATACTTGATTTTCCTAAATCGTCCAAGATGAAATATCATAAATTTTCTTCTAATCTTCTTGGATGATCCAAAATATCGTCATATACGATCTATACAATTTTGTACTTATTATCCTGGACTATCCTAATATTGTCCAGGACTATCAGATCAAATTCTGCATATCATACTGGAGGATCCTACGATCATCTAGGATGATTCTGGGCACTGAAATTATCTTTTTAGGATTTTTTGAAGCCCTCTTTTTAAGCGCATCATACGGGACGATCATGATATCATCCTAGATGATATTTGGTGCCCTAATTAAGTTTTTAGGGTTTTCTGAAGCCCTCTTTTTAAGCATATCATATGGGATGATACAACAGTCGTTTTGGATGATAATGTTGGTTTGGTGCATTTAAGAGCCTTTTTGGAGATCTTCTATTTAAGCTTTTTCAAGGTACTTGATATGTGTCTTTAGTAGCCAATGAAGCTTCATTCTTATGGAGGAAACTTGTAGAGAGAGCTTGAAAGGGAGAGAGGAAAGGGTGGAGTTTGAGAGAAGGAGAAGATCCTTGGAGGGGGTTTCAAGGGAGTGTGGAGGGGGTTCCATATGGTTGCTCCAGCGATCTTTC
The DNA here is from genome assembly GCA_022539455.1 of Dendrobium nobile. NCBI lineage: Eukaryota > Viridiplantae > Streptophyta > Magnoliopsida > Asparagales > Orchidaceae > Dendrobium > Dendrobium nobile. Next base: position 42,236,061 of record CM039734.1, on the reverse strand, counting down.
ACCTTAGTACCATCAAATTCAAGGCTCGTCTTGAGGGAAGTTTTGGGAAGAAGAAGATCTTTTTGGTTTCAAAGGGCCCGGCTACTCCGCCGCACCTGGGAAGGTGGAAGTAATTTTGTAAGGGCTTATCCGCCTAGCTGTGGGGGCTGAAGGAGAGATACTAAATTTAGTACAATACTCGGAGGGTGCCTCTGAGGAGTTGACGTAGGTCAAGGTTTGTTCGAACCACTATAAATCTGGTGTGTTCTTTCCTTTATTATTTATGCATATATTTTTAGCACTTTGATTTTCTTTATGGTGAATCTTGATTTTGGATGTGATTGTGTTTTTAGTTTTAATATCCAATTCACCCCCCTCTTGGTTAGCATTAGGACTAGTTCATCAGGGATTAACATCCCTAACAAACTTTCTAGTGCCATCTGTGCACTTTCAAGTTGTATCAGAGTAGGATTCATAAAATTAAGTTTGAAAACTTTTTAAATTTTGATTAATGACTAATTTTTGTAATCGTAATTTTGCGGAAGGTTATTCAATCACCAGATCACCTTTATTTAAAAATATTACTTTTGATTTTTGAAAAATTTGCTTGTCTACTTTCTTGTAATCTATTGATTTGAGAGTGTGGCAAATAATTTTAACTGGTTATTTTGTACCGCCACGTATTATAGATTGAATTAAAACTGATATTCTATTTAATCAGTGGAGTAGAGAAGAATAAATTAATGCTCAATTGAATGCTGAATCAGTAAACTATTTTTTTTGTGCTTTAAATTCTGAAGATTTTATGTTTGTTTCCACGTGCACTAATGACAAAGAAATTTGGGATAAATTACACACTATATATGAAGGCATTAGTGAAATCAAGCAATCCAGATTAAATATTTTAATGCATGATTATAAATTATTTTGTATGAAACCTTATGAGACGAACTTAGACATGTCTACTAGGTTTATTCAAATTGTGACATTATTGCATGCTTTAGGTAAAGAATTTTAAAACTTTGAAAAAGTCAATAAAATTCTACATTGTTTACTTGACAAATTTGTTGTCAAAGTTGTTGTTATTTGTGAATCAAAAAATTTAAATAAATATTCTATTGATAATTTGATTGGCTCACTCATTGCCTATGAGCAAAGTTTAGGTCAAAGACTTTTGAATGCAGGTGAGATGATAGTGCTAAATGCTGAAGACTTGGAGAAAAGTGACTTAGTTGGTGACAAAAATGATGACTTATCAAGCAAATTAGAAAGCTCACCAAAGCATAAGCATCAACAAAAGTAGAACAAATGTAAAAATGGTAATAATGTTAAGATTACTTCTGACATTATTTACTTTAGATGTAGGAAACCTGGACAAATAAAAAATTAGTGCCCTCATTTGAGAACTCTTCCTGCAAAAGAAAATGATAAAGCTAAGCATACTTAAAAATGATAAATAATGAAAAGCAAAAAATCTCATGGGCAGACCTAGCTTATGAATCTTCAGACCAGGAGAAAGATAATGTTTAAACCATTATTTGTGTGTTTATTTTTCTGTGTATGCATATTTTGTTCATTTTTGTGTATTTTTTGTATTTTTCTTTAGATTTATTTTTCATTCTTTGTTTCCTTTCTTTTCTTTTTCATTAAATTCTTAATTTATCTTTACTTTTTTTTTGTGAAGTTCTCTCTGATCAACACACATGTTCACCTTTCTAGAAATGAAAAACCTACCTCCTATTTTTGTTGAATTCTTATGTAAGTTGTGGTTGACTTCTTTAAAAACAGTCAAATGAAGAAAACTCATAATTTTATCTCTTTATTTTTTTTCTTAAAGTGGTTATTTTATTTTTGATTCAAAATCTTCATCACATTTTAAATTGGATTTTCAAACTGATTTTTTTCATCTCCCTATATTTTATTTATCGCATATGGATCTTTTGCAAGTTGTTGAATCTGCCTCATAATTTTCTTAATATAGTTCATTTTATCAATAGAATGTGTTTACTTTTATTTTTAAAATTTCAGAAAGATAGCATATTTAATTAAAAAAATGGTCAATGATGCCAAATCAAAAAAGTGGCCAATGACACCAAATCTAAAGATGCACAATGACATCAAATTGAGAAAGATACACAAAGTGTATCAAAAAGCAAAAGATACTCAAAATGCGCCAAAAAACTAACAGGAGGCATAAAATGAGCTCACAAAAAGTAATACTTACATTTCTTATACTTCTTAAAGTTTAAGAAAACCCTTGATATTTTCGCTACTTGAGCTTGAAAATCATGATTCCTGATTCACCAATTTTTGTACTAATCTTCTATTTGATATATTTTATGAAAGGAGTTTTGATTAAATTAGTTTTTTTTTCTAATTTTTTTCCTTGATTTAGATATTAGATTAAAACATTTTTGAGCCTTTAAAGAACTTGAGCTTAGATTAATGAATTTTGAATTTCTAACATTTTCTAGATTATGCATTGTCAATCCATTCCTTACTAAATTTTTGAATAAAATCAAGAGGTAACTTTCTCATTTTAATAATATTCAATTTTTTTTTCCAAATCAAGGATCATTTTGTTTTTTATTTCTTTGTTTGTGCCCCTCCTCTTTTTGATAATATCAAATGGGGAGAAACGTCCTCTTATATTTATATCTATTTTCTATTTTAAAAAATAAAAAAATAAAAACAATCAAAAATTCTGTCTTTCCCTATTTTTAAATTTTTATTCTAGTGTGGGAGAGATTAAGAGAAAATATTTTTAATTTTGTAAATTCAACCAGTAATATTTGCCATCATAAAAAAAGGGGAGATTGTTGCAACTCAAGCTTCTGAGTTTATATTTTTTATGATAATAAATATTATGGCTCACATTTTATTGTCTACTTGTATTTGTAATATATATTTGTTTGTGTGTATACTAATATTTTGAGAATACCAAGCAACATCAAATAAAAAATTATAGCTCAACATTGGGTTAAATAATATTATATTGTAAAAGGGTTTGTAATATTTATTGATGTAATTTTGATTTCTTAAGTCAAGTCCTATAAAAGAGTATGCTTGCTTGGTGACCATGCACACACACTCATGGGAGTAAGATCTACTCAAAGCCAGAAGATCAAGTTTTAAACTAATTGTACTTGATTATTTTGGATCGTCGAGGACGAACCTTTATGATCTTGCAAAAGAGCCGCCAATAACAATTTAGGCAAAGATTTAAGTTTAAAATTTTGTTCTAATCGTCCCGGACGATTCGATCATTCTGGATGATCAATACAAATTATGTCTAAATTGATCCTATGATTAGGGGATTAATTATGATTAAATTTTTTAATCAGATCATCCTAGACAATCTAAATATCGTATAGGACCATATTTGCCTACATACTTGATTTTCCTAAATTGTCCAAGACAAAATGCCATAATTTTTCTTCTAATCATCCCGGACGATCTAAAATATCATCCTGAATGATCTGTATAATTTTATACTGATCATCTTGGACTATCCTAATATCGTCCAGGTCTATCAAGTCAAATTCTACACATCATACTGGATGATCCTCGCGCTAAAATTGAGTTCTTAGGATTTTCTTAAGCCCTCTTTTTAAGCATATCGTATGGGATGATACAGCGATGATCTTGGATAATAATGTCGGTTTGGTGCATTTAAGAGCCTTTTTGGAGCTCTTCTATTTAAGCTTTGTCAAGGCACTTGATATGTGTCTTTGGCAGCCATTGAAGCTTCCTTCTTCTGGAGGAAACTTGAAGAGAGAGATTAAATGGGAGAGAGAGGAAATGGTGGAGTTTGAGAGAGAGAGAAGATCCTTGGATGGGGTTTCAAGGAAGTGTGGAGGGGGTTCCACACGGTTGCTCTGGCAATCTTGCACCTTAGTATCATCGAATTCAAGGCTCGTCTTGATGGAAGTTTTGGGAAGAAGAAGATATCTTTGGTGTCAAAGGGCCCGGCTACTCCGCTGCACCGGGGAAGGTGGAAGTGATTTTGTAAGGGCTTCTCCGAGGGTGGACGTAGGTCAAGGTTTGACCGAACCATTATAAATTTTGTGTGTTCTTTCCTTTATTATTTCTGCATTTATTTTTCGCACTTTGATTTTATTTGTGGTGAATCTTGGTTTTGGATGTGATTATGTTTTTAGTTTAAGTATCCAATTCACCCCCCTCTTGGTTAGCCTTGGGACTAGTTCATAACGGCTTAACATCCCTAACAAACTTTCTAGTGCCATCTGTGTACTTTCAGATTATAGTGTCCAAGGAATCTAATTAGCAGCCATGAGTTACCTCCTCTAAGGGATCCCAAGTAAATTAAAATGGATATGTATGTTTTTTTAATTTAATTTAATTTAGGTTCAGCTTATGACTTTCTTAGAAGTTGCCTATTAATTTATTTATGTGATTTGATTTGGGTTAGGGCTTATTGTTGAGATAGTTGCTAGTTAGATTTACATGTTTGACATTCTTGCAACTTGTATGTTTTTTATGATTCCAAATATTATTATTTTGATTATTATTTTCTCTTAAAATATTTTGAAAGAATTGTTTTGCTCTTGTGTGTACTAACATTTCAGAAAAATTATACTTCGGATTATTGAAGACTTCAAATCAAAATCATTTTAAAGTTATTATAATTTAAAGTATGTATTTTTTATTTTATTGAGTCTGAAAGAGTGTGATTGTAATTGAGTAACTAAGCACACACACACTGGGGGAGAGTTCTAAAATTCACATTTTTTTGATTGATCGTTTAGTATGAAATTAATTCGTATGGGTCGATCTGGTCAATTATTTTACTTAACAAGCAATAGAGCAAAAAAAAAATGTTAAAAAATTTTCTAAGTATTAATCATGTGGATGATTTTTTTCATTCGTACTAGGATGATCTCCTCTAATTCAACCTTGAATACTATTCGTACGGACGATATTTTTTGTTCGTATTGGGACGATCTCCTCTAGTTCAACCTCGACCACTATTCATATGGACAATATTTTTTGTTCGTATCGAGACGATCTCCTCTGGTTTGACCTCGAACACTATTCATATGGATGATATTTTCTGTTCATACCTGGATGATCTCCTCTGGTTTGACCTCAAATACTATTCATACGAACGATATTTTTTATCGTACAGGGACAATGGGCTCTGGAGCATGCATGAATGAAGTTCATACATACAATATTTTTTTATTGTACCGGGACGATGGGCTTTGGAGCATACACGAACAACATTCATACAGATGATATTTTTCGATCATATCAGGATGAAGGGCTCTGGTGTACTTTTGTTCATTTCGTCCTGCTGGTTCGTACATGCCTATTTTGATATTTCTTTTGTTCATACCGAACGAACACAGTTCGTACCGAATGCTGATCAGGTACAAAATGATTTCATCCCGATTCACAATGGAATTATATGCAATAGTATTTTTACTGTTTGTGCCCACGAAAATATGATCGTATGGGATGACCGTGGACGTCAAACTTGAAAATTTTAGTTTTTCTGGACAGTTTTTTATGTCTTTTCTATAAAAGGTCCACTAAAAACTTACCTTTAATCTTTTTGTCACTTGGTCTTCATGAATGGTAAAGGAGAATTGAAGGAGAGAGTGAGAGAGAGCATTTAAAGGAGATTTCTTCCTATTAGAACGTGAAAAGTTCACTTGGTTACTCAAGGGTAAGGATGTCTGTGTGTTATTTTGTATTTTTTTCACTCTTTTCTCTTGTCCCTCTAGATTTCTCGTGTGAAGATCTTTCAAGAAGATCCGGTTCTCTGCCGACACTCGAGGAGTGTGAACAAATACGGGTTCTCTGCCTACACTTGGAGAGTATGAACAACCAAAAGTTCTCTGCCTACACTTGGAGAGTGTGAACAGCCGAAGGTTTTCTGCCTACACTTGGAGAGTGTAAACAGCCGAAGGTTCTATGCCTACACTTGGAGAGTGTAAAAGGACGATGGTTCTCTACCGCACTGGGGATTGGTGGAAGAGAGTTTTGTAAAGGCTTCTCTGCCTTGCTGTGGGGGCAAAATGAGAGTCACTTTGGTATAGTGCGATACCTAAATTTTGAGATTTTAGGGAGTGGATGTTGGTCGTGTTTAACCGAACCACTATAAACTTTTATGTCTTTTTATTTCCGCTTCTTATTTTCTTTACTGCAAGTTTATTTTTTTGTGGTTGAAAAATCATTTTTGAAAAACCTTAAAATCAACTTGCTCAATTTCATAAATCGGTTTCTATTTTTTAAAAATCTAAGGGCCAAAAAATTTAAATTACCAATTCACCCCCCTCTTGGTTAGCCTTGGGATATTAATTTAGGTCTAACAACCTATTCTAGAATCTACAAGATTCAACAATTAGTATCAGAGCTTTATTTCAAAACTATAAGTTTAAACTACTTTTTGATTAACGAGCATGGCTACTTTTGGAAACCGAAACACACTTAAAGGGTATTCAACCACTAGAACTCTTTTGTTTGATAACATTCCTTTTGATTTTTGAAAAACATGCATGTCTACTTTTTTACTGTCTTTAGATTATCGTATATGGATCTTGGTATTGGAAGGGTATACAAAATCAACTAGACTAGTTAATGGCATTAGAGTAGAGAAACACCCTTTGTAGATTGGATTGTAGAAGAACGTGGCTTAGCACAACTTAATGTGAAATATTTAAATAGTTTCTTTTGTGCACTTAAGTCAGAGGACTACATGTAGGTTTCTACTTGTAAAAGTAGAAAGGACATATGGGATAGACTCTATATAACTAATGAAGGGACTAACAAAGTTAAACAGTCTAGGTTAAATATCTTGTTACATGACTATGATTTATTTCGCATGAAACTAAATAAATCTATTTCTGACATGTACACAAGATTCACTCAGATAGTCACTTCTTTGCATGCACTAGGTAGGGAATTAACAAATGCTGACATGGTTAATAAGATTCTACGTTATTTGCCTACTGCTTAAGATGTAAAAATAATTACTATATCAGAGTCTAAAGACTTAAATGTTTACTCTATTGACATTCTTCTTGGATCACTAATTGCTTATAAGTAAGGAGTGAGTCAAAGAAAGATTAATGTAGGAGAACCACGAAGGGAGAAGAATATAGCACTAAAAGTAGAGGAGTTTGAGAATGATCTATCACAACCTAAGGATGAGGACGACATCGCTTTGATGACTATATAGTTTAGAAGCTTTTTGAAGAGGAAACAAAAGAGACACCAATAATGAAACCGAGGTAAGTTTAATAGGAATGTCAAGATTTCTAATGATGTGATTATCCACGAGTGTAGGAAACCTGAACACATTAAGTTAGATTGCCCAAAACTTAAAGCCACTCCTACCAAGGAGAAGGTAGAGGAGAAACCAAATGTGAAGAAGGGCAAGAAGAAATTCCAAAGAGCTTTCTAAACGGACTCATCTTCTGACTTGTTAGAAACTAAAAAGGAAGAGGAAGTCACTAACTTGTGCTTGATGGCCGAAAACCTTGATCAGTCAGATCAAGAAAAGGTATGTGACATAACTTATGCTGAACTTTTAGAAGTTTCTGAAAGAATACATGATGCAAATATGAAGTTAAAGAAATTGCATGCTAGTCTTAACTTGGAATTGCAAGAACTTTATAAAGAGCATGAAATCATACATTAATTGATAACAACCACATGAGCTTACTTGATGAGTTTGATAATTTGAATAAGAATAATGAGAATTTAAAATCATCCTATGCATAATTGGAAAAAGAATTTAAAGATTTTAAGGATAAATTAGAGAGTGAAAGATATCAGTTGAAATATAATAATAATGTGTTGGAAGATATGAGCATATTTTTAAAATTTAAAGTAGAAGCTCTCGAGAAAAATAGGAAACCACCAAGACTTAAAGATTTTATAAATCCTATTTTAAAGCCAAAATTTTACAACCGAGGAATAGACAGAATAATTATAGAAGATTGAGAAATCCATTTCCTGGAGTCAAATGTTTAGTTGTGGCATGATTGGACATATTTCACATATTTTTACTTTAAATAGAAAAACTTAATTAGTGTGGAGACCAAAGATGCATAAACCTAGACATATCATACATGCGTCTGTTTTAAAATTGCCAAAAGATGAACCCAAACTAGTTTGGGTTTCCAGGTCTAACATTTCATAATTTTGTAGGCACGCTCTCACACAAGGCCTCATGAGAGCATATGGTACCTAGACAGCAACTGCTCAAAGTATATGACTGGAGATACAAAGCAACTCATATCACTGGAAGCCAAGAATGGAGGTAAGGTTACACTTGGAGATAACACTACAAGGAAGGTGGTTGGATCATGTATGATAGGAAATTTAAAAAACTTTTTTATTGAGAATATACTACTAGTTGAAGGCTTAAAACATAATCTTTTGAGTATTAGTCTGCTTTGTGATAAAGGTTACTGTGTTAAATTTTTTTCTACTAGCCACAGATTAAGCCTAAATGGTAATGATATTTTTTATGGTATACGGGTAAATAATATTGATATGCTAGATTTAAATTATATCAAAACTCCAACTACTTTTTTTTTAAACTATTTCTAATGAGTCGTGGCTATAGCATATGAGACTTTATCACTCTAGCATGAAATACTATAGGAGGATTACCCGAAAGAACTTAGTGAGAGATATACCAAAATTACACTTTACTAATGATCACCTTTGCGATGCAAGTTAATTAGGAAAAAAGGTGAAGTCCTCTTTTTAGTCCAATAAGGATCTTATAACTAGTAAATCATTGGAGATTTTGCATATGGATCTTTTTGGACTTACAATTGGAACTGTAAGTCTAGGAGAGAAGGTATACAGATTTGTGATAACGAATAATTTTTCTAGATTCACGTGGGTTAAATTCTTATATCATAAGAGTGAATCATTTAAGGAGGTTAAAGATTTTTCTACTTGGATTTAGAGGAAAATAGGATGTGAATTTTAACAACCTAAAGTGATCACGGTGGAGAATATGAAAATGATAAATTTGAAATTTTTTATAAAATTAAAGGAATTGATCACAATTTTTTTGCATCTAAAATCCCTCAATAGAATGGAGTAGTCAAAAGAAAGAATAGAATATTAATAGAAGCTGCTCAAGCCATATTGGTAGAATATTCACTTCCTAGATATTTTTGTTAGCTCAAGAAAAATGGCACGAATGCACAAATCCCACTTTACAACTATGGGATTCCATTTCCCTTAAGTCAGATTGTAGTTAACCAGATTTCCCCTGAGGGTAGTGTCAGGTTTTATAGATCTGGGGTTCTTACTTCCTATGAGCGCAAGCGCCCATTATTAATTACCCCTCTTACTACGTAAGAGAGAACTCTCGATTAAGGATGAATAAATTTTAGATAAATTTAGTCTCAATTGTGGGGAAGATGAAGGTAAACCCGATCAAGATCCCATGTTCTGTAGTCTCGGGTATACCCTAGATTTCAGTCTACCAACACTAACAATCATTGATTGTAGTGTCCAGGTAATCTGATTAGCAGCCACGGGTTACCTCCTCTCAGGGATCCCAAATAGACTGAAGTGGTTTGATGTTGATTTTAGTTTTAGTTTAATTTGAGTTGGGGCTTACTACTTCCTTAGAAGTTGCCCGTTAAATTAGTTAATTTGGGGCTTACGGCCCCAATTGGGAGTTGCCTGTTAATTTGCTTAATTTGTGGCTTACGGCTCTAATTAGGAGTTGCCCGTTAATTTGCTTAGTTTGGGGCTTACGACTCCAATTAGGAGTTGCCCAGATAGTTTGCTTAGTTTGGGGCTTACGGCTCCAATTAGGAGTTGCCCGTTAATTTGCTTAGTTTGGGGCTTACGGCTCCAATTAGGAGTTGCCCGGATAGTTTTTTTCGTTTGGGGCTTACGGCTCAAATTAGGAGTTGCCCGGATAGTTTGTTTAGTTTGGGGCTTATGGCTCCAACTAGGAGTTACCCGGAGAATTTCAGTTGGATAGGTCTTATGGCTTCCTTAGAAATTGTATGACGGTGGGTCTTACAACCTAGCCCTGTATGCTAAGTCTAGGGTTGTATTATCACCAATATGTTTTCCCTCAGAGGTCGGACTTACGATTTCTATTAGAAGTGGCCGAGAGTTTTAATTGGGGGTTAGGAGTTAGGTAAATTTCTACCTAAAACTTCCCCCTAAAGTCGGCCTTATGACTTTCCTACGAATGCTGCCGAGTAGTGGGTCTTATAACCTAATTCTGATAAGTCAGGCTGCCCATAGGTTCAAATTTTAGTTTGTTTGAGTGGACAGTAGTTTTTTTTTTAAACTAGATCACCGGGATTTTCAGCTGGTTGTTTGTGATTTTGATTTTTCAGAGTTTTAACACTAGCATTAGTGTTTGAGTTGTTCTGTTTTGTGCTCGTAGCTTGTTTTCATGACAGTAGTCCGCTACCCTACCTGTCTAGTACTGTTGCTCCACTAGGTTTTCATACTTGACTTTCTTGCTTTTCAGCACTTCCCTCTACTAGTAGTGGCTAGATTTAATATTTTTTAGTATTTAATTTTATTTATAATTGTGCTAATATTTATCTGCTTGTTTGCAGATACATGATACTTGCAGTAGTTCAGGGAGCTTGTAGATAGTTGCGGGAGCTCGTATAAGAGAGTCTTTAAAGAGATTGTCAGATGTTCAAAGTCAATGAGCATTGAGAATTTGAAAGAAGTTCAATTTTGAGTGTGTATAGAGTTTCAATTTGTCTTGTTGGAGAGTTTAAGAATTTGAGATCAATATGTATAAGGGATGGGGAGTTTGAAGGTTTAAGATGGCTTTTGTTTGAGGGAGCTTGTACAGTTGTTTAGAGATTTCTGAGTTTTTGTACCTGGTTGGGTTGTATGTATCAAATAGTGGAAAAAATATTCTTTCCCCTCTCTTTTTTTTCGATTTATTGCATTTTTTTAAACAAATAATTCAATTTTGATTAATTAATTTAATTAACCAAAAGATTTTAGTAAAATTTTTTTTTATAATAGCTCTAAAAATTTTAAAACTCTCAAACATTTAAAAATGTCATCGTGTTTTAAAACTTAAATTTTTCTTTAATCAATCAATTAATTCAAATTAACTTTGATTAATTAAAATTTTTAATTGATTAATCAAAATATTTAAATTTAATTTATTTAAATTATTTCAAAAAAAGTTCTGTAATTTTCTCGAAATTTTGGTAGCCTCCCGGCGTCTCCTCCCCACTGAGGGAGAAATCAGGACGGCACTGCCGTAATTCTTCCTACCCGGACCTAAGGTCGACGGCGTAGGATCTTTGATTTCAAACCATCTCACCAGGATCTAAGATCAACTGCGTGAGGTCTTCAATTTTTAAAACCATCTGCCCGGATTAAAAATCAACGGCGCAGGTCTTCAATTTCAAACCATCCCTGTCGGACCTAAGGTACAACGGATGGGGTCTTCGACATTTATTTACAAAATTTTTATTTCTCTCCATCTTTCATTTTCATTTTATTTTTATTTTATTATTTTGTTTTCTTTTTATAATATTATATATATATATATATATATATATATATATACAGAGAGGGAGAGGTAGTTCGGGAGAAGCCCGATCGAGCTAGGGCCGAAGGCATGCACGGGCTCGGCGGGGCTCGGACGGTGGTCGGCAAGGTCGGCGTCAGAATAGGTAAGGTCGGCGGCGGGTTCGCGGCCTGGGGTAAAATCGGCGAGCGCAGGCGGTTGGAGGTGGGTCGGTGCGGGTGGCCTTTGCGAACTGAAGCCGAATAGCGATAATGGAGCCGAAGGAGGGCGCATGCAATCTCTTATCTTCCTGCGAAGAAACAAAGCCGAGAAACAACGACCTAAATAGAAGATGAAACGTGAACCCTAGATGCCTCTGTCAAGCAACGAAGTCTAACGACGATGTCAGAGTCGGAGGAGCGAGGCGAACGAGTGTGTATCATTTTTTTTAAATCTAATCCTTTTATTATTTTGAATTGTCGGTGTCTCCAAAGAGGTGCATCATTTTGGCGAGATGGGGCCAGCTTGGAGGTATGTCGGTTGCTTTGAAAAAAAAAATTTAATATTTTTTGTACAATCAACAAATTGCCTCCCAACGAATTTGTTGTGTGAATTTACACAAGGAATTCATTGTAAACTTTGATTGTGTAATTTCAACCCTTTAGATAGATTGATGAAAATAGCTTCATCCTTAGGTTTATTGAGCATAGGAGATTTCGAAGTTTGGCCCTTTAGGCTTATTGAACTGATAGAATTTAGCTCGACCCTTAGGTTTATGAGCTTAGAAGATTTCGGAGGTTCGGCCTTTAGGCTTATTGAACCTCGTGGGTTTAGCTCAACCCTTAGGTTTATGAGCATAGAAGATTTTGGAGGTTCGGCCCTTAGGCTTATTGAACCAACTGGTTTTAGCTTTACCCTTAGGTTTATGAGCATAGAAGATTTGAAGTTCGGCCCTTAGGCTTGTTGAACTTTGTAGATTTATCTCGACCCTTAGGTTTATGAGCATATAAGATTTGCAAAGTTCGGCACTTAGGCTTGTTGAACTTTGTGGATTTAGCTCGACCCTTAGGTTTATGAGCATAGAAGAATTTGAAGTTCGGCCCTTAGGCTTGTTAAACTTCGTAGATTTAGCTCGACCCTTAGGTTTATGAGCTTATAAGATTTGCAAAGTTCGGCCCTTAGGCTTATTGAACTTTATGAATTTAGCTTGACCCTTAGGTTTATGAGCGTAGAAGATTTTAAAGTTCGGCCCTTAGGCTTATTTAACTTTGTGGATTTTAGCTCAACCCTTAGGTTTATGAGCATAAAAGATTTAAAAGTTCAGCCCTTAGGCTTATTGAACTTTATGAGTTTTAGCTCGACCCTTAGGTTTATGAGCTTAAAAGTTTTCATAATTCCCTTATTTTTATTTGGTAAAGGGGATAAAATTTCCTCATGATTTTTTTTAAGAAGGGATTGAATTTATCTCCTACATTACAGGAGATTATAAAAATTGCCTCCTGTTTTTTAGGAGGGGAGTGAACTTATCTCTTGCATTTGCAGGAGAATATAAAAATTGCCTCCTGTCTTTCAGGAGGGAATTGAGCTTATCTCCTACATTGCAGGAGAATATAAAAATTGCCTCCTATCTTTCAGGAGGGGAGCATATTTCATTTTTCTTCTTATAGGGGAAATATAAAAAATTGCCTCCTGTCTTTCAGGAGGGAATTTAGAAGACTTTTGCCTGGTAAGCAGATTTTCATATATAACATTCTTTTATGTATGATATTTCTTTAGATATTGACCATTAATTAGTGGCATAGGTCTTTGACCATTTAGGTTTATGAGTTGATAGGCACCTCCTTTATACACTATTTCAATGATGAAGGGTCCTTCCCATATTGGATCAAATTTACCGTCAAGGCGATGATGAGGGATTATAGGTCTTCGGTGAACCAGAACAAGCTCACCTTCTTTGAAACTTCTAGGACGAACCATTCTATCATGGGCCCTAGTCATTCTTGCTTTGTAGGATTCTAGACTTTGCTGAGCCTGGAGTCGAACTTCGTCAAGGGCTTCAACTTTTTCAAGTCGTAGAAGATCATTTTCTTCTTTAATTAATTTGTATTGAACAATAATACGAAGAGATGGAAACTCAACCTTGAGGGGTAATATTGCTTCGGTGGCTTGTGTTGCAGTTTTATAAGTGGTACGATACGCCCAGAGAGCTTCTGTTAATTTATCGTGCCACTCTCTCTTATTTTTAGAGAGAATTTTCTTTAACAGTTTAACTAAAGTTTTGTTGAATGCTTCGGCCAAACCATTGGCTCTTGGGTTATATATCGATGAATAACGCCAATCTATCTTATGCATTCTATAAATTGATATATTTTAGCACTTTTAAATGCAGTACCATTGTCTGATATGATTCAATGCGGTACGCTAAAATGATAAACAATGTTATCTTGGAAGAATTTCATCACATTGTGCACTTTAACTTCTCGTAAGGGAATTGCTTCAGCCCATTTTGAGAAGTAGTCAGTAGCAGCTAAGATGAACTGATGTCCTAAAGAAGATGGTGGTTCTATAAGACCTATTATATCAGTACCCCAGCTTTCAAATGGCCATGATGCTACTGTAGGGTGTAGCGGATTAGGAGGTCGATGCATGATATCTCCATGCACTTGACATTGATGACACTTTTTAGCATGGTTGATACAGTCTTGAACCATACTTGGCCAGTAGTATCCCATACGTTTGATTTTGATTTTCATTTTGGGTCCAAATTGGTGTGCACCACACAATCCTTCATGTACTTCACTTATAACTTTTTGGGATTCATCGGGACCCAAACATCGTAGCCACATTTGATCAAATGATCTACGATATAATGTATTATTCACAAAAGCATATCTTAGTGCTCTTCATGCTATTTGAGAAGCTGTGGATTTATTTTCGGGTAATCTCCCTTCTTTAAAGTATCTGATGAATGGATCTCTCCAATCATTTTTATCATATATAGCCAAGCTCTCTCGCATTTCTTCCCCTTTATCATCTTGTATGATTGCTGGAGTTAATGCATGCCTGTTTTGAATATTTTTGAGAATTGGATCCTGATGTGGATTTGCTAGTTCTTTAGCTAGCTTTAGCAACTCATCAGCTTTTTCATTTTCACTACGTGTAATCCTTGTGAGAGTTACCTCAGGAATTCGTTGTAGGAGTTTTAGAGCATACTCATGATAAGAGATTAATTCAGGCTTATTGATTTTAAAATCACCCATTATTTATTTTATTATGAGTTGAGAATCTCTATATATCTAGACCTTCTTAATCTACATATTAATCGCCAACTCAAGGCCCACAATTAAGGCTTCATATTCAGCCTCATTATTAGTGTGAGACTCTGTTAAGTTGTAGGAATATCTGAGTATTCCTTTTTACGGTGTAATGAATATAAGGCCAATACCCACTTGGATTATTGGAAATTTAGGTGGCTTAGATGGTTTTATTGATGAAGCTCCATCGAAATAGAGCTCCCATTCTTATAGGTTTTCTTCTTCTTCCACTTCAAGTGTTTGCTCATCCGGCAATTCATCATTGAGTGGAGAACCTGCAGGTAGAGGATGGGCAGCTAGAAAATCAGCTAGAGCCTGTCCTTTCACTGCTTTTTGTGGTATATATGTTATGTCAAATTGCATTAGCAAGACAGCCCATTTAGCTAGACAATCAATGAGAGTGAGTCTAGTCATTAGAAATTTTAATGGATCCACTTTAGATATTAAAGTGATTTTATGGGATAACATATAATGTCGTAGTTTTTGAGTGGCAAAGATCAATGCTAGGCATTGCTTTTCAATTGGTGAATATTTAGATTCTACCCCTATTAATCATCGACTGATATAATAAAGGGCATTTTCTTTGCCATCTTCATTTGTTTGTACTAGCAATGCTCCGAGTGATTCTTCAAGAGCAGCTGTATATAATGAAAGTTCATTAGGGATGTTAAGCCCTATAGAACTGGACCGATGCTAACCAAGAGGGGGGGGTGAATTGGTATTTAAAATTTTCTTTAACCAAAAAGAACGATTATCATAAACCAAATCACCACAAAAAAAAGTGCGGAAGAAAATAAATGTGGAAGCAGTAAAAATAAGAACACAAGGGTTTATAGTGGTTCGGTCAACTTGACCTACATCCACTCCCTGGAGGCGCCCTCCAAGTATTGCACTACAATCGTGACTCTCCTTTAGCCCCCACAGCTAGGCGGATAAGCCCTTACAAACTCACCTCCTTTTTGCCACACCCAGCAAGGCAGAGAACCCAACTCCTTTTGCTTTCTTCTGAAGCAGGCAGAGAACCACGATCACTTGCTGAAACTTATCTCTCCCAACCCTTCCAAGATCAAGAGACTCTAGGGAAGAAGAAGTGGAACAATGCTTGGAGCAACCCTTATGAACCCCCTCACAAGCTCCCCCTCACAAGATCCTCTCTCTCTCTCTCTCCCTCCTTTAGGTTTTCTTAGGTCAAGATAGCATCCAAAGATGTTCAAAAATGTTGAACAAGAGATCTTAAATAGAAGAGCTTCAAAGGAGCTCATTAATTGCAAGTTGCCGACTTTATCGTCCAGGACGATATGTAAATCGTCTTGGCCGATCAGTACAAATCTCATAAGATCGGCCAGAGCATCACCCTGAATACAAATTGGACGATTGAAAATTTGCTTGATCGTCCCGGATGATCTCATGATCATCCTGGCCGATCAGTTCAAATCAGAGGAAAATCGTCTAGAGCATCGCCCTGAATTTGTGCTGGCCGATATTTATCGTCCAAAAGCAACTAAGGATTTTTGAATAGATCGTCCTGGCTGATCCTGCGACATCCAGGATGATGTGATCGTATCAATCATACTTAATTACTTCCTTGATTCCTGGATCAATTTAGGCATAATTGTGTGATATCGTCCAGGCCGATCTCATGATCGTCCTGGCCGATTTGAAAAAATACAAAATACCTAAATTATTCATGGCGATAATTTCTTTCTATATTGAGCATATCATCCTGGCTGATACAGGTATCGTCCAGGACGATCAGTTAATTACGGCTGCCTTAACTAAGAAATCTGGATTAGATCTTCTGTTTTGAACTTAATCATCCAGGACGATATAAATATCGTCCGGGATGATGTGAGTAAAAACACAACTTCTAAATCTCTCAAGTGTGTGTGTGTGTAGGGTTACTCAACATTAGTCACTTCAAACAACTACAATGGACTTTAAGAAAGAAAAAAGAAAAATACATACTGACTCAACCCTAATCTTCCCAATCTTGAGCTAGTTTCGATTTCCGTTCGATCTTTGATTCCTAAAATGTTAGTAGTAACAGGCAGTTGAAGAAAAGCAAGAGTGTTTTCCAATCATCAAAACGTAGTCCATGAAATTGAATTTGCAACATATAGGAATAGGGGTTTCCCCGGGATTGGGATAGCAAGGATTGGAGGATTCAATAGATATTATTTTATACTATTAAATGCCTCCTGACAAGCATCATCCCACACGAAAGGAGTATCTTTCTTCATCAATCGTGAAAAGGGTTGGCATCTACCAGATAGATTAGATATAAATCTTTTTATATATACCAATCTTCCTTGTAATGAACGAAGTTGTCTTAGAGTTTCTGGAGGTGGCATTTCCACTATTTCTTGAATTTTATCAGGATCAATTTCAATCCCTCTATGGCGTACAATAAATCCGAGGAATTTACCGAATGACACACTAAAAGCGTATTTAAGCGGATTCATTTTCAAATTGAATTTGTGAATTCTTTTGAATACAATTTTGAGATCATTTACATGTTTATGTTGATATTTGCTTTTTACAACCAAATCATTCTCATAATATTCTACATGCTTATGGATAAGATCATCAAAAATTCGAGTCATCGCTCTTTGGTAAGTAGCTTCAGCATTCTTCAAATCGAATGGCATCACTTTGTAGCAATATATGCCAATGGGAGTCCAAAATGAGGTATATTTTTCATCCTCTGGATCCAATTTGATTTGATTATAGCCTGATGATCCATCCATGAATGAGAACATGTCATGATTCGATGTGTTATCGACCATAAGTTCTATATTGGCCAGTGTAAAATCATCTTTTGGGCATGCTTTGTTCAAATCCCAATAGTCTATACAGACTCGAATTTGACCATTCTTCTTCTTCACTGGAACGATATTAGCGATCCAGTTAGCATACTTCTCTTCTCGAATAAAACCAGCTTCAATAAGCTTCTTAGTTTCATCAATGACTTCTTCTTCAATTTTAAGTCGCATTCGCCTGGGTGCTTGCTTAATAGGCGGTATTTTTGTATCGATGGAGAGTTTATGCACTGCCACCTCTGGTGATAAACCAGGCATTTTAGTGTAGTTCCATGCGAAATAGTCTTTATATTTGAGAAGTAACATTCTTAGCTCCTCTGCCTTGTCTTGTGAGAGATCAGAGCTAATGAATGTTGGTTTTGGATTTTCTTCAGTACCCAAGTTTATTTCTTTGAGCTCGTCCACAGTAGCTTGGCCACCTTCTTCGAATTCTTTTGGAGCTTCTTTTAGATATACTATTAGATCTTCAATTTAATTTTCAGACTCTGACAGTCTCTCCTCCTTATCTGTAACATTGTAGGAGGTTGCATATGTAAGACGTGGATGTTGAGGGTACTCAAGATAATGATAGGATGTTGTTCGTGTAAGATGTGAATGTCGAGCATATCCAACACCCCATGTTATTGACAAGCCATGACCAATAGGTCTTTATGCATGCTCATTGTGCCAGAGTTCTCTGAAATAACGAGCTCATTTTTTTGTTTGCACAAAAAAGATTCTTCTTTCTATTAGCTTTCTCATGATGGGTGAAGGATATTGAGGAATGATTATCCACATATCTTCATAGTCCCATTCATTTTCATTTTTTATTTCATGAGTAATGTGATGCGGTATTACTCTTGATTCATAAAAAATTGATCCACGTTCATTGATACCTCTTTTGGCAGGGACATAAAAAGTTTTTAACATTTCTATGTTTGCATTTGGCGAGGTAGTCAATATTTTGGAATGTGCCGCTGACATAGGCACTATTTTGATGATATCTGTAGATATTTGTTCTTCAGACACCCTTATCATTGAAATTGATACTTTTTGCAATTTCTTAGATATGGAACTGGGTCCTGGGTCCCCTTCCTCCTGAGATTCTATAGTACTCTTGGGTTGATACACAAATTCTTCTTCTCCTTCAATGGTCGGTTTACTTGAACACCGTACCTTATTTGCATGATTAGCTTCATAATCAAAAGGAACAGTTGATAGTTTATTCTTTCTTTTCCCTATGATCAAGGGTTTGAAAGGACATCATCCTCTTCGGAATCACTACTGAGATGAGGCACTGAGCAAATTTGCTTTGATTGATTCTTGTTTTTATCTTTTAGTTTTTTCTTGTCCAATGTAAGAGATTGAATTTTTGGAAGCTCATTGCTTTTTGACTTTTGAGCTATAAAGTACTTGGCGTCATCGTAGATTTTGACTTCGTGCACCAAGAATCGTTATTCATCACCATCAATGCGATATTCTTCATTATCTCGAATGTATTTCATACATTGATGAAGTTTTGAAGGCACTATACCATACTTATGGAGCCATGGTCTTCCAAGAAGTGCTTTGTATGATGTGTTGGCATCAATGATGTGGAATGTCGCCTCTGGATTAAGTTCTCCAAAGTTTAAAGGCAAAACTAAAGATCCCAGGGTTCTTTGCCCTTGTTCATTGAATCCTTGTAGAAACACTATGCTTTTATTCAAATACTGGACATCCAGGGCCAATCCTTTGAGCGTTTTGAGGCTCATTAGATTAATAGATGAACATGGATCAATCAAAATTCTATTTATTTCAATATTATTGCTCTCCATTGTAACATATAATGGTCGATTAGGATCTGCAGTTCCCAGGAGCATATCACTATCATGGAAAGTGATTGTAGCAGTATTCTACATATGCAAAGCTTCTTTCAAATTTTGCAAAGCTTTAATGAGTGTTTCCCGAAGGTTCTTAGACATCAGAAGGGTGTCGTAGACACTCAACAGTGCAGGTAGTTTGCGGAGATGGGATAATATGTTGAAATCCACATTTGCACTGGCAACCTTGGGCTTAGAAGGCTCTTGTGGAATAATGGCTTCATTGAGTTGAATGCTCTTCTTCTTATCCTTTATTTTCTTTTGAGGTGGAGGAACCTGCTTTCTGCTTCTCAGCTGGATTTGTGTCACCTCTGAAGATGAACTAGTTTCAGCTTGAGAATTCTTTGAAATTTTCATATCATCAATTTCCTCGGAGTCTGAGCTGCTTCCGAGTTTTGGACATTTTTCCTTAGGTATGTTCTTTCCCTTATGATCATTTTCTTCATCGGGAAAATATAAGTCTTCCTCTGAGTCAGTGAAAGGTGCTGGTGTACGATGTACTTCCTTAGAAGACATTTTCATGTCAGCTTTATAGATAGCAAGAGGTGCATTGCGTCCTCTTGCAGCCTTCCACCTTGTTGATTTATGACTCGGCAAGTCTCAATTGGAATACTCTCTTCCTTTTTTGACTCCGAGTCAAGAAATAAATCAGCCATATACTCCTCTAACTTGATAGGATGCCTTAGAGGTTGCTGATATTCGTCGATGGAGTCAATGTATTTTTGTATTACAGTATTCCGCTTTGTTAATTTCTTCTTCTTTTCTTTCTGAGGTTTTGATCTAGGCTTATTTTTTCCTTTTTGATCTTTGAAATATTTCAAAGGTTTCTTCTTGCTTGAACTGGGCCCTCCTACTAATGGGTTCTTTGAAGAAAGGAGTCTTGGATCAACTTCCAATTCTAATGCACTTTTTCGACAAATGCCTTCAATGGCCAGTAAGACATTCATCATTTGCTTAGTTTTCTTTGAGATAAAGATCTCCCAGCCACCTTCATCTTCTTGGGGTGCTTTCCCATTCTTATTCTCAATGCTTTGATAGGGTGTAGAGGAGATAACATTAGTTTTCTCCCTCTTAGGATTGACAAGAATAATATTATAAAGTGTAAGTTCACCATTCTTATAATTTCTTTCAACCCAATCTTTGAATATGAAACAGTCTTCAATTGGGTGTCTTATGATCCTATGATATGGACTAGGGCTGCAAACGAACCGAGCCGAGCCGAGTATGCAAGTGTTCATGTTTGTGTTCGTTTAATATCAACTTGTTCAAGTTTGGTTCATGTTTGTTCGAGCTTTATTGTTTGTGTTCATGTTTGGTTCATTTAAATTAATGAGTGTTCATGTTCTGTTCATGTTCAGTTCATGTTTGTTCGTTTAGTGCTTATCGAGCTTGTTCACGAACATATTTAAAAAAAAATTTTTAACTATCAAACAAATACGTTCACGAACATATCTATGAACAAACACATTTATAATAAAAGCAATTGTCTATATAACAAAGGCAATGATTATTTATATTTATTAATTTTATAGTTAAATTTTAATTATTTTTATCTAGCTTATTCACGAGTTCAAAATCGAACACGAATCAAGCTTTTATCAAGCTTCTTATCGAGCTTAATGTCGAGCTTGTTCACGAACTTCAAATGATGTTGTTCGTGAACATAAATGAGCCGAACGCATTAGCGTTCAAGTTTGTTTATTTAAGAATCGAGTATTTAAAATATTGTTCAAGTTTGTTTGTTTAGCTAATTAAACGATCACAAACGAGCTTTAATCGAACCGAACAACGAGTAGCTCATCGAACGTTTGGTTCGCTTGTAGCCCTAATATGGACAGTAATTCGGATCATCAGTCATGCCAGCCTGTTCTGGTCGGCAGGATTCTGGCAATTGAAGGCCGATTTATAGAGCTTGCCTAAAAATCTTTCCCGTACATTCCTTTTTGAAAGAATAAGGCTTATTGGTTTTCTTTTGTAATGTAGGAGGCCTTTGCCTTTCTTTTGTTTGTTTCAACATCTTCGATGGAATTATTGAATCTTCTTTTTCTTTCTTCTCCAAGGAAGACGAGAATGTAGCATTTACTTCACCCCTTTTTGGATCATACATCTTGATCTGTTTTCCTTTCTCTGGTGGATTATTGTTATAGTTGAAGCTGACACTTCTAGGCCTGGGTAAACTTTAAAATTTGGCTACACGATCAAGTAATTCTTGAAATGTATTGATTGTAGCCATCGCCAGATATGGAGCCATATAATTATCTATGTTTCCCAGTAATAGCTCAACAGCATGTTTCTCAGTGATTTGTTGCTCACATTTCATGCTGATATTCCTCCATCTAGTTATGTACTTGGTGACTGATTCTTCTCTTTTCCTTTTCTCAAGAGCAAGGTCAGCAATAGTCACCTTTTTTATTGCACTGGCAAATCTTTTAATAAACATCGTCTCTAATTTGGTGAATGTTCTCACTGAGTCGTTGGGTAACTCAGCATACCATTCAAAGGTTGTACCTGTTAAACTACTAACGAATTGATGTAGTAAATGAGCATCATTGCCTCCAGTATTTCCACAGGTAGCTTTGAATTGTGCCAGATGTTGACGAGGATTTGCAGTACCATCAAACAAATTGAATTTTGGCACTATATACCCCTTTGAATACTTTTCTTGGTCATATTCCACCTGATACGGACGACCTTTCCCAACCAAAGCATCAACAGCTTTAGAAGCAATAAATGCTTTCACTTTTTGACTAATAAGGTTTTCAATTTGAGCTTTGCTGACCATTTCACCTTCTTTAGGGGTAATCAGTATTGGCTCCTCTAACTCCTCAAATTTTCTGTTAGGAGTGAGCACTACATCATGAGTAATTTGAACATTTCCTTGAGTATTTGCTACAGATGGTTGGTTAGTTATAGCCATCATGCCCAGTTGTCCAAACAACTATTTCATCATTTTACTCATTTCATCAAGATGAGTATTTAAATGATGGATTTCTATATCTTTCCTTTGTTGCATAGATTGCATTTCTGATTGTAACTTCTTTAGAACTTCTTCAGCTTCTATCTTCTCAGCTTCCTCTGGTTGTAGAATTCTATTCACAGATACTGCCTATTTTTTGTCATCCCATAGTTGTTCTTCATTTTGCAAATTCAACGCTGCACTTCTACGAGTATGCCGCTGATTAGCTCGATCAGGTATATGATCAACCATCTGGACAACTTCAACGTCCATGGGACCGATACCCTCTTCCACTTCTTCATCATTATCATAATAATTATCATCTTCCTCCAACTCATGATCCTCTCCAAGTTGGGACCGCTGCTTCCAAGGTATAACTGGAGAGTCGGGGGATTCTTTATAGACTTGACAACTTTTTTCTTTTGGTTTAATCACATCAACAGAAGTCTCCTTATTAGGGGATAACTTTTGGACATGAGATTTAAGTCGCTCTTTATAAATTTCTTTATCACGATCATCCCTCTGAGCTCGAGGATATGTGGGTCTTTTGGGAGCTCAAACTTGCTGTCTTCTTGGAGTCACATAACGATGACCACCAGCATCGGAATGTACCTTTAAATGGACAGATCTATGATACTAGTGTTGGGGCCTTCGTTCATCATATCTTATGTTATAGTCTCTTACATGTAAATTATCAGAAGGCTCTCCCAACTATTTTCTTTTGTAATACGGGTATCGACCCATATTAGGATAGAATTCTCTTAGCTTTTGGTAGTATGGAGGACATCTAAACTTCTCTCTATAAGGTCTTATTGAGAATTTATTATTCTGAGGATGAATCATATTTGAGGAAATAACTTTAGTAACAGATTTCCTCAGTCTTCGTTGTAGATTTCTATCTTTGACAACCTTCAGTATTTTGTATATCTTGGTGTTGACCTCGTTTTCGGCATCGGTCACTCTCACTAACTTGTCTTGCATTTTGTGGATTGAGCCACCTTCTTGTATGTTACATCACTTTGTGTTTGGTGAAGTGTCAACTTGTGTATTTTGCATCGGCTCATTGGCGACCTTAGGATTTACTCCTTTTGATCATATGTCCTCGATTTTATTCTAAAATACATGTGGTCGGGTTGATAACGATTCGATGTGATTTCACGTATTTGGGCTTTTATCACGCATGTTTGTTTTGTACTTAATACCTTTTGATTGAGACCTCATTTTCTGAAATGGATTGCACGGGTGCGTCCGGATCGCCGAGATCTTTCGAACGAGCCCATTCACACTCGAGTCGAGCATTGTTTGACGTGTGTCAAGATGAGAGAAAGTGAGATTAATATTGTTATTCATTATTTATTATTATTATTATTATTTAAATAAAAAAATGATGAATATATATATATATATACACGTGCATTTGATTAATTCAAAATTAGTTAAATAAATATATCATTAGCTAAATTAAAATACACATATATGTTTATATATATTAAAAGAAAAATATATAATTTATTCTAATTAAATTTAAATGCAACTAATTTAGATGTATCTTTTTATATATTCTCGAATAAAGGGCTATCTCATTTAATGGTTGAGATTAAAAATCAAAGATGACATTTGATATGTGCCGTTTGATTCAGGGCTTCCTATGGATGCTTCTTTTTGACAGATTTTGGTTCAAGTGGCCGGTTCAAACCTGAGAAAAATCTCAGCCGCAAACCTTGTGAAAGAAACCTCACGTGAAAGCAACTCAAGTCTTCCATAGGAGATCTCTCCAAAAAAAGGACAAAAAAAAAAAGAGGAGGGGGATTCAAGCAGCAAGGGGCTCTTTCTGACGTCAAGACAAGAGGTCCTCCCCCTCTCTCGGAGCTTCAGGCGGCACAAGCCTAAGCCCCTCTGATGTAAGCATTCTCCGTCAACAAAAATAGGACTCCACCTCCAGACGCCCCAGCCGGTTGAGTGGCTTGTTATCGCCGTCGACGATTGATATCCCGAGCTCAGCCACCGTTCTGACAACTTTTCTGTACCGAGCTCCTTCAGCAGCCACCCCATCCACCAGCTCCGTTCGACACTGACCTCGAACCTCTCCCTATGGTCCGGCCACCTCAGTCATGCCGACCTTCCTCACCCCACGCCCATGGCCGAACTCCCCTTCCCGTGCAGCTGACGGTAACCCTGACGTCGCCTCCAATGAACATCACCCCGCCTCCAGTTGCCGTTCCGACTCACTTCGAGTCATCGTTCATCAGCCATATAGCGAGCTCCCATGCCGACCGATCTTCTCAGACAGTCCTCATGATCCTTCACGTCGTCAGAATCGCCTCCGTCTTAGTCATCGGACCATATACAACACGATCTGCTAACTTACAGGTTTGGAGAATATTTAATTATGTACAGTTATAAATGGGAGATTAAATAACGATAGTGTGTTGTGATATTATGTACTTGCATTGGGTTATTATCATAGTTTGAATATCTACATTGACTTGCTGCAATGGTTGAAATTTCTTAGGGACAAGATAAAAATATCTCTTTGTAGTTAAAAGATCTTGTTGCTTTTTCCCAAGTGAGAGTAAAAAAGTTGTTGTGTATGAACTCTGCAAAGTTCTTTTAAATGGATTCTATCCACCTGATGAGATCATCTCACGGCACTCTTTCATATGACACACTATGTATTTAATGTTTCATGGTACGAATACAGAATTTGTCCAATCAATCATAATTATCTTGTTTAATATTCCTATGCTCTTAATAATTGTATATTATCGAGTTGCCGATGCTTTGATTAATTGTCCAAATGATTATAATATGTTAAATTATTGAGCTTAGAAAATAATAAAAGTAATTTAGAATAATTAGAACTCTAATTAAGCAGTAGTTAGGGTTCAGTAACAGTAAATAAAAAATATATATATATATATTTCTTTTTACTAATTATTAAAATTAATCTACATCCTATATGTAATTAGCTAAATTAAACATCTGATTTTATGTTAAAATTAGCAAATCTTGTGGTCTTAATTATGATAATAATTATCTATTAAATTTATTATTATTATATATATCTATATGTATATTGAATAATCAAACTTTAATTAGCCTAATTAACCAAATAGTGGATTAAGTAGCCATAATTAATTTTGTGAAAAATATATTTAATTATACGGCTTCATGATGAAAGAAAGAAAATTTTGCATGTTCGAGATGATAAAGCTTGTTTTCAATCTCATGGATCGCATAGTTGTAGGTTTATTCTTCTCTAGATCATATAGTCACAATTTTGTGTATTATTTTACACTAGAAGTTATATGTTTATTCTTTTTTTTTTTTTTAAAAAAAAAAAAAACTAAATGATCCTATCGTTTTGTTCATAAAATAAAGTTAAATAGCTTTTTTTACTTTATTTTATTTTATTTTATTTTATTTTATTATTAGAGTTTATTCAAAATATGCATGTCAACTATTTGCTTAAACTCCTAAAGAGATTATTATTTTTTTTTTCTATCTTACTTATGCAATATCTAAATGTCGAATATATGTACATATATATACAGGTGTATTAAAATTAATAGTTATTATTATTTTTTTATTATTGTTATTATTTTAATATGTATTCCTTTACTTAATAAAAAAGAAAAGAAAAGACAAGAAGATAGTTTATTATGATTTGTATTCCATTATATATGCACGTAAACATATGATGTTTAATCTTTATGTTGCACATTATTTTGATCTAATCAATGAGCTTAAGTTAGAATTTAATATTAAATTTGTAGGTATGTTTTAGTTCTTAATGTTTACATAATATATATATATATATATATATAATATATATATATATATAATATATATATATATATATATATATATATATATATATATACATATTTTTGTTCATCAACTTTTGTAAATCTGAGTCATAAAATTTTGTTTATGATTTATTATAGTTGCATTGGAAGTGAGATAATTTCCATGCACTTACTATTCATTATGCACTTAAGATAACTAGCTCATGTCATTTACTTACTCATGTTCTCTTCTTACATACCTGAGATAATTTTTTTTTTTTTAATTACAAATCCAAGATCGCCTTAAATCAATTATCGCTTAATTACATTTCTCTTTGAATAGTGTCTACCCTCATTCCTATTTTTGTCTGCGTTTTGCGAGGTACATTTGGAAAAGCAAAGGAGAAGGGATCATTTGGAGTTGCTGTGACGAAGGATCCTACATAAATAAATCAGTCGCCCCCATTCATTCCGGTGGGGGTGCTACGGGCGGAACCACCGGGTCATAGCCGTCGGTGCTGTAAGTTTACTAAAACTTAGAAAACCTTTAGGGGCCTAGATGATTGCACACTCCCCACCCTTAGGGCCTCGTAGAAACTTCGTTTTATAATTAGGTTTTCTTTTATTTTGTTAGATCCCTAAATCCTTTTGACACACATATAGGAGTCTTAAGGGTTAGAAAACAACACTGCATTTAGTCCTACAACATTAGTGACATCTAAGGACAAAAATTAAGGACCGAGTCTTAGAAAATATAGACTTAGGATGCATGCTCCCTATAGGATAGAGACATTAAAATAAAAACTTAGTGACATGCTTTCCTAGATTTGAATTTTGTTTTCTTAATTCATTAATAATCAACGAACCATTTATAACATAATTATTAAAATATGTCAAAATACTCAACTCTTAATTAAATTATAATTGACATTTCATAATCATTAAATTATAAATCTAAGTCATAAACCTAAATCAAATCTAACTAATCTAATAATTAATTCCTAACTAATCTAAAATTTAAAAGAAGTAAATTTAATTAGGGGATCAAATCACAAGCTAAAATTCATTAGGATAAAAATACTTCTAAATATCAAATCTTAGAATAATCTTTAAAATCAATCAACGAATCTCCTTTTAATAAAAAAAAACTTAATCTATCTTTCTTTTCTAATTTATAACCAATTAAATAATTCAACAAAATTGGTTGCCACTAGGTAACCCAGGCCTACGAGGCTATTAAGTTAGCCCCAAGGAGGGTGAAATAAACCTCACGGCCTCGGTGTCAAACAAAGGTGGTAATCAATCAAATTTAAAAAAAAAAAATCTTTAAAATTAATCCTAAAAGACTAAGATTTTAACTTTAATTAAAATCCCCTTTGCCCCTTTAACAAACAAAAATACAACTTTAATTAAACTATCCTACATAGGACCTACCAAAGCCACACGACCTACACTTAGAATGGTTTGCTAGGACACGACTACTAGTCTTAGGTTAGGCCGATGCTTTTCTTTTCTGTCTCTATGTTGTGATGCTCTGCATGTGACCCGTGTGCTGTTTGTTTTTGCTACTTGTGTTAGCTTTTTCTGTGGTGCTTTCCTGTAATGTTTTTCTAGCTTTCATTCTGCACTGTTGTTGTGAGCGTTAGAATACATATAGGTTAGGCACGCTTTTTTATACTAATATTGTCTTCCTGCAGGTGGCCGTGCTTACACAGTGCTAAAGGGGGCTAAAATTAATAATAATAAATGTATAACTGCTTTAGGTACCTGCTACAGCTGCTTAGCCCCCAATAATCAGAGCACGGCCAAGTGTGATTTAATTTTAGCATTTTTTTATATATATAACTGCTTGGGTAAAATTTTATTATAACTGCTTAGGATAACCCCTGCAGGAGAGTCTAGATTTTTATTTTTATAATGTAATGTATTTGATAGTAAATGTTGTGAAAATTTAAAATAAGGCATTTTTAAAGAGATAGGAATCCAAAAGGAAAAGTAAACCCCTACAGGAAGTTTCCTTTTTCATTTGGATATCCTTTTGGAGCACTCACTACAAGGAGTCCAAAGGGAAAAGTAAACCCCTACAGGGGGTTTCCTTTTTCATTTGGGTATCCTTTTGGAGGAGTCACTACGAGGAGCCAGAAGGAAGAACGAAGACGATCCAAAGACGAATCAAGGAAGGGAAGAAGACTGAAGAAATATAAAAATGCCTTATTTTAAGATTTGCGTCGTTTCCGGGTTGTTGTCGGTGGAGCCCCGGCCACCATTACTTACTGTACTCTGTGATGTAATATTGTATGGCACTTGCCATGGACACTCTTTTTCGTGGGATTTGTTTCTGTGTTGTGATTTACTTACTTTTGTTTGCGCAGTAGAACCGGCATGCTTTTCATAGGTTTCTTTCTTGCATGTGCTTGTGTCTGACCGCTAGGCTCTTTAGGGATAAAATTTTTATACTCGTAATTATTAAATAAAAATTCTAAGATTAACTCACATAGAAACATAATGATTCTAGGAAATAGCCGGAATCGTCCGGGGTGGCATGCATGCATTCTCTCACCTATTAGACAAATTTCCCCGCCTGCGGGTAGAGTCCGGATAATCTGGCCTATGAGGATGAAGTGCCGGACCTGGGGAAATTTAGTCATTCAAAAAAAATTATTTTATAAAGCCTTTTTAAAATTCATACATATCTGATTTGGAGATTTTAATCAGCATAAATTGCATTAGTAACTAATTAAAATTAAGATTTAATCGCTTAGTTTTAGGAGTATTATACCACTCATGAGTGTGGGATCAATTAGGGATTTCTTTAGTTGTCGATCCCAATTTCAGTGTCTAAACTACCCACCCATCTCTCATACAGACCGGATATCATGGATTTTACACGATTAGGAGGTTTTTTTAGCTGGCTTCCTTTGTCAGACAAGGAATAAGTCCAGATTGCATTAGCTAGGTCGTAGATGTTAGTGTTGTGTGTGCAACAGTACATCTTTTATAGATTTAGGATCTAAAGGTGAGTGGTACGAGTGTACCCCTATACACCTTATTGGTGGGTAAGCTATCCATCCTTTCGGAAGCTATAAATCCTACCCATCCGCATCACACAGATGACGCCACCTCCCTCTTTCTCTCGTGCATGTCTGAGTGCGTTGTCCCTCTTTCTTTTCTCCAGTTTTCTCTTCTTCAGACCGACCGGATGTTGATTGAATCTTGTATGACCGATCGAGCCAAGTTGGGACATTCCCCTTTGATTAGGAAAACCTAGAAATCCTTTGCACTAAACTCACTTCAGAGGAGATAATCTAACGTCCTTAATCGAGAGTCTTCTTAGATCGAGGTCTAAGATGTAATTAACTACGGGGGCTTGCGCCCGTAGGAAACCGATCCCCACAATCAAATAAAACTCATTCGAGCTGATGTATCGAATGGGGGAAATCTCGTGAATTTAGGGTTATAGATATTATTATCCATCGAGGTGCGTAGGTGAAAACCCGCTATCCTCCATGGCTAATCGTATCTATAACTCCATCTGCTCTTCCATCGGGCTGCTTGTGTCGATTGTAAAGGCCTACGACCACTTTGTCCTACGGGATAGTGTGATCGTACTCTTTGCATTCGAACCACACGAGCGGAATCCTTTCGGAGACCCACAGATTTCTGACGACCACGGTGGGACAGGTTTCTCTCTCCATCTTTGGATATTGTATTATTCACTTCTTTAGGTAATCCTAGTTTGGTGCCTAGTTTGAGTTCCCATTTTCTACTCCACTCTTTTCTTTTAATCCTTAGTGAGAGTTAGACATTTTTAATGTATAAAGGTTTAATTAAAATTTTGAGTTTATTAGATCTTTATCTTAAATTCAATTTCATATCAATATATTTCAATTCTCTTTGTTCAAATCAAAATTTCAATATCTATTAATTCCTAATTGGAATTTTTTTCAACTTAATCCTGATCCATATCATTTCAAATGAGAATATTTATTCTATCCCTGATTACATATGCTTGACATAAACTCTAATCTTGATCATGTCCCTAATGTGTGCTTCTTTAAACTTGATCTTGATTCATATCAGTCCAAATAAAATTCAAATATGATCTTTAATGTAAGGGTCCTTAAATTTGACACATATAAATTTTTCAAAAGAAAATTTAATTTTAGAAAAGTTTGAGGGTTTAAAATTTGATACAAACTTTTGAAGGAATTTTCTTTAGAGGGTAAGTGACTTATTTTTCTTAATGAAAAAATTTACCTCTATTTTATTTAAAATATTAAGTAAGAGTTGGTTGACTCTTTTAAACACTTAAAGACAATTTCTTATGATGATCCATAAAAAGATAATATTCTCTCCCTCCCATCTTTTGTGTGGGGCGATTTTATTTTTTGAATTCAAATCTATATCAAAATGAAATTAAATTTAGAAATGAAATTTTTTTCCATTAGCTTGCAATTTTCTATCTTATAGGTGTCTTTTGCATGCTTATGAATTTAATGTAAAATTTTCTTAATTAAGTTGTTCATTCTTATCATTGGATCGGGTTTGTTTTGTAAATTGTTTTTCCTTACATAAGAGAGTGAGTTTTCTTCTCTTATATTTGGAAGATAATTTCACAACTGAGAAAATATTCTTTTAGAGATTTGGAAAGGAAGCCAATTACAAAAAGTAAAAAAAAAGATGCGCAAAGCGTCAAAAGTGAAAGATGCACAAAGTGCATCAAAAGTGAAAAGATGCGCAAAGCGCCAAAAATTAAAGATGCACAAAGTGTATCAAAAGTGAAAAGAAGCACAAAGTGCCCCAAAAATTATAAAAGAGGCACAAAATGAGCCTCATATGAAAGTGTAAATGGCTTTCCTTTCTTGTAAATTTCTAAATCTCAGAAAACTCATGTGTCCTTTGATTTGCTTGATACTTGAGTTTGAAAATTATGATGTTGAATTCATTATTATGCGATGATATTCTATTAGATATAAAAGTATTCTTCATGCAAGAAGATAGAGAAGAATTAATTTTTTATCTAATTTAAATCTTTGTGAATTAGATTTCAATTCAAAAAATACATATAAGGGAGAGAGCCCAGTTTAGCTTGTAGGGAGCTTGACTTGGGTTAACAAATTTTAAATTCCTACCTTTTTGGGTTTAGATGGAGTCAACCCACTTCTTGCTGAGTTTTCAAATTTAGTCTCATATGTCGTGTTGACTGGATCAAAATATTCAAGAGGTAAATGTTTCATTCTTAAAAATAATCTCCTTACTCTTTGATAAAATTTCTACTCTTTGAAAATATATAAATCAAACTTATCTCAATTAATTGGTGAGTGTTTAGCATCTCTTAGTGCCTCTACTATTGAGTTTGTTTAAATGCCCACCTTGTTCTTTTGAAAATTCATGTATTAATTTTTTTTTTTTTTTTTTTTTTGGATCCCAACATTTAAGTATAAATCATTCTTATGGACTGATATGATTCTTCCCTGATTGTACTTTTCTCTTTTGGAATCCTGGTTGTCTTGAGTTATCAATATTTTTCTTTGAAATAACCATTGGGTGTGCATCTTCTACTTGATATCTTATATGCCACAATTTCTTGTTTGGGAGCCACTCTCCCATTCAAGTTGTTGTTTTACTCACTTGTTTGGGAGCCACACTCCCATTCAAGTTAATGATTTTGCTTGCTTGTTTGGGAGCCACCTATCCCATTCAAGTTGTGGTCTTTGTTCACTCGTTTGGGAGCCACTCTCCCATTCAAGTTGTCGGTTTTGGTCACCTGCTTGGGAGCCACTATCCCATTTAGGTTGTTGTTTCGTTCACTTGCTTGGGAGCCACTATCCCATTCAAGTTGATTTTTCTCACTTGTTTTGGAAGTCACTCTTCCATTCAAGTTTTGATTCCATTTCTCAGTTGGGTTCCTTCTCTTGGATCTTTCTATGTGTGATTATTCTGTCATATTCTTTCTCATATTGATGTCATGATATCTTTACCTTGATTTTGGTTTGATAGTATTCATGTTCCTTCCTTATCGTTACTCCACCACGGACAGACCCGTGGGAGAGGTTTTCCCTTTGGTGTTACTCGTGGATTCCCATGTTCAGGAGTTCCTTTTCACTACTCCCTTTCCTCTTCGTACCACCTTTAGACCCACAGTCAGGTGGTCGTTGAGTGCCTTTTATCCTCTTCTAATCACCTCATGTTTATGCACTAGGTGGTTGTCGAGTGTTCCTTTCCTCTTCTCATCACCTCGACATATGCGTCGGGTGATAGTTGAGTGTTCCTTTCCTCTTCTCATTACCTCGACATATGCGTCGGGTGATAGTTGAGTGTTCCTTTCCTCTTCTCATCACCTCGGCATATGCGCCGGGTGATAGTTGAATGTTTCCGTCATCTTCTTATCACCTCGGTATATGCGTCGGGTGATAGTCGAGTGTTTCTGTCCTCTTCTTATCACCTTGGCATATGCGCCAGGTGATAGTTGAGTGCTTCTTTCCTCTTCTCATCACATCGGCATATATGCTGGGTGACAGTTGAGTGTTCCTTGTCCCCTATTCCGGTTGAGAGAGCCCGACAGAGTCCCTAGGAGGCATTCATCACCACCTTGTCCTCTTCTTATCGCCTCGACATATGCGTCAGGTGATAGTTGAGTGTTCCTTTCCTCTTCTCATCACCTCGGCATATGCGCCGGGTGATAGTTGAGTGTTTCTGTCCTCTTCTTATTGCCTCGACATATGCGTCAGGTGATAGTTGAGTGTTCCTTTCCTCTTCTCATCACCTCAGCATATGCGCCATGTGATAGTTGAGTGTTTTTGTCCTCTTCTTATCACCTCGGCATATGCGCCGGGTGATAGTTGAGTGTTCCTTGTCCCCTTTTCTGGTTGAGAGAGCCCGACAGAGTCCCTGGGAGGCATTCCTCACCACCTTGTCCTCTTCTTATCGCCTCGGCATATGCGTCGAGTGATAGTTGAGTGTTCCTTTCCTCTTCTTATCGCCTCGGCATATGCGTCGAGTGATAGTTGAGTGTTCCTTTCATCTTCTTATCACCTCGGCATATGCGCCGGGTGATGGTTGAGTGTTCTTGTCCTCTTCTTATCACCTCGGCATATGCGCCGGGTGATAGTTGAGTGTTCCTTTCCTCTTCTTATCACCTCGGCATATGCGTCAGGTGATAGTTGAGTGTTTCTTTGTCCTCTTCATATCACCTCGGCTTATGCGTCGGGTGATCGTCGAGTGTTTTTTTTGTCCTCTTCGTATCACCTCGGCACATGCGCCGGGTGATCGTCGAGTGTTTACTTGTTCTATTCGTATCACCTCGGCAGATGCGCTGTGTGATCGTCGAGTGTCTCTTGTCTTTTCTCACCCTTGACCTCCAGTCGAGTGGTTGTTGACTTTTCATACTAATTGTTGAGCTTTCTTAGTGGCTGTTGTCTCTTTGAGTGGTTGTTCACTTCACTAGTAGTTGTTAAGTTGTTTTCCTCACTCTTTCTGACTGTTTTGGGTTGGTTTGGTGAGTGTTGGGTTTCTTTTAGCTCGTTCTCACTGTTTCGATTTGTTCAGGTGAGTATCGAGTTATCCTTGTTCGTCGTTTTGTTCTAGTCAGGTGAATGTTGTGTTTCTTTTTCTCTTCTGTCCCACCATGTTTGCATGATTGAGTGAGCACAGTTTGACTGAATGATTGTTGCATGATCATTGCATGATTTGATGACTTTTGCTTGATTGTGTGAGCATATCATCGAGTGATCATTGCATGTTGGTTGGTTATTGTATAAGTGTATGATTTTGACATGATTATATGATTGTGGTGTGATCAGTGCATAATTGATTGAATTTTATATGCTTGCTTGATTATATCCTTATTGTGTGATCAATACATGACTAACTGATTTTTGTAGTTTATGTGATTATATAAATATTGTATGATCATTGCATAATTGATTGATTTCTTATGTGCTTGTATGATTATATCATTATTGTATCATTGTATGATGGATTGATTGTTGTATGATTATGTGATTGTTTTGTGATCATGGCATGACTGATTGATTATTGTATGAGTGTTTGGTTATTGCTTAATCATGTGATTGTCGGGTGGCCATTGCATGACTAATTGCTTATTATATTAGTGTGTGATCATTGCATGCTTATGTGATTGCTGTAAGATTATTTGATCATTGCATGATATTATAGATATTTTATGCTTGGGTGATTATTGCATGTTTGCATGAGCATCGTGTGATTGTGTGATCATAGCATGGTGGGACATTTGTTGCATGATTGTTGTGTGGTTGTATGTTTTTTTTTTTTATTCTCGTTAGTGAGTCATAGGATTGCATCTTCCTAGTGAGTCTCGTTAGTGAGTCATAGGATTGCATCTTCCTAGTGAGTCTCGTTAGTGAGTTATAGGATTGCATCTTCCTAGAGTTGGGGAGGTCAACGCCAACACGTACGGTTCACTTGTCGTTCGCCGCACATTTTGGGGTTGTGTTTGTTGACCTCGTTTTCGGCATCGGTCACTCTCACTAACTTGTCTTGCATTTTGTGGATTGAGCCACCTTCTTGTATGTTACATCACTTTGTGTTTGGTGAAGTGTCAACTTGTGTATTTTGCATCGGCTCGTTGGCGACCTTAGGATTTACTCCTTTTGATCATATGTCCTCTATTTTATTCTAAAATACATATGGTCGGGTCGATAACGATTCGATGTGATTTCACGTATTTGGGCTTTTATCACGCATGTTCGTTTCGTACTTAATACCTTTTAATTGAGACCTCATTTTCTGAAATGGATTGCACGGGTGCGTCCAGATCGCCGAGATCTTTCGAACGAGCCCATTCACACTCGAGTCGAGCATTGTTTGACGTGTGTCAAGATGAGAGAAAGTGAGATTAATATTGTTATTCATTATTTATTATTATTATTATTATTTAAATAAAAAAATGATGAATATATATATATATATATATATATATATATATATATATATAATATATATATATATATATATATATATATATATATACACGTGCATTTGATTAATTCAAAATTAGTTAAATAAATATATCATTAGCTAAATTAAAATACACATATATGTTTATATATATTAAAAGAAAAATATATAATTTATTCTAATTAAATTTAAATTCAACTAATTTAGATGTATCTTTTTATATATTCTCGAATAAAGGGCTATCTCATTTAATGGTTGAGATTAAAAATCAAAGATGACATTTGATATGTGCCGTTTGATTCAGGGCTTCCTATGGATGCTTCTTTTTGACAGATTTTGGTTCAAGTGGCCGGTTCAAACCTGAGAAAAATCTCAGCCGCAAGCCTTGTGAAAGAGACCTCACGTGAAAGCAACTCAAGTCTTCCATAGGAGATCTCTCCAAAAAAAGGACAAAAAAAAAAAGAGGAGGGGGATTCAAGCAGCAAGGGGCTCTTTCTGGCGTCAAGACAAGAGGTCCTCCCCCTCTCTCGGAGCTTCAGGCGGCACAAGCCTAAGCCCCTCTGATGTAAGCATTCTCCGTCAACAAAAATAGGACTCCACCTCCAGACGCCCCAGCCGGTTGAGTGGCTTGTTATCGCCGTCGACGATTGATATCCCGAGCTCAGCCACCGTTCCGACAACTTTTCTGTACCGAGCTCCTTCAGCAGCCACCCCATCCACCAGCTCCGTTCGACACTGACCTCGAACCTCTCCCTATGGTCCGGCCACCTCAGTCATGCCGACCTTCCTCACCCCACGCCCATGGCCGAACTCCCCTTCCCGTGCAGCTGACGGTAACCCTGACGTCGCCTCCAATGAACATCACCCCGCCTCCAGTTGCTGTTCCGACTCACTTCGAGTCATCGTTCATCAGCCATATAGCGAGCTCCCATGCCGACCGATCTTCTCAGACAGTCCTCATGATCCTTCACGTCGTCAGAATCGCCTCCGTCTTAGTCATCGGACCATATACAACACGATCTGCTAACTTACAGGTTTGGAGAATATTTAATTATGTACAGTTATAAATGGGAGATTAAATAACGATAGTGTGTTGTGATATTATGTACTTGCATTGGGTTATTATCATAGTTTGAATATCTACATTGACTTGCTGCAATGGTTGAAATTTCTTAGGGACAAGATAAAAATATCTCTTTGTAGTTAAAAGATCTTGTTGCTTTTTCCCAAGTGAGAGTAAAAAAGTTGTTGTGTATGAACTCTGCAAAGTTCTTTTAAATGGATTCTATCCACCTGATGAGATCATCTCA
The DNA here is from genome assembly GCA_022539455.1 of Dendrobium nobile. Lineage (NCBI taxonomy): Eukaryota > Viridiplantae > Streptophyta > Magnoliopsida > Asparagales > Orchidaceae > Dendrobium > Dendrobium nobile. Next base: position 42,199,605 of record CM039734.1, on the reverse strand, counting down.
CGGCACTCTTTCATATGACACACTATGTATTTAATGTTTCATGGTACGAATACAGAATTTGTCCAATCAATCATAATTATCTTGTTTAATATTCCTATGCTCTTAATAATTGTATATTATCGAGTTGCCGATGCTTTGATTAATTGTCCAAATGATTATAATATGTTAAATTATTGAGCTTAGAAAATAATAAAAGTAATTTAGAATAATTAGAACTCTAATTAAGCAGTAGTTAGGGTTCAGTAACAGTAAATAAAATATATATATATATTTCTTTTTACTAATTATTAAAATTAATCTACATCCTATATGTAATTAGCTAAATTAAACATCTGATTTTATGTTAAAATTAGCAAATCTTGTGGTCTTAATTATGATAATAATTATCTATTAAATTTATTATTATTATATATATCTATATGTATATTGAAATAATCAAACTTTAATTAGCCTAATTAACCAAATAGTGGATTAAGTAGCCATAATTAATTTTGTGAAAAATATATTTAATTATACGGCTTCATGATGAAAGAAAGAAAATTTTGCATGTTCGAGATGATAAAGCTTGTTTTCAATCTCATGGATCGCATAGTTGTAGGTTTATTCTTCTCTAGATCATATAGTCACAATTTTGTGTATTATTTTACACTAGAAGTTATATGTTTATTCTTTTTTTAAAAAAAAAAAAAAAAAAAAAAAACTAAATGATCCTATCGTTTTGTTCATAAAATAAAGTTAAATAGCTTTTTTTATTTTATTTTATTTTATTTTATTTTATTATTAGAGTTTATTCAAAATATGCATGTCAACTATTTGCTTAAACTCCTAAAGAGATTATTATTTTTTTTTTCTATCTTACTTATGCAATATCTAAATGTCGAATATATGTACATATATATACAGGTGTATTATAATTAATAGTTATTATTATTTTTTTATTATTGTTATTATTTTAATATGTATTCCTTTACTTAATAAAAAAGAAAAGAAAAGACAAGAAGATAGTTTATTATGATTTGTATTCCATTATATATGCACGTAAACATATGATGTTTAATCTTTATGTTGCACATTATTTTGATCTAATCAATGAGCTTAAGTTAGAATTTCATATTAAATTTGTAGGTATGTTTTAGTTCTTAATGTTTACATTATATATATATATATATATATATATATATATATATATATATATATATATATATATATATATATATATATACATATTTTTGTTCATCAACTTTTGTAAATCTGAGTCATAAAATTTTGTTTATGATTTATTATAGTTGCATTGGAAGTGAGATAATTTCCATGCACTTACTATTCATTATGCACTTAAGATAACTAGCTCATGTCATTTACTTACTCATGTTCTCTTCTTACATACCTGAGATAATTTTTTTTTTTTTTTTTAAATTACAAATCCAAGATCGCCTTAAATCAATTATCGCTTAATTACATTTCTCTTTGAATAGTGTCTACCCTCATTCCTATTTTTGTCTGCGTTTTGCGAGGTACATTTGGAAAAGCAAAGGAGAAGGGATCATTTGGAGTTGCTGTGACGAAGGAGCCTACATAAATAAATCAGTCGCCCCCATTCATTCCGGTGGGGGTGCTACGGGAGGAACCACCGGGTCATAGCCACCGGTGCTGTAAGTTTACTAAAACTTAGAAAATCTTTAGGGGCCTAGATGATTGCACACTCCCCACCCTTAGGGCCTCGTAGAAACTTCGTTTTATAATTAGGTTTTCTTTTATTTTGTTAGATCCCTAAATCCTTTTGACACACATATAGGAGTCTTAAGGGTTAGAAAACAACACATTTAGTCCTACAACATTAGTGACATCTAAGGACAAAAATTAAGGACCGAGTCTTAGAAAATATAGACTTAGGATGCATGCTCCCTATAGGATAGAGACATTAAAATAAAAACTTAGTGACATGCTTTCCTAGATTTGAATTTTGTTTTCTTAATTCATTAATAATCAACGAACCATTTATAACATAATTATTAAAATATGTCAAAATACTCAACTCTTAATTAAATTATAATTGACATTTCATAATCATTAAATTATAAATCTAAATCATAAACCTAAATCAAATCTAACTAATCTAATAATTAATTCCTAACTAATCTAAAATTTAAAAGAAGTAAATTTAATTAGGGGATCAAATCACAAGCTAAAATTCATTAGGATAAAAATACTTCTAAATATCAAATCTTAGAATAATCTTTAAAATCAATCAACGAATCTCCTTTTAATAAAAAAAAACTTAATCTATCTTTCTTTTCTAATTTATAACCAATTAAATAATTCAACAAAATTGGTTGCCACTGGGTAATCCAGGCCTACGAGGCTATTAAGTTAGCCCCAAGGAGGGTGAAATAAACCTCACGGCCTCGGTGTGAAACAAAGGTGGTAATCAATCAAATTTAAAAAAAAAATCTTTAAAATTAATCCTAAAAGACTAAGATTTTAACTTTAATTAAAATCCCCTTTGCCCCTTTAACAAACAAAAATACAAGTAACTTTAATTAAACTATCCTACATAGGACCTACCAAAGCCACACGACCTACACTTAGAATGGTTTGCTAGGACACGACTACTAGTCTTAGGTTAGGCCGATGCTTTTCTTTTCTGTCTCTATGTTGTGATGCTCTGCATGTGACCCGTGTGCTGTTTGTTTTTGCTACTTGTGTTAGCTTTTTCTGTGGTGCTTTCCTGTAATATTTTTCTAGCTTTCATTCTGCACTGTTGTTGTGAGCGTTAGAATACATATAGGTTAGGCACGCTTTTTCATACTAATATTGTCTTCCTGCAGGTGGCCGTGCTTACACAGCGCTAAAGGGGGCTAAAATTAATAATAATAAATGTATAACTGCTTTAGGTACCTGCTACAGCTGCTTAGCCCCCAATAATCAGAGCACGGCCAAGTGTGATTTAATTTTAGCATTTTTTTATATATATAACTGCTTGGTAAAATTTTATTATAACTGCTTAGGATAACCCCTGCAGGAGAGTCTAGATTTTTATTTTTATAATGTAATGTATTTGATAGTAAATGTTGTGAAAATTTAAAATAAGGCATTTTTAAAGAGATAGGAATCCAAAGGGAAAAGTAAACCCCTACAGGGGATTTCCTTTTTCATTTGGATATCATTTTGGAGCACTCACTACAAGGAGTCCAAAGGGAAAAGTAAACCCCTACAGGGGGTTTCCTTTTTCATTTGGGTATCCTTTTGGAGGAGTCACTACGAGGAGCCAGAAGGAAGAACGAAGACGATCCAAAGACGAATCAAGGAAGGGAAGAAGACTGAAGAAATATAAAAATGCCTTATTTTAAGATTTGCGTCATTTCCGGGTTGTTGTCGGTGGAGCCCCGGCCACCATTACTTACTGTACTCTGTGATGTAATATTGTATGGCACTTGCCATGGACACTCTTTTTCGTGGGATTTATTTCTGTGTTGTGATTTACTTACTTTTGTTTGCGCAGTAGAACCGGCATGCTTTTCATAGGTTTCTTTCTTGCATGTGCTTGTGTCTGACCGCTAGGCTCTTTAGGGATAAAATTTTTATACTCGTAATTATTAAATAAAAATTCTAAGATTAACTCACATAGAAACATAACGATTCTAGGAAATAGCCGGAATCGTCCGGGGTGGCATGCATGCATTCTCTCACCTATTAGATAAATTTCCCCGCCTGCGGGTAGAGTCCGGATAATCTGGCCTATGAGGATGAAGTGTCGGACCTGGGGAAATTTAGTCATTCAAAAAAAATTATTTTATAAAGCCTTTTTAAAATTCATACATATCTGATTTGGAGATTTTAATCAGCATAAATTGCATTAGTAACTAATTAAAATTAAGATTTAATCGCTTAGTTTTAGGAGCATTATACCACTCATGAGTGTGGGATCAATTAGGGATTTCTTTAGTTGTCGATCCCAATTTCAGTGTCTAAACTACCCACCCATCTCTCATACAGACCGGATATCATGGATTTTACACGATTAGGAGGTTTTTTTAGCTGGCTTCCTTTGTCAGACAAGGAATAAGTCCAGATTGCATTAGTTAGGTCGTAGATGTTAGTGTTGTGTGTGCAACACTACATCTTTTATAGATTTAGGATCTAAAGGTGAGTGGTACGAGTGTACCCCTATACACCTTATTGGTGGGTAAGCTATCCATCCTTTCGGAAGCTATAAATCCTACCCATCCGCGTCACACAGATGACGCCACCTCCCTCTTTCTCTCGTGCATGTCTGAGTGCGTTGTCCCTCTTTCTTTTCTCCAGTTTTCTCTTCTTCAGACCGATCGGATGTTGATTGAACCTTGTATGACCGATCGAGCCAAGTTGGGACATTCCCCTTTGATTAGGAAAACCTAGAAATCCTTTGCACTAAACTCACTTCAGAGGAGATAATCTAACGTCCTTAATCGAGAGTCTTCTTAGATCGAGGTCTAAGATGTAATTAACTACGGGGGCTTGCGCCCGTAGGAAACCGATCCCCACAATCAAATAAACCTCATTCGAGCTGATGTATCGAATGGGGGAAATCTCGTGAATTTAGGGTTATAGATATTATTATCCATCGAGGTGCGTAGGTGAAAACCCGCTATCCTCCATGGCTAATCGTATCTATAACTCCATCTGCTCTTCCATCGGCCTGCTTGTGTCGATTGTAAAGGCCTACGACCACTTTGTCCTACGGGATAGTGTGATCGTACTCTTTGCATTCGAACCACACGAGCGGAATCCTTTCGGAGACCCACACTTGGAAGAGGCGGATTCTTCCTTCTTGGATGGTTTTGGCTGTTGACGTGAAGTCTCCAAGAAAGATTTCTTCAAGTGACCCTTATCATCATTCCTTTTTACCCATTTTAATGGCTCAAAGTTGTTATTAACTAGTACATTCGCCTCTAACTGCGGTGATGATTCTTGAAGGGTCTCAGGCACCCAGCCATTAGCTCGTAAGCAAGCATTAGCCTTTCTTCTAGTTTACCTGGAAATTTTAGTACTTGCATCAGGAACTTCAGAATTACATTCTTCAGGCACTTCATCCTGGATTATATTCTGACTGGCTGTATTCATGCCAACAGATTGCAACTTGGGCTCAGGAATCTTCTTTTGAATCGCTGGAGCAACAATAGGTGCCACAGAAAGTCTTGAAAATACAGATGCCTTCTTAGGTGCATTCTCATCAATAGCTTCAAATGTAGGCTTCTTAGCGACACCTTTGGCAGTAGGTACGCTAACAGGATTCTCGGGAAGGAATTGTTCGAACTGCATGACTTCAGAAATAGTTCTGAATTGAATAGTTGCTCCAGCATAGCCTGTGTTCAGAACAGCTTGAGGGAACTACACTCTGACTCCCTCACCGAATTTTACAATCATGAAGGACTTTGCAGGCGTCATGTTATCAACATGTCAATAGAACTTGCAGGGATTAGAGTCAACCTGAATTCTGCTGGAAAAAGAAAACAAAAGCTTGTGATGAACGAACATCTATAATTATTTTAGATATTTTATTAATTGAGGCTAAACATGAATGTCTTTTCATCCAAAGATGGAGAGAAAAGTAGTCCCCAGTGGAGTCATCAGAAATCTGTTGGCTCAAGAAAAATGACACAAATGCACGAATACCGCTTTACAGCTATGGGATTATATTTCCCTTAAGTCAGATTGTAGTTAACTAGATTTCCCCTGAGAGTAGACTCAGGGTTTATAGATCTGAGGTTCTTACTTCCTATGAGCGTAAGCGCCCATAGTTAATTACCCCTCTTACTACGTAAGAGAGAACTCTCGATTAAGGATGAATAAATTTTAGATAAATTTAGTCTCAATTGTGGGGAAGATGAAGGTAAACCCGATCAAGATCCCAAGGTTCCATCATCCCAGGTATACCATAGATTTCAGTCTATAAACACTAACAATCATTGATTTTAGTGTCCAGGGAATCTGATTAGCAGCCATGGGTTGCCTCCTCTCAGGGATCCCGAATAGACTAAAGTGGTTTGATGTTGATTTTAGTTTTAATTTAATTTGAGTTGGGGCTTACTACTTCCTTAAAAGTTGCCCGTTAATTTATTTAATTTGGGGCTTATGGCTCCAATCGGGAGTTGCCCGTTAATTTGCTTAGTTTGAGGCTTACGGCTCCAATTAGGAGTTGCCCGTTAATTTGCTTAGTTTGTGGCTTATGGATTCAATTAGGAGTTGCCTGGATAGTTTATTTAGTTTGGGGCTTACGGCTCCAATTAGGAGTTGCCCGGATAGTTTGCTTAGTTTGGGGCTTACGGCTCCAATTTGTTGCAACTCATGACCCCGAGTTTGAGATTTTGATGATGACAAATAATGTCGTTTGAATTATCTTGAGATTCATTGAATATTATTTGCTATTGTCCGTGAGTACTAACATTTCAGGAAAGATCAAAAGCAACTCAGGACGACAGGAAGACTCAAGAATGGGTAGATTAGGAGTATGAGTCTGCAATGTATTTTTTTGTTTATTTTATTTTTATTTTCTTGAGTCTGACCACAAAACACATAAAAGTCTGAGCAACCATGCACACACACAGGGGGAGAGTGTTTTTAAATGAAAAATTTAGAGTTTTTCTTTCCCTGTAGATTGTACTATACGATATTATTTCGTACCGTACGATCAGAGCTTTGTAGGACGATTCTGTGAATAGATCGTACCGTACGAATATAATCGTACTGTACGATATGTTCAAATCCAAAACCCTAGCCATTGTTTTAACTTAAGTAAGTTATTTTGCGCCGCTCGTACTGTACGAACACGTTCGTACTATACGATTTATTTTAAATACTTACTTAATTTAACTCGTGATTAGTGCAAGAAATTTGAGCTTAATTATAATTAGATTATCGTACTGTACGAACTAGTTCGTACCATACGATAAACAGAGATGAATTATAATCGTCCCAAAGATCGTCCTGGACGATCTCTTGGATTTTGTCTCATCGTAATATATGAAGTACATCGTACCATACGATGAACAAAGACGATGTTTGATCATCCCGACTATCGGCCTATACGAACAAAATTGTTGTGGATCATACCGTACGATTTAATACTGTACTGTATGAATGTTTTTGAACTGTTCATACCACTTCGTATCAGGACGAAGTCTGTTTATACATATCGTACTGTACGATTATGAACCGTACTGTACGATAGTAACGACTACTTTTGAAATCTCAGGGATTTTGGAGCCCATTTTTATGTGTAAAACTTGTCATATTTTGGGGTGTGAATAAGAGAGAGGAGAACGTGGTTAGAGAGGGATTCCGAGGGAGAGAGATCTTGAGAAGTTCTTTAGGGTTTGAGAGAGAAAGGAGAAGGTGAGCGTTGTGAGGGAGAAGAGGTGTGAGGGAGATCAGAAGGTTGCTCCAAACTTGCTGCAGCATGCTCCTCCTATGGCCCTAGAAGAATTTGTGGGAAGATCTCCAAGGGGAAAGGCTCTTCTACATCCGTGACCTCGAGGTACTCTGCCTTCTCCAGGAGGGAGAAAAACGAGAAGTTTCTCTGCCGTCGCCAGGAGGGTGAAAACAGAGTTTGGCACTCCGCCACGCCGGGTTGGTGAAAGGGAATATTGTAAGGGCTTCTCCGCCTTGCCAAGGGGGGAAAAAGGAGAGCTATTGCTTGTAGTGAAATACCCGGAGCGGAGGACTCCAGGGAGTGGACGTAGGTTATGGTTTGACCGAACCACTATAAAAATATCAGTGTGCTTTTTCTTATTGTCTTTCATTACTGCGTGCTTTTTATTTTTTTCTTTCAATATTTGCTTGAGAAAATTTCTGAAAAAATGTTGTTTAAATTTTCATGTTAAAATTTTAAAACATCAAAAATATTAGAACTCCTGCTTAGGTTTTAACTATTTTTAAAAAGTTTTCACAATTCACCCCCCCCCCTCTTGTCCATCTAGTAATTTTAATTGGTATCAGAGCTAGTTTTCAAAAATAGTGTTTTAGAAAACCTTGAAAAAAAATGATCATGTCACATTTTGATAATCGCAATACTACGGAGGGTTATTCAATAACCCGTCCATCTCTTTTTGATAACATTCCATTTGATTTCTGGAAAATTAGAATGTCTAGTTTTTTACAATCTATTGATTACCGCATGTGGATATTAGTGAATGATGGAAATGTTGCACCGTTTAAAACTGTTAATGGATTGAAAACTCCTGTACCTTTTAATGAATGGAGCAATGAGGATAGGGAATTAGCCCAATTGAATGCTAAATGTTTAAATTGTTTTTTTTATGCACTGAAGTCTGAGGATTATATGAGAGTATCTACCTGTGCCACTGGTAAGGAAATTTGGGATAGACTGTGCATTACATACGAAGGAACAAGTGAAGTAAAACAGTCTAGGCTTAACATTTTACTGCACGATTATGAACTCTTCCGCATGAAACCTAGCGAAACAATATCTGACATGTACACTAGGTTTACCCAAATTGTGACATCCTTGCATGCATTAGGTAGAGAGATTTCAAATTCTGAGAAAGTAAATAAAATTCTTAGATGCTTACCTAGTTCCTATGATGCAAAGATACTGCTATCACTGAATCTAAAGACCATAACGTTTACTCTATTGATAATCTCCTTGGGTCACTCATTGCATACGAGCAAGGAGTGAGTCAGAGACAAAGTGATGCAGGTGAAAAGAAGGAGCAAACGGTGGCATTAAAAGCAAGCAACTCAGAAAGTGAAAGCTCTGCAGGGGAGGAAGAGGATGAGATAGCACTGATGATCCGACAGTTCAAAAATTTCCTGAAGAGAAAACAGAAGCGTCATCAGAACAGCTGGAATAAAGGTAAGAGCTCAAGGTCCAATAAGGTTTCATCTGATACAATCTGCTTTTAATGCAGGAAGCCAGGTTACCTTCGAGCCGATTGCCCCAATCTGAAGAGTCAACCAGCTAAGGAGAAAGGAGATGACAAAGCCAAATATAAGAAAGGAAAGATGAAGACACAAAAAGCTTTTTGGGCCGACTCTGCCTCAGAATCATCAGAAGAAGAAGCAGATAAGGAGGTAACACATCTGTGTCTTATGGCTAATGATAACCTTGATCAATTGGATCAAGATGAGGTATGTCAACTCTCATATGAAGAATTATTGCTTATTTCTAAAAATATCCATGACTCGTATAGGAAGTTGAAAAAGATGCATGCCAAGCTTAATATTGAATTTAGTTCTTTACAAACCGAGCATGTTAAGTTGTTTAAGGAAAATTTTGATTTAGATCGTGATCATATACTACTTCTTGATGAGTATGATGCATTAAATAAGAAGCATATTGAACTAACTAAAACACATGAAACCTTGAAAACCACTCATGTTGAACTAGAAGAAGCTTTTCATAGATTAGACAAACTTGCATTAGAAGTAGATCACAATGAGCATTTGTTAAAAATAGAAGTTCATGGATTGACATATCAAAACAACACGTTTAGTAAAAGAATCAAAACTAGAAAATGAAATTGCATCACTCACAGGCCAACCTAGAAAACCACCAACACAGCATGCATCACATAACTTTAGGAAGAGGCACCACCACCCACATAGATTAGTAAACTCATTTCCTGGTGTTAGGTGCTTCTCTTATGGCATGCTAGGTCACATAGCCCGCACATGCACAATTCACCATAGGACACACTTAGTATGGAGACCCAAACTGCATCCATCACAGCATAGCATGCATACATCTCATTCATACAAGCATAAGGTGGAACCCAAACTCACTTGGGTTCCCAAATCTAATCTTTGAATGAAATTGTAGGGGTGCTCTCACAAATGACCTAGTGAGAGCATGTGGTACCTGGATAGTGGCTGCTCGCGACACATGACTGGAGATATACAAAAGTTTATCTTACTGTAGACCAAAACTGGAGGCAAAGTAATGTTGGGAGACAACACTACCAGGAAGGTGATAGGCTCAGGTATTGTTGGTAATGCTAAAAATTTTTTAATTGAAAAGGTCTTACTAGTTGATGGTTTGAAACATAATTTACTTAGCATTAGTCAGCTGTGTGACAAAGATTTTGATGTTAAATTTCTATCTGATAAATGCCTGATTAGTTTCTTTGATAAACTAGTTTTAGAAGGAAAACGAATGAACAATCTTTACATGTTAGACCTTGATTGCATTGATAGCTCAAATTCATTTTGTTTGAAAATAATAGTTGATGACTCGTGGCTATGGCATAGGAGACTATGCCATGCTAGTATGAAAACTCTTAGAAACATCACTCAGAAAAACCTAGTTAGAGGCATACCTAAGTTAGATTTCACAAAGGATCATTTATGTGATGCTTGCCAACTAGGAAAATAAGTCAAATCATCTTTTCATTCAATTAGAGATGTGATCACCGCTAGGCCACTAGAAATCCTACACATGGACTTATTTGGACCCGTTAGTACAGCCAGCCTAGTTGGGAAAAATTATGGATTTGTGATTGTAGACGACTTCACTAAATTCACTTGGGTAAGATTCTTAGCACATAAAAATGAGTCTTTTGAGAAATTTAAGGTTTTCTCCACATGGATTCAACGAAAATTGGGTTGTAAAATCTCAACAATTCATAGCGATCATGGTGGAGAATTTCAAAATGATAGATTTGAATCATTCTGTCAAGAGCTACGAATAGAACACAATTTCTCAGTCCCTAGAACACCACAACAAAATGGTATAGCAGAAAGGAAGAATAGAACCTTGGTAGAAGCAGCTGGGGCAATGTTAGCGGAGTACACCCTTCCTAGATACTTTTGGGCAGAAGCAGTCAACACAGCATGTTATATTTTAAATAGGGTGAACATTAGATCTAAACTGAACAAAACTTCGTATAAACTCCTTAAGGGTAGGACACCAAACCTTTCACACTTACATGTCTTTGGGTCCAAGTGTTTCATCCTGAATAATGGTAAACATCCCTTAGGAAAATTTGATCCCAAGTATAATGAGGGTGTCTTCTTAGGTTATTCATCTGTAGGTAAAGCCTATAGAATCTTTAATAAGAGAACCCTAGTAGTAGAAGAGTCCACCCATGTGGTATTAGATGAATCAGATAAGCTCTCTGAATCTAAAATTGAAGATGATGAAATAGAGGCAATTCAAGGAGTATAGACTATGACCTTAGGAGAAAGGGTCGAACCTCAGGAAGATTTGCCTAGAGAATGGAGATATTCTTCTAGTCATCCTAAAGAGTTAATTTTAGGAGACCCTTCAGAAGGTGTAAGAACTAGGCATGGACTTAGGAAGGAGGTTAGTCATTCAGCATTCATCTCTATGATAGAACCTACAAGTATAGATCAAGCCTTAAGAGATGAATTTTGGATTCTAACAATGCAAGAAGAGCTGAACCAATTCACCAGGAATGATGTTTTGGAGTTAGTCAAGAGACCTAAAGAATAAAGTGTTGTTGGAACAAAATGGGTCTTCAAGAATAAGGTGAATGATTCAGGAACAATAATAAGGAATAAAGCCAGACTAGTAGCTAAGGGGTACAACCAAATTAAGGGAATAGACTTTGAAGAAATCTTTGCCCCTGTTGCTAGACTAGAAGCCATAAGAGTGCTCTTAGCTTTTACTTGCTTCAAAAACTTTAAGTTATATCAAATGGATGTAAAGAGTGCATTACTGAACGGGGTAATTAAGGAAGATGTCTATCTTGAGCAACCCCCCGGATTTGAAAGTTCACAATTTCCAAACCATGTATTCAAAAGAAGGCACTTTATGGATTAAAGCAAGCACCTAGAGCATGGTACGAAAGACTTAGCTCATTTCTATTGGATAGAGGATTAAAAAAGGGTAGTGTAGATACTACACTCTATTTACAAAAGGTCGAAGAAGAAATTCTCATTGTTCAGATATACGTGGATGACATTCTATTTGGATCTTCAGATAAAATGTTATGTGATGAATTTTCAAAAACAATGAGTAATGAGTTTGAAATGAGCATGATGGGAGAACTTAATTACTTTCTTGGCTTTAGTGTAAAACAAATGGATAATGAAACTTTTCTTAGCCAAACAAAGTACATTAAGGATATCTTGAAAAAATATGAAATGGATAGTGCTAAACCCATAAACACTCCAATGAGCTCAACAATTCAATTAGACAAAGATCTTAGTGGAAAATCGGTAGATCATAAGAAATATAAAGGAATGATTGGGTCCCTTCTTTACCTGACTGCCAGTAGATCGGACATAATGTTTAGTGTGTGCCTCTGTGCCCGTTTTCAAGCAGATCCTAAAGAGTCTCACTTAACTGCTGTCAAGAGAATTCTTAGATATCTACTAGGCACCCCAAACTTAGAAATTTGGTATCATAGGCACAACACTTCCTTTGAAATCTTAGGGTACTCAGATTCTGACTTTGCAGGATGTAGGATAGATAGAAAAAGCACCTCTAGTACCTGCCAATTCATAGGACAATCATTAGTTTCTTGGTCCAGTAGGAAGCAAAACTCAATAGTACTTTCCAGAGCCGAGGCAGAATATATTGCAGTAGGAAGTTGTGTTGCACAAGTACTATGGCTAAAACAACAAATTCTTGATCTTAGCCTACCTGTAGGAACCATTTCAATCATGTGTGACAACACAAGCGTAATTTGCATCTCTAAGAACCCAATTTAGCACTCTCAAACAAAACACATAGACATTAGACACCATTTCATTAGAGATCACGTTGCTAAGAGAGATATAGAATTGCATCACATCGCTACAGGAGATCAATTAGCTGACATATTCACAAAACCTTTAGCTTTCGACACCTTTAGCACCTTGAGGACTAGATTAGGTGTCATAGATATAACTGCATAAAAAAAATAATAAAAAAAAAATAGGGCTGCTCCTGATCATCACACACTCACTACACAAAAAGCACTAACCTTGACTCTGTAATATCGTACTATACGATACACAGATCGTACTGTACAGTATACTATAATCCACACATAACACATCTAACTCTAAATTTTGTCTATGTTGATCATACTGTACGATACAATATTGGTCATCGTACGGTACGATATCTCCTCTTCATACTGTACGTGCCATGTCAGCGAACGGATTGGGACGAATTTAAGCGTGTTGGTATGTTATTATTGCCGGTCGTACTGTACGATATACATACATCGTACTATATGATCCACCTCAGCCAATGGATAAGAACGAAATAAAGGTGTTCGGTACGATATTAATGCAATTCGAACTGTATGATACACCTATTAGTACAGTACGATATGTTTGGTCAAAAGTCGTACTGAATTCCTCGGGACGATCGATATTCCTCTTATCGTACTGTACGATATTCATCGTACTATACATTTTGACTTCCTTTTCCTAGTACGAACCGTCAGAGCAATTATTACCATATCGTACTGTATGATTAATGATCGTACTGTACGATGTGTGGAAAACTCTATAAATTGGGTGGGTAGGCCGACCTCTTCACTTGCACTCCACTAATCAATCCACTTGATTCCTTCTTACCTTGCAATCAGCCTCTACTCGATGTCTGGTTCAAGCAAGAAAGGTCGTATGGTAGTGGGAAGCTCATCTTCCTCTCACCGCCATAGCGCTCGATTCTTGAATGCCTAAAATGAGGATGTATACCACAAGTTCAAAGCCTGCAAAATCACACCCTCTAAACTGCTAAATCAGGAGGCTCTGAACTTCGAGGTAATGAACCTCTTTGCTTCCACCACCCTCCAATTTCTGCTCACCCTGGCCTTCCCGTACAATTTTAAACTCCTTCTAGAATTCCTAGCCAATCTAACATATACTATCGACAACCTCACCTTCCACTCTTTCGTTGGTCGTCAAAATGTTGAAATAACCAAAGCTGACATCGCCCAACACATTGGGCTATCTATTGAAGGGCCCATGGTTCGTTCTTTTCTTACAAACGATTTTGATTGGAGTGATGTTAATAGGGTCCTTAGGAACACCGCATTCTATCAACACCAACCTCTTGTTTCATCCCTAAATAGGAATGCGCGCATAATTCAACATGTCCTTCGTACCTCCATAATACCCAAAGGTGGTGACCGTGTCAACATGACCCCAACCCTCTCTGTCACTACCTACCTTATCATGACCAACACAAAATTCGACGAGGCCGATCTAATTATTGACTACATTCGATATATGACCTTCGTTCGTCTCCCTACCACTCGCCGAAAACAAAACATAGCTCTTGGTCACCTTATAGGATATATTCTCCAAAATAAATATCAATTGACCTATCTTGGTGAACCCGACAATCTTCCTATTTTTTATATGGATGCCTCTTTTTGTATTCTTTTCCATCGGGGACACGAGCCAGAAGAACCTGTTTTTGACGAAGAAGAAGGAGAAGATGCCCCAGCCGTAGCTCCAGCACATCCACGACGACATGCACCACCCCGAGCACCTGCACCAGCACATGATGATTTGGTCGAATGCTTCGACCAACTTCAGACTCGTCTCGATACTCACATTCAAGAACAACATCACCAACACGAGACATATATGCAATGGTTTGGAGAACGCTTTACTGCTATTGATCAGCGCTTTGACACTCTCTTTCAGTACTTCCAACCAAACCCACCTCTGTTACAAACCTATTTTCATGGCTTATATTTTGATGATTGACAAACACTATTCCTCTTGGACTGCTTGTTGCTTCTAACTTTTAAGGAATCGAAGATCGGACAAACAGACGAATCCAGTTTAGGATTGCGTAGGTTTATGGATGAGTCAGTCTGTACTTTTATTTTTCACTTCTGGAGTCTACTTGTAATGGTCAAAGAGACTGATGCTAAGTAACCCTACACACTCACACACACTTGAGAGACTTAGAATTTCTGTTTTTACTCATATCGGCCAGGACGATATTTACATCGTCTTGGACGATCAAGCTTAAAACAGAAAGTCTAAATAAGGATTCTTAATTAAGGCAGCTGTCATTAACATATCGGCCTGGACGATACGTGTATCGGCCAGGACGATAAGCTCAAAATAGAAAGAAATTGCTGCCATAGACAATTAAGGTATACTGTATTTTTAAATTATCGGCCAGGACAATCATTGATCGGCCTGGATGAAATTCTCAAATTATGCCTTAATTGATCAGGAAATCAAGAGAGTAATTAAGGATGATTGATACAATCATATCATCCTGGACGATCGCAGGATCGGCCAGGACGATCCATTCAAAAAATCTTAAGTTACTTCAGGACGATAAATATCGGCCAGCTCGAATTCAGGGTGATACTCTGGACGATTTTCCTCTGATTTGAACTGATCGGCCGGGATGATCGTTAGATCGGCCTGGATGATCAAGCCAATTTTAAATCGTCCAAGCTTGCATTTAGGGCGATGCTCTGGCCGATCTTTTGAGATTTGTACTGATCGGCCAGGTCGATGTCCATATCGGCCTGGACGATATTGTCGGCAACTTGCATTTAATGAGCTCCTTTGAAGCTCTTCTATTTAAGAGCTCTTGTTCAACATTTTGAAGAACCTTTGGCTGCTGCCTTGACCTGAGAAGGCCTTGAGAAGAGAAAGAGAGAGAGGGAGAGAGAGAGATGATCTTGTGAGGGGGAGCTTGTGAGGGGATTCACAAGGGTTGCTTCAAGGATCGCTCTGCTTCTTCTTCGTCTAGAGGTTCTCGTCCGTGAAAGGGTCGGTAGAGGTAAGGAGTTAGCTTTTAATTGTGGTTCTCTGCCAGCTTCAGGATGAAGCAAAAGGAGGTAGGTTCTCTACCTTGCCGGGGTGGCAAAAAGGAGGTGCTTTGTAAAGGCTTCTTCGCGTAGCTGTGGGGGCTAAAAGAGAGTCACGTTTGTAGTGCAATACTCGGAGGACGCCTCCGGGGAGTGGACGTAGGTCGAGTTGATCGAACCACTATAAATCTCTGTGTTCTTGTTTTCTTGCTTCCGCACCTTTATTTCCGCATTGTTTTTCTCGTGGTGTGATTTTGGTTTATGTAATTTTTATTCTTTGTGAAAAGAAATTTTTAAACTACTAATTCACCCCCCCCCCCTCTTGGTTAGCTTGGGCCAGTTCTATAGGGCTTAACATCCCTAACGAACTTTCAAGTGGTATCAGAGCACTTTCAAGTGGTATAAGAGCTGGATTCAAAAGTTTAAGTTTGAAAACTTTTTGAATTTGATCCATGGCTAACCTTGGGAATCATAACACTACGGAAGGGTATTCTATTACCCGACCTCCCCTGTTTAATAACCTACCTTTTGATTTTTGGAAAACTCGCATGTCAACATTTTTACAATCTACTGATTATCGCATGTGGATGCTTATCAAAGAAGGTTATTCTCCACCTTCTCGTGAAATTAATGGTGTTAAAACTGAAGTTGCTTTTACTGAATGGACTTTCGATGAACGAGATTTAGCTCAATTGAATGCAAAACGTTTGAACTGCTTTTTCTGTGCTTTAAAATCTGAGGATTACATGCGTGTCTCCTCTTGCAAAACTGGTAAAGAGATTTGGGATAAATTGTGCATCACCTATGAGGGTACTAATGAGGTTAAACAATCCTGTTTGAACATTCTCTTGCATGACTATGAACTTTTTCGTATGAAACCTTATGAATCGATTTTTGACATGTACACAAGGTTTACTCAGATAGTTACTTCACTGCATGTACTAGGAAAAGAACTTTCAAACTATGAAAAAGTTAAAAAGATTTTGAGATGTTTACCTTCGTCATATGATGCTAACATCACTGCAATCACTGAATCTAAGGACTTGAACACTTATTCCATTGATAACTTACTTGGCTCACTCATTGCTTACGAGTAAGGGGTGAATCAAAGAAATCTTGATGCAGGAGAGAAGAAGAAGGAGAAAACAGTTGCATTGAAGGCGCACAAATCGGATTCTGAATCTTCTGGGTCTGAAAGTGATGAAGTTGCCTTCATCACAAGGTAATTCAAAATCTTTCTAAGGAAGAAACAAAAGCATCTTCAAAATTGGAGAAAAGGTAAGGATCATAAGCATGTTAAAGAATCTTCTGATATTGTGTGCTATAATTGCAGGAAATCAGGACATGTGAGAACTGATTGCCCGACACTTCAAGATAACACAAGTAAGAAAAAGATTGAGGAGAAACCTAAGTTCAAGAAGGACAAGAAGAGAATCCAAAAGGCTTTCTAGGCGGAATCTGGTACTGACTCCTCTGAGACTGAACCAGAGGAAGAGACTACAAACTTGTGTTTAATAGGAGAAGATCAAAGTGATGAGGAAGAGGTATGTAAACCAACCTATGATGAATTATTTGAGATTTGTGAGAAAATACATGCATCATACAAAAAACTCAAGAAAACTCATGCTAGCCTAAAATTAGAACTTTTAAATTTACAAAAAGAGCATGAAGTTTTTCTCAAAGAGCATGCAACGATTGATTCAAATCACATGGCTCTTCTTGATGAATTTGATGATTTAAACAAAAAGTATTTGGAATTAATTGATGAAAATAATGCATTAAAAGTTTCACACACCTCACTTAAATCTGATCTTAAGAAATCTAAAGAGATTGAGAAAAAGTTGAGGGTTGATAATGATACATTAAAAAGAACAAAATTGAGGATACAAAATGATTTTGATACATGTAAGAAAAACTGGATGACATCCACTTTTGATCCTAAGCCAGAACCTAGGAAGAGGCATTATAACTCAAACCATTTAAGAAACTCTTTTCCCGGAGTTTAATGTTTTTCATGTGGCATGCTAGGACACATCTCACACACTTGTACCGTTCACCATAGTACACATTGGGTGTGGAGACCTAAGATACATGATTCACAACTTACCATACCTGCATTGCATTCTACTTTTCCTAAGAAGGAGCCCAAACCTGTTTGGGTTCCTAAATCTGACTGTTGTTAAGTTTTGCAGAAGTGCTCTCACCAAAGACCTTGTGGGAGCATAGGATAACTGGACATATGAAGGCTCGCAGCTCATAAATGCTTAAACCTGCTGCTTCAATAATTCCTTGAAATGTGTTTTGTTTCAGTATGTTTTATTTTCGCTTTGGTTGTGTTTTTAATGTGTTTTTGTTTTTCACTCAGCTTTTAAAATTGGCTTTCCATATGTGAATCTTTTCAAGATTTTAGATTTTGGAGTTTTTGAAGATTGGGTTTAGCTTTTCTAAAATTGGTTAAAGGAAGAAACACCATTGATGGTTTCCCTCCTTCCAACCTTGTTTAGTGGTATGATTTTCTTCTCTAAAACAAAAATCTAACTCACTTTAGCCAATGGTTTTTGAAACTAAGATTCGTTTTATCTTGCTACAAAAATCTATCTTATGCTTAATATCCAAAGTTCTTATATATCTCTCAAGTTATTTGAGATCTTGCCCTTGCACTGATCATATGATTCTTTAGTTTTGTTTTGTGGGTTATTCTTCCCTATGTTAGAGAGAGAGCTCCTATTCTCTAATATTTGGATGATATACTCACAACTGAGCTTCTTTTAAGAGTTTGCAAAAGAGCTTTTAGCTTGCAAAAATTAAAAAGGAAAGAGGCCAATGACGCCAAATTTAAAAAGAAAAATATATACACAAATGTGTATCAGAAATCAAGATGCTCAAAGAGCCAAATCAAAGATACAAGAGGCATAAAATAAGCCCACTAAAAAGCAAGCTATTCTCTCTTTTTAAAACTTTTTAAACTAAGAAGAACTTATGAGTTATATGAGATTTTCAAAGACTTGATTTCGAGTTTCATGATTGAGAAAAATTACTTTATTTTATTATTTATGAGATTTTTTTTGTAAACAAGTTTTGATTGAATATTCTTTTTGCCCAATTTGGTTTATTCTGAGTTAAGCCCTTTTGTTTTTAAAAGAAAATTTTTACCATAAAAGAACGTCTGATCTAGGGTTAACAGAATCGGGTATTTTACCTTTGTCTGATTGGGATTGGCTAAACTCCTTGATCTTGTGGAACTTTAAAGTTTAACTTTTTGAGAACTTCTCATATGATATCTACAAAAAAAAATAGAAAAATTAAAATTCAAAAATATTCATTTTTTTCGTTGTGTTTTTGCTTTCTTTTACTGAGTTTCTGTCTATTTTTCTTTTGTTTTATTTTTTTTTGGGCCTTGACCATCACCATCTTTTCCTTGGTTTCAATTTCTAGTCACATCGTCCTGGCCGACACATTTATCGTCCTTGACGATAGGACAAAATCTCTTCAAATTCCATCTGCTGGTCTTTTCTGTGCTTGCTGTAAGTCATCATCTTGGACGATACCATATCGTCCTGGACGATCTAATCAAACTCTATTGTAATCATGATGATAGTCCTGGCTGATAGAATATTTCATCTGGCCGATGCATTTTATGTGCATCATCCTGGCCGATACACTGGATCGTCCTGGACCATCCATATGTTATCACGTTAGAAACTTTAAAATTGGCCCGGGACGATCCATTATTGGACAATCGTCCTGGCCGATCCACTGTTCGTCCTGGACGATTCACTTGGCACAGATTTAAAACATTTTAACTTCGACCGGTACGATCAATTATTGTGCATCATCCTGGACGATACACCTAATCGGCCCGGACGATCTGCTTTTTCAACGGTCGTCCGGCCTGACTCCTCGGGATGATAGCCTGTATCTAATAGTCCTGGCCGATATCTGATCGTCCCGGACGATCGGACCGCCTTTTTGACCAATCGGCCTGTACGCAATTATTGAGCCATATCGGCCTGGATGATTCTGCGATCGGCCAGGACGATATGGCGGATTCTTTAAATTCTGGCCGATCCAGCCATGGTTTTCCACTTCATCTCTTCTCCTCTTGTGTCTCCTTGCTAATCCTTTGTTATGGCTGGTGGGAAACATGTTCGACAGGCTTCTGGGAGTTCCTCGAGGGCCACTCTGGACCCTCGATTCAGGGAGGCAGAGGATCAGGCTGCCTACCGTCGCTACAAAGAGTGTGGCATTATCCTCTCCCGGACAATCAATCTTGCATATCTCTCGTATCCGGTAATGGATCTTTTTGCCCACACCTCTCTTTGTTTCATACTCACCCTCGCTGTCCCTTTTTCTTCCGAACTTCTCCTAGAATTTTATGCAAACCTTCGCATTAACCCTACCTTCACAGCCCTCACCTCCTATGTGAATCGACGCCCAGTCGAAATCACATATCAGGATTATGCAGAGCTTTTACAACTATCCACCACCGGGGATAAGCTGCACATAATCGTTACAGATCCAGATTTTGATTGGTCCACGGCAAACGACTTCCTTCGCCAAACCAACACACCCTTTCATGTTGGAGAGACTAGCTCTTTAGTCAAAAATGCTAAGACAATCCAACATGTCCTTCGCACTTCTATAATTCCAAAAGCCGGGGACCGAATCCACATCACTCCACTACTTTCCTTGACCACCTTCTTCATTATGGCCCGGAGAGAATTCAATGCCACTGATCTACATCGATCACCTAACAACTATTCGCGATCCAGGCCATAGGAGAAAACCCAATCTAGCCTTAGGACACATCATAGCCTACATTCTTGAAACCAAATATAATCTCTAATATTCTGCTCCTCACGACCTTCAGCCTCCTTGCTACTCAAACAATTCTTTCACTATCCTTCATAGTACTCGTCTCCACCCAAGAGATGGGGAACCTCGGGAGGCTAGAGAGGAGGAGGCTCCCGCTCCCGCTCCCATTCCTGATCCTGTTCCTCTACACCAGCACTCACCGGTTGATCAGTTGATAGAGAGGTTTGATCGTTGGGAGACCCGCTTTGACGCCTACGTTGCTGCACAGGAGCAACAACACTCTGAGGACATTGCCCGCTACGAGCAGCACCGCATTAAGGATTTAGCCCGATTTGATTGCTTCATTACTCACCAGTAGCTGCAGCATGACCAGGACATCGCCTGGTTCAATGCTCAGTTCACCACAATTGCCAGCTACTTTCAGCAGCCACCTCCACCACCTCCATCAGATGATTAGGATCCCTCATTTCTTTAGTCTGTGTTTTCTGTTGTTTGTTTCCTGTTTTCTGTAGTTTGTCTTTTGGCTTGTTTTTAGTTTCTGTTGTGCAGTTTTCTTTTTCCTTTTTGTACCCTCTTTTTGTGATGACAAAAGGGGGAGTAGGGTGTGGTAGGAAAAGTTGTTGAGTTTGTAACTTTGAAATTCTAATGAACTTTTTTGAATTTTTTCTACTTGTGTTTGCCATCATCAAAAAGGGGGAGATTATTACAAACCTATTTTCATGGCTTATGTTTTGATGATTGACAAATACTATTCATCTTGGACTGCTTGTTGCTTCTAACTTTTCAGGAATCAAAGATCAGACGAACAGACAAAGCCAGTTCAGGATTGCGTAGGTTTAGGGTTGAGTCAGTCTGTACTTTTATTTTTCACTTCTTGAGTCTACTTGTAATGGTCAAAGAGACTGATGCTAAGTAACCCTACACACACACACTTGAGACACTTAGAATTTCTATTTTTACTCATATCGGCCAGGACGATATTTACATCGTCTTGGACGATCAGGCTTAAAATAGAAAGTCTAAATAATGATTCTTAATTAAGGCAGCCGTCATTAACATATCGGCCTGGATGATAAGTTCAAAATAGAAAGAAATTGCCGCCATAGACAATTAAGATATACTGTTTTTTTAAATTATCAGCCTGGACAAAATTCTCAAATTATGCCTTAATTGATCAAGAAATCAAGGGAGTAATTAAGGATGATTAATACAATCATATCATCTTGGACGATCGCAGGATCTGCTAGGATGATCCATTCAAAAAACCTTAAGTTACTTTAGGACGATAAATATCGGCCAGCTCGAATTCAGGGCGATGCTCTGGACGATTTTCCTCTGATTTGAACTGATCTGCCGGGACGATCGTTAGATCGGCCTGGACAATTAAGCCAATTTTAAATCGTCCAAGCTTGCATTCAGGGCGATGCTCTGCCGATCTTCTGAGATTTGTACTGATCGGCCAGGCCGATGTCCATATCGGCCTGGACGATATTGTCGGCAACTTGCCTTTAATGGCTCCTTTGAAGCTCTTCTATTTAAGAGCTCTTGTTCAACGTTTTGAAGAACCTTTGGCTGCTGCCTTGACCTGAGAAGGCCTTGAGGAGAGAAAGAGAGAGAGGGAGAGAGAGAGAGGATTTTTTGAGGGGGAGCTTGTGAGGGGATTCACAAGGGTTGCTTCAAGGATCGCTCTGCTTCTTCTTCATCTAGAGTTTCTCATCTGTGGAAGGGTCGGTAGAGGTAAGGAGTTAGCTTTTGGTTGTGGTTCTCTGCCAGCTTCAGGAGGAAGCAAAAGGAGGTAGGTTCTCTGCCTTGCCGGGGTGGCAAAAAGGAGGTGCTTTGTAAAGGCTTCTCCGCCTAGCTGTGGGGGCTAAAGGAGAGTCACGTTTGTAGTGCAATACTCGGAGGGCGCCTCCGGGGAGTGGACGTAGGTCTAGTTGACCGAACCACTATAAATCTCTGTGTTCTTATTTTCTTGCTTCCGCGCTTTTATTTCCGCATTGTTTTTCTCGTGGTGTGATTTTGGTTTATGTGATTTTTATTCTTTATGAAAAGAAATTTTTAAAATACCAATTCACCCCCCCCCCCCTCTTGGTTAGCTTGGGCCAGTTCTAACATCCCTAACAAACTTTCAACCTCCACCACCTACTGATCAGGATCCTCTACTTTAGATTGTCTTTGTATTGTAGCTTCTTTTTATTTTAGTGTTTGCTCCTCTTTTTGGTGCTGTCAAAAGGGGGAGAAGGTTATTGTATTTTGTTTCTATGGTTAAATGCATGCTTTTTTTCTTTCGAACTTCATTTTTTTATTTCATTTTTTCTTGTACTTATGTTTAAATTAAATTTAAAAAAAATGCCTTTAACACTTGCTTACAACAAACATTATTTGACATCATCAAAAAGGGGAAGATTGTTGCAACACATGACCCCGAGTTTGAGATTTTGATGATGACAAATAATGTCGTTTGAATTATCTTGAGATTCATTGAATATTATTTGCTATTATCCATGAGTACTAACATTTCAGGAAAGATCAAAAGCAACTCTGGACGACAGGAAGACTCAAGAATGGGTAGATTAGGAGTATGAGTCTGCAATATATTTTGTTGTTTATTTTATTTTTATTTTCTTGAGTCTGGCCACAAAATGCATAAAAGACTGAGCAACCATGCACACACACAGGGGAAGAGTGTTTTTAAATGAAAAATTTAGAGTTTTTCTTTCTCTGTAGATCGTACTGTACGATATTATTTCATACCGTACGATCAGAGCTTTGTAGGACGATTCTGTGAATAGATCGTACCGTACGAATATAATCGTACTGTACGATATGTTCAAATCCAAAAACCCTAGCCGTTGTTTTAACTTAAGTAAGTTATTTTGCGCCACTCGTATTGTATGAACACGTTCATACTGTACGATTTATTTTAAATACTTACTTAATTTAACCCGTGACTAGTGCAAGAAATTCGGGCTTAATTATAATTTGAACATCGTATTGTACGAACCAGTTCGTACCATACGATGAATAGAGATGAATTATAATCGTCCCAAAGATCGTCCTGGACGATCTCTTGGATTTTGTCTCATCATACTGTACGAAGTACATCGTACCATACGATGAATAGAGACGATGATTGATCGTCCCGATTATCAGCCTGTATGAACAGAATTGTTGTGGATCGTACCATACGATTTAATACCGTATTGTACGAATGTTTTTGAACTGTTCGTACCACTTCGTACCAGGACGAATTCTGTTTATACATATCGTACTGTACGATTATAAATCGTACTGTACGATAGTAACGGCTACTTTTGAAATCTTAGGGATTTTGGAGCCCATTTTTATATGTAAAACTTGTCATATTTTGGGGTGTGAATTAGAGAGAGGAGAACGTGATTAGAGAGGGATTCCGAGGGAGAGAGCTCTTGAGAAGTTCTTTATGGTTTGAGAGAGGAAGGAGAAGGTGAGCATTGTAAGGGAGAAGAGGTGTGAGGGAGATCACACGGTTGCTCCGAACTTGCTGCATCTTGCTCCTCCTATGGCCCTAGAAGAATTTGTGGGAGGATCTCCAAGGAGAAAGGCTCTTCTACATCCGTGACCTCGAGGTACTCTACCTTTTCCAGGAGAGAGAAAAACGAGAAGGTTCTCTGCCGTTGCCAGAAGGGTGAAAACAGAGTTTGACACTCCGCCACGCCGGGTTGGTGAAAGGGAGTATTATAAGGGCTTCTCCGCCTTGCCAAGGGGGACAAAAGGAGAGCTATTGCTTGTAGTGAAATACCCGGAGCAGAGGACTCCGGGGAGTGGACGTAGGTCATGGTTTGATCGAACCACTATAAAAATCTCGGTGTGCTTTTTCTTATTGTCTTTCATTACTGCGTGCTTTTTATTTTTTTCTTTCAATATTTGCTTGAGAAAATTTGTGAAAAAATATTGTTTAAATTTTCATGTTAAAATTTTAAAACATCAAAAATATTAGAACTCCTGCTTAGGTTTTAACTATTGTCAAAAAGTTTTCACAATTCACTCCCCCCCCCCTCTTGTCCATCTAGTAATTTCACAATTAGGAGTTGCCCATTAATTTTCTTAGTTTGGGGCTTACGGCTCCAATTAGGAGTTGCCCGGATAGTTTGCTTAGTTTGGGGCATACTGCTCCAATTACGAGTTGCCCGTTAATTTGCTTAGTTTGGGGCTTATGGCTCCAATTAGGAGTTGCCCATATAGTTTGTTTAGTTTGGGGCTTACGGTTCTAATTAGGAGTTGCCCAGATAGTTTGTTTAATTTGGGGCTTACTGCTCCAATTAGAAGTTGCCCAAAGAATTTCAGTTGGATAGGTCTTATGGCCTCCTTAGAAGTTGTCTGATGGTGGGTCTTACGACCTAGCCCTGTAAGCTAAGTGGTCCAATATGAGGGGTCTAGGGTTGTATTATCACCTATATGTTTTTCCTCAGAGGTCGGACTTACGACTTCTATTAGAAGTGGCCGAGAGTTTTAATTGGGGGTTAGGAGTTAGGTAAATTTCTACCTAAAACTTCCCCCTAAAGTCGGCCTTACGACTTTCCTACGAAAGCTACCGGGTAGTGGGTCTTACAACCTAATTCTGATAAATCAGGCTGCCCATAGGTTCAAATTTTAGTTTGTTTGAGTGGACAGTAGTTTTTTTTTTAAGCTAGACCACCAGGATTTTCAGTTGGTTGTTTGTGATTTTGATATTTCAGAGTTTTAACACTAGCATTAGTGTTTGAGTTGTTCTGTTTTGTGCTCGTAGCTTGTTTTCACAACAGTAGTCCGCTATCCTACCTGTCTAGTATTGTTGCTCCACTAGCTTTTTGTACTTGACTTTCTTGCTTTTCAGCACTTCCCTCTACTAGTAGTGGCTAGATTTAATATTTTTTAGTATTTAATTTTATTTATAATTGTGCTAACTTTTATCTTCTTGTTTGCAGATACATGATACTTGATGTAGTTTAGGGAGCTTGCAGATAGTTACGGGAGCTCGTATAAGAGGGACTTTGAAGAGATTGTCAGATGTTCAAAATCAATGAGCATTGAGAATTTGAAAGAAGTTCAATTTTGAGTGTGTATAGAGTTTCAATTTGTCTTGTTGGAGAGTTTAAGAATTTGAGATCAATTTGTATAAGGGATGGGGAATTTGAGAGTTTAAGATGGCTTTTGTTTGAGAGAGCTTGTACAGTTGTTTGGAGATTTCTGAGTTTTTGTACATGGTTAGGTTGTATGTATCAAATAGTGGAAAAATATTCTTTCCCTTCTCTTCTTTTTTTTTCGATTTATTGCATTTTTTTAACAAAAAATTCAATTTTGATTAATTAATTTAATTAACCAAAAGATTTTTAATAATTTTTTTTATAATAGCTCTCAAAATTTAAAACTCTCAAACATTTAAAAATTATTGTATTTGAATTTTTTATTAAAAAAATGTCATCGTGTTTTAAAACTTGAATTTTCCTTTAATCAATCAATTAATTCAAATTAAATTTGATTAATTAAAATTTTTTATTGATTAATCAAAATATTTAAATTTAATTGATTTATAATTATTGCAAAAAAAGTACTATAATTTTCTCGAAATTTCGGCAGCCTCCCGGCATCTCCTCCCCATCGAGAGAGAAATCGGGACGGCACTGCCGTAATTCTTCCTACCCTGACCTAAGGTCGACGGAGTAGGGTCTTTGATTTCAAACCATCTCATCAGGATCTAAGATCAACTGCGTGAGGTCTACAATTTTTAAAACCATATGCCCGGATTAAAAATCAACGGCGCAGGTCTTCAATTTCAAACCATCCCGGTCGGACCTAAGGTACGACGGTCGAGGTCTTCAACATTTATTTACAAAATTTTTATTTCTATCCATCTTTCATTTTCATTTTATTTTTATTTTATTATTTTGTTTTCTTTTTATAATATATATATAGGGAGAGGTAGTTCAGGAGAAGCCCGATCGGGCTAGGGCCGGAGGCATGCACGGGCTCGGCGGGGCTCGGACGGTGGTCGGCGAGGTCGGCATCGGAGCAGGTGAGGTGGGCGGCAGGTTCGCGGCCTGGGGTCGGATCGGCGAGCGCAGGTGATTGGAGGTGGGTCGATGCTGGCGGTCTTTATGAACTGAAGCCGAACAGCGACAATGAAGCCGAACAGCGACAATGGAGCCGAAGGAGGGTGCGTGCAATCTCTTCGCTTGCTGCGAAGAAACAAAGCCGAGCAACAATGACCTAAAGAGAAGATGAAAGGTGAACCCTAGACACCTATATCAAGCAACGAAGTCGAACGATGATGTCGGAGTCGAAGGAGCGAGGCGAACGAGCGTGTATCAGTTTTTTTTTTTTTTTTTGAATCTCATCCTTTTATCATTTTGAATTGTAGGTGTCTCCGAAGATATGCATCGTTTTGGCGAGATGGGGCCAGCTTGGAGGTATGTCGATTGCTTTGAAAAAAAAAATTTAAATATTTTTTGTACAGTCAACAATTTTTGGGCTGAAGCCGTTAGCACTACATGTTATTTTCTAAATAGGGTGAACATCAGATCAAATTTGAATAAAATATCCTATGAGCTTCTTAAAGGGAGAACACCTAATTTGTCATATTTTCATATTTTTGGATGTAAGGTGTTCATACATAATAATGAAAAATCTGTCTTAGAAAAATTTGATTCAAAATCAAATGAAAGAATTTTTCTAGGATACTCTGATGTTGGAAAATCTTATAGAGTATTCAATAAAAGAACTTTGGTAATTAAGGAGACCACACATATTGTATTTGATGAATCTGATATTTTGGAAGAGCCAAATGTTAAAGAGGAAGAGATAGAAATAAACTCCCAAAAGATTTAGAAAGTAAATTTGGAGATAGGAAACCCTTTGCCTAGAGAATTGAGATTTTCTAAAAAGCACCCTAAGGAATTGATTTTAGGTGAACCTACTGAGGGTGTTAGGACTAGGCATGAACTGAGCAAATAAGTTAATAATTATACCTTTATTTCTATAATAGAACCCATAAATATAAATCAAGCACTTTCGGATGAATTTTTTATTTTGGCAATGCAAAAAGAATTGAATTAATTTGGGAGGAATGAAGTTTGAGAATTAATTGCAAGGCCAAAGGATCAAAGTGTAGTTGTAACTAAGTGGTTATTTAAGAACAAAATAAACGACTCAGGAGTTATTGTTAGAAATAAGGCTAGATTGGTTGCTAAGGGGTATAATCAAATTGAAGGCATTGATTTTGAAGAGACTTTTGCCCCTGTAGCAAGGCTTGAAGCAATTAGGGTTTTGTTAGCCTTTGTCTGTTTTAGAGGATTTAAGTTATATCAAATGAATGTTAAAAGTGTATTTTTAAGAGGGGTAATTCAAGAAAATATTTATGTTGAACAACTTTTAGGATTTAAAAATTCAAAATACCCAAATTATATTTTTAAATTGAAAAAGGCATTGTATGGTTTGAAACAGACACCTAGGGCTTAGTATGCGAGGTTTAGCACTTTCCTACTTGAGAGATCTTTTGAAAAAGAAAGTGTAGACATAACTCTCTTTTTTAAGAAATTTGGAGATGACATACTCGTTGTATAAATTTATGTTGATGATATCATCTTTGGATCTACTGATAAAAATCTTTATGATGATTTTTTATAACAATTGTAAAGTTGCCTCTTTACTGTTCCAAATCAAGAAACAGTAAACTTAGGCAAATAAGACGAACATATAAGGTATGTTTCATGTTAAAGTGCTCGAGACCTGAAGTGCGAACACATGAAGTTTCGACGCAGGTGATGCGTATGGAAGGTGAGGCTCATCTTTGTGAGCCTGTCTTGTTCGTGAGAGTGAAGTCAGACAAGTGTCAGAGATCGGTGGAGGTTTGAGGTGTTTGTAAAAGCCGATCGGAGGCGAGACTCATTTGCGAGTGGGGAAGAGAGCCAGAAATTTGACTCTTGTGTGTGTTGAGTTTACTGGTGACGAACGGATGGGTCGAGGCTATGCTCGTGTGTGGAAGAACGACGGCAAGGGTTGGAGTCCTATAGGAGGCAGACGGCGCGTGGTATTGACAAACAAGGGAAGGGCGTTGCGGCTTATTTGTCTGAGATTGAAAGCCAAAAAACTCAGAACTCTTTTTTTTTTAAAGTAAGCATGTAACTTCATTTGGGACGTATTTCTTACTATTTCTTAAAGCGACTATTTAGTATAACATTTTTAATTTTTGTATTAAAAATTTACTTTAAGAAGCAATAAAAAAATTGTCCCAAACGAAACCTAAGTCTTTTCCTCTTGACTTCTCTAAGGTTTGTTACTGACGTGGTATGATTTTTCAGATATTACTTTTCTTGTTTTAGAAACTTTAATGATAGCATGTTAGATGCTTATTCAAATGCAGCCCTTTAGAGACTGAATATCATTTAATTTTGATCAGATATTTTAACTGCTATTCATCTTATCAACGTGCCCTTTGGAAATAGATAGACTCAGAAATCCGTAGAATGCAGACAAGTGGCAATTACTCATGTAGCACTTAAATAATAATTAGGCTTGGAAATCCTCATGATATGGTATGAAGAAAAGTATAGCAATACCATACCTTCCCTCTTTCTTAATTAAATCTGAAAAATCTTGCATGCCGATTAGAAATCTTCCTCATTCATGTGCCATATATTTGTTTCACGAGACAAAATTAAGTTAGAAACTTCAAAAATTAAATCGGAGACTATATGAACTCCGATTTCAGTAAACTTATAGTCGAACTGAATGTCTCAGAAATATCAACTTAAAGACACCAAACTCAACCCAATATGAGCTCAAATAGATTCAAATCAAGGAACCGAAACACATTTAGAAGGTTCAAATCATAATTTTGGTTAACAAACGACTACCAAACGTGACATGCTTATAGTCGAATCGAGCGGCTCGACGAGACGAATCCAACGAGCCCAAAATCGCCAAATTCTTGTTTATCTATTTGCATATACACAAACAAATAAAATACTATTCAATTGTTTGAGATGACCTTTAATTGATTGGTAGTTCTATCGCAATATGCATGTTTTTTGCTAAAGCTATTAATATTCATGGATGAACATTTAAATAGAACGCCCATAGAGATCACCTATAAAGACTTTAACTAAATCCTGCACCTTTCTACTACTGGTGAAAAAGTCCATTCTTTAGCATTTCTCCTTGACTATAATTGGATCCATGTCAACACCACCCTTAGGGAATCATAAAAAAATTACCATATTCATCATGTTAACACATTAGGTCAAGACGCCCAAATTATTTAACACATAATTCACAATTTAATCATTCCAAAAGCTAGGGATTAGATAAACATCACACCTCTTCTATCACTCACCACCTATTTTATAATTGCTGAAATTGATTTCAATGCAACAGATTTGATTATTCAAAACCTTGAAAACCTTACTTACATTTGAGATCCTAGAAATAAAAGAAAGCCAAATCTAGCATTAGGTCACATATTTGCCTTTATTATTGAATCCAAATACAATCTCCAATTCTCTCAAACCTTCTTTCAATCTTCTATTCAAATAGTTCCTTCCACATCCTTTATAGTGTTCATCATTGAACCGTTTATTATGTGGACCCCGAGCCAGAGTAAGTAGAAGGAGATCCAAGACCAGCACTTATACACCAGTATTCTCAATATGAGACATTGATTCAAAGATTTGATCAGTGGGAGATTTGCTTCTACACTTACATGGTGGAGCAGCATTAGCAACTTGAGACTGATATGGCATGGTTTGAAGAGCTGTTCGTATCAATTCATTGATACTTTTAACCACCACCACCACATAATCAACGACATTCTTATTTTTAGCTTGTCTTATTTTAGTTTTTGTCATTATTACTTTTTTCTTTTCATTGTCATGCTTATTTTATCTTTGATGTTTTGCTCATTCGTTTTCCTTTTTGGTGATTCAAAAGGTGGAGCAGATTGTTGTTGGTAATGAGTAATTTCTACTTTATTATGGCTAGTCTGTTATTTTGTTCGTTTCATATTCATGTTTTTGTGTTCTTTTATTTCTTTTAATTTATTATTTAAAAAAAAAACTTTCCATATTTTCAAAAACTCAACTAGTAAGGGGGGGTTTAGAATATAACAAAACTAATTTAAAATCATAACCAATAATGTTTTCTATCATAAAAAAGGAAGAGATTGTTCCAAATATGGACCCAAGTTTTGTGATTTTAATGATATAAACAATATTGGATTCTTTGCTATGATATATTATGTTATTATTATTATTGCATATTTGTTTCATGTGCACTAACATTTTAAGTCCACTGTACACCGTACAAAATGATCAACTCAAGACTAGGTAGAATAGGGTTAAGTATGTTGAAGAGTCTATATTTCTACTTTTATTTATTTCTTTATTTCTTGAGTCAAAGCCATGTATTTGGTGGATGCTAAACTTGGTGATCGTGCACACATACACTCAGGAGAGCGAGATAGTGAGAAAATTAGAAGTGTAGTATTTAAAACTAATAATATTATACAATCCATAACATATTGTAGATCGTACAATACAATTAACTATTCAAAAAAATATTATAATGATTAATTGCATAATTAAAGATATTTGAACTAATTGTACTGTATAATACAAATCGTATAAGACAATTAATTAAAGTCAATATCTTAATTGCTACTCATAATTTAGGCAATATTTTAAAATTTAAAATTTGTACTAATCATACCATACAATAGATATCGTACTATATTATATAATCAAATTTTGATTAAATTAATCATATAATTAGTGGATCAAATTAAAGTTTATTTATCCAATCAGATCATACTATACAATTAGACTAATTGTACTGTATGACCCAATCTTTGCATGGGCAATATTTATATATCACCAATCGTATGGTACGAAAATCCAATTCGATTGAATTAATCATACTAAATGATGCATTATATCGTATTGAACAATCAGCTCAAATACTTGAACTAATTGTACAACACCTTTCTCTTCATACAGTACTAACATGTCTATTTGAACTAATCGTAATATACGATTGTGGATTGTATTATACGATCAATGTCAACATAATTGAATTATTAAGGCTTTTTGTGATGCCTGGTATTTAAGCTCTATTAATAGACTTGTTTCAAGTATTTTGTTGTTGGGTTTTCTAGAGAGAGAGAGAGAGAGCTTGGAGAAGAGATCTTGGAGTGCTTTAGAAATAAGAAAGAAGAGTTTATGTGATAAGGAGGAGTGTGAGGGGGTTTTATCTGATTACTTCGAGCAAGCTTCTACCTTGTTTCCTCCGAGTGTCTTGCTTGATTTCTTGAGTGACTTTGGGAAGAACATTGTTAGCCCAAAGACCGTAGAAGTTCTTTGTCTTCACCCGTAGGGTGAAAAAGGAGTGCTAGGTACACTATTTTTACCAGGAGGGTGAAAAAGAGGTCAATGTTCTCTACTGCACCAGGTTTGGTGAAAAGATTGTAAGGGCTTATCCGTCTAGTTGTGGAACTTTTATTTGGTCCGTGAACGTACGTAGAGGAACGTCATGTCGGCACTAAAATCCCGCCAAAAAACTCGGTATTTGCTCGGTATTGCTAGGTATTATTTGGTAATAACGAGGAATACCATCATGTGAAGACTCAATACCAAGTTATACCGAGCTATACCGAGCAATACCGAGTTATACAAAAAAATATCGAGTTTTTCTCGGTATTTTTTTTTGTATAAATCGGTATTCCTCGGTATAACTCGGTATTGGGTCTTCACATGATGGTATTCCTTGTTATTGTTTGGTATTGCTCGGTATTTGCTTGGTATTTCTCATTTTTTGGCACGATTTTAGCTCCGACCGGACGTAGCTCTACGTCCGGTCTACGTCTGGTCGGAGGACGTAATAATTGTTCCTAGTTGTGGGGGCTAAAGGTAAGACACTAAAATTTTAGTGCAATATTATGAGAGGAGGACTTCATTTTATGCACTTTAATTTTTTGTGATTTATTTATCTAGAAATTGCATGTTAGAAGTCTATGATTGATATTATACTGAGTTGGTTAAATTATCATCACCAAGGTTATAAAAATCGGATCAGCAACCAACCGAAAGAAGGAGAGGTTCATGGTTCGATCGGTTCGACCGGTCGAACCGGATGATGTAATAAATAATAATATTATTAAAAGTAATAAAATTAACATAATAATAGTGATAATTTAATATTAAAAATTTCATAATTCTATAAATTTTAAGACTAAAAAATAAATAAAATTCATACATATATAATATATTACATAATTTTAAAATTAAATATAAATAATTATTATAATTACATTATATATTTAAATGAAAATAATTAATAATTTTAAATTTAAATATTAACATACACTCAGAAGAGTGAGATAGTGAGAAAATTAAAAGTGTAATTTTCTAAACTAATAATATTATATGATCCATATCATATTGTAGATCGTATAATACGATTAACTATTCAAAAAATAATTATAACGATTAATTGCATAATTAAAGCTATTTGAACTATTCGTACTATACAATACAAATCGTATAAGACAATTAATTAAAATTAAGATCTTAATCGCTACTCATAATTTAGACAATATTTTTAAATTTAAAATTTGTACTAATCATACCATACAATAGATATCGTACTATATGATATAATCAAATTTTGATTAAATTAATCATATAATTAGAGGATCAAATTTGGATTAATTGATCCCATTGGATCCTACAATACGATTAGACTGATCGTACTATATGACCCAATCTTTGCTTGAGACAATATTTATATATCACCAATCGTATGGTGCGATAATCCAATTCGATTGAATTAATCATAATATATGATGCATTATATCGTATTGAACGATCAACTCAAATACTTGAACTAATTGTACAACACTTTACTCTTCATACAATACTAATAGGGCCATTTAAATTAATCGTAATATACGATTTGTGGATTGCATTGTACGATCAATGTCGACATAATTGAATTATTAAGGATTTTCTTAAGGCCTTGTATTTAAGCTCTATTAATAGACTTGTTTCAAGTCTTTGGCTGTTAGGTTTCTGGAGAGAGAGAGCTTGTAGAAGAGATATTGGAGTGCTTTGGAAAGAAGAAAGAAGAGTTTATGTGAGAAGAAGTGTGAGGGGGTTTTATCTGGTTACTCCAAGCAAGCTTCTGCCTTGTTTCCTCTGAGTGTCTTGCTTGGTTTCTTGGGTGGCTTTGGGAAGAAGAATGTTAGCCCTAAGACCATAGAGGTTCTCTGTCTTCATCCGTAGGGTGAAAAAGGAGTACTAGGCTCACTGTTTTTACTAGGAGGGTGAAAAAGAGGTCAATGTTCTCTACTACACCAGGTTGGTGAAAATATTGTAAGGACTTATTTGTCTTGCTGTAGGGGCTAAAGACAAGACACTAAAATTTTTGTGCAATACTATGAGAGGAGGACTTCATTTTATGCACTTTACTTTTTGTGATTTATTTATTTGAAAATTGCATGTTAGAAGTCTATGATTGATATTATGCTGAGTTGGTTAAATTATCATCACCAAGGTTGTGAAAACATGATCGAAAGAAGAAAAGGTTCATGGTTCGACCAGTCGAACCGGGGTCAAACCGGATAACGTAATAAATAATAATATTATTAAAAGTAATAAAATTAACATAATAATAATTTTAATTTAATCTTAAAAATTTCATAATTCTAAGAATTTTGAGACTAAAAAATAAATAAAATTTGTATATATATAATATATTACATAATTTTAAAATTAAATATAAATAATTATTATATTTATGTTATATATTTAAATATTAATAATAATTTAAAATTTAAATATAAACATCTTCAATCTTTGATTTTAATTTATATTTAATAAAAATTTAGTTTATATATAAATATATAAATTTAATATAAATATTTGCTTTATGTTATATATTTAAGAATAATTTACATCTATAAATTATATATAAATTTTACATTATAAAAATATATTTGTAAAGTCATACAATATTATTTTTTAAGATTTTTTATTTTTCTATCATTTAATTTCACTTTTAGAAAAAAAATTTAGAACTTAAAAAATCATAAATATTATTTTTATTTGAATAATTATAAATATATAATTAATTATAAATTTAAGAAGTTTAAAAAATTATTATGATGATTTTTTATTTGAATATTCTACACAAAATTTTTCCGACAAATTCTCATTCAAACAAGTCTCATGCACACATTATTGAAAATTGAAACTAAAAACTACTAGTTGTTTAGTCTCACATCACTTAGAAGGTTTACATTGTGTTGTTTATATACATTTTCTTGTATCCATGGATTAAGAGCTCACATGGTATTATAATATCATGTGAGTAATATTAATTATATATTTAATATATAATATAATTAAATTTTTGGAATTATATTATTAAATAAAATATATGATATTTAAATTAATTTAATATTTAATTAAACTTTTTATATTAAATTAAATTATTTAAATATTTTATTTGTTGAACTGTCCGGTTCTAAAGAATCGGGACAGGTTGAACCTGCAGTTCAAACAAGTTTGATACTAGACCAGTTCTTCAGGAGGACTGAATTGGCCATAAGACCGGTTCACGATTAAACCAGTCGAACCTGCCAGTCCGGTCCGATTTTCAAAACAATGATCATCACCAATATTTTAACTGTTGATAAGTTTATTAGCTTTCGTATTGGGTGATAGTATTGTTTGCTTTTAAGTTATCAAAAATTTAAAAATATTGTTTTGTATTTAAAGTAAAAAAACTACCAATTCATCACCCTCTTTGTGTGCCTAGGGATAGCTCACCAATGATTAACATCCTACATCGAACTTTCAACATCCATTACACAAGCTTTGATATCAATAGGTTAAGATGATATTGGGGAGTGGATCGCTTTCGAATGTTCTCATGAGTCTTTGGTGGAGGGTTATTACTTATATTTTAAAATAGTAGGAATCTTCTTGTTTGGCATAAAAATTTATATATATTTCTTCAAATACTAAATAATAGAGAAATTTGATTAATTATGATTATTATAAATGTAAGAAATACAAAATTTTATTAATATGTCGTTCATCTTGATGTGTTAGTTGAGAACATATATATAATCTATATGTAAATTTATTTTAATTCACCTAAATGTGATAAAAAAAAAAGAAATCATCAAGAGATCAGCACCAGCATTATATATTGGTCGTCGCCTTCAAGCGGCGCAGGTTTGCCCACCACGGTCGCGCCTTAATTCGCGATATCTGTTGTGTTGTCACGCTTGTTTCCGTCATCGAGGCGTGGGTTGCTGGCAGTCCGAATGGCTGCTGCCAGCGCTATAACTAGTTCTTCAATCTCCACCTCGCTCCGGCGCATCCGCCGAAACTCCAGTTTTAGGTTTTCAAAGGTCCTCCTCTCCGCTTCTCCAAGTTGTGGCTCGAGTCCTGAGCGCCCTCCAGCGGCCGTCAGAAGCAAGTACACAGGGATTCGACTGTCTGAGACGGTCGAGCTTGGCTTTGAGAGGACTCGCGTCGACTCCTGGATCTCCTCGCGGATTCCGGGCATAAGTCGAGCTCGAGTGCAGTCCAGCATCCGCACCGGTCTCGTCACTGTCAACGGCCGCATTATAGATAAGGTGACGCGGGATCCCAATAGCTTTTGTAATGCACGTTGCAATGCTTTATTTAGTTCAGAAACTCGAGAAATCTTTGGTGGGTAAAATGATCCTGATTTTTAATGTAGGTAAATTCCCACCCCCCCCCCCCCCTAAAAAGGAATTTTTATTGCGTCCTCCCACCTGACGTAGAGATACGTCCTCCGACCACTAAAAAACTGGGTTTTTGCTCCGTATTGCTAGCTATTATTTGGTATTAACGAAGAATATCATCATGTGAAGGCCAATACCGAGTTATACCGAGCTATACCGAGCTATACCGAGCAATACCGAGCTATACCGAGCAATACAAAAAAATACCTAGTTTTTCCTAGAAAAAATTTGGTATTGCTCGGTATAGCTCGGTATTGCTCGGTATAGCTCGGTATAACTCGTTATTGGTCTTCACATGATGATATTCTTCGTTAATACCAAATAATAGCTAGCAATACCGAGCAAAAATCGAGTTTTTTAGCGGTGGGAGGACGTATCTCTACGTCAGGTGGGAGGATGCAATAAAAATTCCCTAAAAAGAACCAGTGATTAGTCTTGAGATTTGCAGCTTGATGATCCTGATTTGTTCCATCTGTAGTTTCCTTTTTTTTGTGGATATGTTGAGATTTGTAATCCCTTCAATTTAGCAAGCCTCTAAAGCTTTCTAAATATGTACAGTGACAAATTGATTGCTAAGATTACTTATTTATTTATGATTGAAGACATTGCCTGGGCATCCTGCCTTCTTAATTTGGTTGGTTTATTTAAGTTCTTGAATAACTGTACGCTGCAGGTTTCACATATCCTAAAAGGAGGGGACAAAGTTAGTTGTGTGGTTTGCGAGTTGGAACCATTAAAGGCGGAACCAGAGGAGATTCCCTTGAATATAGTCTATGAAGATGAACATGTTCTTGTTGTAAATAAACCTGCTCATATGGTAATTTCATTTTTATAATTCTCTCATCAAATTTTGTGGATGTTATCTTTTTTGGAGCTGTTTCGTTTGGTATTAGATAGTTTTAAATCGGAATTCTAATCCAATAGTACTTGTTAATCTTAAGGATTATGTTAAAATTAGGAACATTAATATATTTTTTTTCTAAAAGATCCAATACACATTTAATCAAGCGTTTTTTATTTTATTTTTTGATGAAGTTGATCTAGATTAAAAGTACTCCTATTTAAAGATGATTACTAATATTATATTGGACTATTTTTTGGGGAATAGTGAGTGCCAAGTCACAAATTTGAAGTTGGCGGAATTCAAAACAAAGACCTTGACAACAAATTCCAAAATTTGTACTAAGTTAGCTAGCTTGTGTAATTCAAAACTTTAAATGAAATGGCATTTTGAGTTAAGTCTAAGAGCTTAAAATAAGATTAAGTTTAATCTTCACAAGAGTTTAGATTAGTATTAGGATGGATTAGTTGAAGTAAATGGGGTAATCTAGATTGTGCAATTAAGTGGGACGTTTTTATATTGTTTGGCAAGGTTAGTCTATAGATTCAGATTTATATGGATATAATGTTGAACCAAATTGCCACTTTCTTGTTTTGCTTAGACTATTTTATGGATTGATTATTTTCTTCTATCATTTACCTGTTTTATTGATCTGATGATTTGATTTTGATCAACTTTTTTTTGTTTCACGGCTCTGTGCATTTTTTGTCAACTAATATATATCTATAGCTGTTTTAATCACATGCCCATCTATCATGTAGCTTGCAATCTGTACTTTGCCATTATGATTTTTTGGTAGTTTATGTCATTTCATTCCTATGTGGCATATACACCAATAATATAACTTCAGAGTGACAAGGAAGACAAGATAAAAAGAGCTAATTTTTCAAAGTTGAAAGGTTTTTCAATAACTTGGCATTTTGCTGGGCCATATCCGTAGGATGTGCCAATCACCACATCATGCATTAGGTTGTTTATCAGGATTGTTGATAAATATTTACTTTAGTCGAGATGTTACTCAGGCATGCATGTGTGAGGCAAATTAATTTTTTCACTTTGAATATATTGTTTTTGCTAAATTTTGTTAAATCATTCATGGGAGCTGCATGCCTACCTGTATGCCTAGTGGCTACTGATTCAGATGCTATTCTTTGGGATGGGTTGGGAAAGTCATGGAAGGTTTGTGGATGGTTGTTTTGCGTAGAGTGTTGTAGCTCTTCTCGCATGAATGCCCCTAATTATGTATCATTTGACTTAGAAAAGTGCAGAATGATTGAACATTTTTCCAAAATTGAAGAATAATAGTCCAAATCTATATAGGAGAGTAATCCAGAGTACTTGCAAAGAGTTTGCTCTCCAAAGTCAAAATAAATTTGATCTTGATCTATGGCATAAGAACCACTGAGGATCAAGTGTCATGGATTTATATTACAAGAAATTTTTAGTTTTCTCTCCAACTTGCCATACCTGTTAACGGCGAATGGCGCACCATGGCGCAAAGGTCCATTTGGAGCCATGGCGCATAACGCACGGCGCGGCGCGCGCTATTTTGAACATGGCGCAAGCTATATAAAAAATATAAAATAACAAGCATGAATATGAAATATTATTAAAAATGAAAGACAAGCTATCATAATAATAAAAGACAACCATAACATATATAAGTTCGACTAAGTAACATCCAAATATCTCATCATTCAAATATTACAATCTTTTTTTAAAATATCAAATATGAATTTAATCTACTCTTCTTGGGAATCATCATCATCAGCAAATGTTAAAAAAGCTTCATTATCTTCTTTAACATTGTCTCCTACTTCATAATCCTCTTCATCACCCTCCTCATCATCATTCTCACATCAAAATCCTTTGTCCGCAACATTTTGGATGGTTTAGCAACTAAAATATCATCTGTCATCACATCAAAATCTTCTCCTTCTTCTTCAGCAAGGTTGACATTTGATATGTCATTAAACTGTTCATTTAAATCTTTTTTTTTCAACATGGATGCCTTAATTTCAGACTTCACGTGCTCGGGACAGTTAGAGAAAGGCCTTGCATTCCTAAAACCCCCAACGAGATGTTGTTTGTGTCGTGTAATTCCTTCTTTTGTTATTTTACCACAAAAAATGCATGTCACACTGTTGTTGTCGGATTCATTTGTTAGTATAGCATATTTCCATGCTAAATCTTTTTTTAAAGATTGAACTGAATCTGACATTTTATGATCACCTAAAAGCAAACAAATTTAGATAAAAGAAACATAATATTGTCCAAGAAACATAATATGGGGGCTGCCGGGGGTCCAAGGGGGCGCTGCCCACTGGCGGGGTTCGCGGGGTCAAGGGGCAGCGCCCTTGCGGGGGTTTTCGGGGGCAGCGCCCTTGCGGGGGTTTTCGGGGGCTGCGCCCCAGAAACAAAATTTATTTGTAAGAGGAATTTTGAAGTTCGTTTGTATGGAAATTAGGGAGCGGTACCGAGCGTGTACCTAGTTGTACCGAGCGGTACCGAGCATTTACATAGCAGTACCGAGCGGTATCATGCATGTACTTAGCAATACCGAGCATGTACCAAGCGTGTACCTAGTTGTACCGAGCTGTACCGAGTGGTACAAAGCATGTAACTAGCGGTACCGAGCATGTACCGAGCGGTACCGAGCGGTACCGAGCGGTATCATGCATGTACTTAGCAATACCAAGTGTGTACCGAGCGTGTACCTAGTTGTACCGAGCTGGTACCTAGTTGTACCGAGCTATACCGAGCGGTACAGAGCAAGTAACTAGCAGTACCGAGCGGTATCCAGTATATACATAGCGGTACCGAGCATTTACTTAGCGGTACCGAGCATGTACCTAACGGTACCGAGCATACCTATTAAGTTGTAAATTCTTGTAAGAAATAGTCGTGCAAAACAACAGAGTTGTGCGGAACAGACGGAGGTTGCAAATCAGAATCAGAGTCAGCTGGTAAGATTTTTTATTGGAACAGACGAAGGAGGGGGGCGGATTTGGCAGAAGCACTGCTCTGCGGGACGATTCGGCGGAAACAACGACTTCAACTTCGGGACAGATTCGGCTGGATTCGGCGGAAGTAGCGAATGCAGCAAATAGAAAACATAAAACCTTCGACTTCGGGATAGATTCAGCGACCTCGACTTAGGGACTGCGGGATGTGTTCGGCGGATGCAGCAAACAGAAAATCTTTCGTGAAATTAGGGCAATGAATAGTCGTTTATCTTAAAATATAGATATATTTTTTAAATATAAAAAATATTCATAAGTATACGGAAATTTAAAAAAAATTTGGCGCGTTATTTTGCGCCGTGCGCAATGCGCCATGGCTCACATGTGGCGCAAATAGCGCGCGCTATTTTAAACACATGCGCCTCGCCATGACCATGGCGCCGTAGGTGCGCCGCTCCGCGCCATGCGCCATGGCGCGCGCTATTTTGCGCCATTGACAGCTTTGGTTGAAGGGGCGAGTGAATTTACCATAAATCCTTTTCCATTTGTTATGAATGCAAAATTTTAAATTTTAGTGTGAAAATGTGTCATTTATGCAAGTTACACTTTATGCATACGGGGTTCATGAACCTCAAGCGCAGGATTTGGGGAGGGATTGTTGCGAGTTAAGCTTTATAATTTCTAAAAATCCATGTAGTTTACCCTTTTGATAGAGAAAGAGAAATTTTATTGAATTTTAAAGAAAAAACTTTGTAGCTTTCCCTTCTATGAATAAGGATAATTTTTTGTCCTGTTCTTATAACTAAAAACTATTAGGATAGTATTCCAAGGTACTTATGCCTAGTTTTTATAGCAATTAAGGCGTCATTTCCCATCTTATAGTTCCACCCGAGCTTCAATAAACTCAAGCATTGTTTTACTTATATTGTAAACTTGAAATTTTTCTTGACTTTCCAAAATTTCAACTACTGATGATTAGATTGTTGCTGAACAGAGAATTTTGTTGCCTAGGATATATGTTTCAAATTAAGCATTGATGTGCTTGGGTTTTGAGGTATTTAGGCATCGATGCATGAAAGCCATACATTAATGTCATGGGTTGCATATTGCAACCTAGCCAGATGTTGACAATATTTATTATTACCCTAATATTGACACAATTGAAGGCTCGTTGTCATCTTTGCTAGAGAAAAAAAGGTTTAGAGCCTTCTTGGTAGATTGTTGGAGAGGTAACGACCATCTAAATAAACAAATGAGTGATAGGATACTGATGGTCAAGATTTTCTAATGTAATTAATAAGATGCTCATTATACATTCATACGAAGGAAAATTGAGGATTCACATATCACAAGGTACTAGTCAATTTAATTATTCATTCTCTCTAAATGAAAAACATGCTATTGAAGTTTTTAAGTTCAATTGATAATAAAAAGAAGAATATTTGAGAATTTTTGAAAGAATTTTGAAACAGATAAAACTAGCAAGTAAAAAAGTTAATTTATTTAAAATTAGATTTTTGATATATCACTTTTTGACCAAAATAAAAAATTTTAAACTAGCCAATAATATGTAAAGAAAATATATAAAAAATAGAATTATCTTATAAAAGAAAAATAGGACTCAGACATGTACATTTAGATGTCTTCCCATGGAATCATGTAATCACACTTGTACTCTACTTAAAGGAATCAAACATTCAATTTGTACTCACAAGATTAAAACTAAAAAAAAATTGGAACATAAAAGTTATGGATTACATCCCTCAAAATACTATTTATTAATCCCTCATAGCCTAGGTTTGTAGATAGAGCACAAAAACAATCAAGTTCAATTCAACAAAATCTTTAAATTTCAATTTTGTATTCCTTAGATAGGTGCCATATAAGACTAGTCCACATACTAATCTAGAAATTCAAATAAGTCGCTAATAAATTAAAGCCAAGGCCGCAGATACTTGCTTAATAAACTGCAAGTTGCGGTTGATCATAACAATGTAGGATCATAGAATCCTTTTTACATGGATCACTTGTAGGCGAAACCTTAGTAAACTCATATGCACTCTGGTCTATAGAGCGGTTTGGGTGATGGAGGAAAGAGTGAAACTCAGCCTTTGATAGCTCTTGAGCTCATGAGCTCATGAAGCTTCTCCCATTGAGAGATCCTATTGTCGCCCTTTCTACAAGTAGGATTCTGTTGACCATGATGATGAGTGGTGATATAGGTGGTTCATATGTGAAACCACTTGATTTAGTTTAACTGCATCATCATCTAACATATGCTGTTGTATATTTTCATTAACATTGCTTCGTTCTCTTGTGCTACATCAAGGACATGCGAGTAATGATAACATTGTTACAATTAAGTTAAAACAATCATATAAGCATGTTGATAGTGGATATATTTTATTTTATATTCATATCATCTACTGTACCACAATCACCTACTGTATGCTACATAGGAACATTCAATCATATGACTTTTCTCTTAGTTTGTTATTTAACAGACTTGCTGATCCTTTTTTGTTGCTTTTAATTTATTACAAATTAAAGAAATTATTGAGTATAACACCGCCATTGCCAAGTCCCAAGCTCTGGTTGAGAAAAGTGGAGGTTTATGTTAGGTAGTTGATAGATAGCATAAATTTTGTTTGAATTATCATGACATGAATCATTTAATACATTGTATTAATGCTAGGGCATTCCCTGAAAGTGACATGTTGTATGACCTGAATATAGCGAGAAGTTTGCAAGGGCCGTTGCACCGACGCTAAGGTGCAATGTTAATTAAGCAAGGCTCTCACATTATGAACGTATGTGGACAAGAAAGCTAATACACGAAACTATAACTATGATAGAAACTTGGAATATAGGTTCTCTTATAGGCAAATTCATGAAAATAATAGATATTATGATTCATGGGAGAATAAAATTCTATGCATTTAGAAAATTTAATGTGTTTAGGAGTCATATTAGACATAATGTAGGTGTAATTATAGATAAAAGATTGAAGGATAATATTGTTGAAATTAATATAATTGAAGATATAATTATAGTTTTAAAGATTACTATTACTACTAAGATTATTAATATTATAAGTATTTATGCTCCTCAAATGGATTTGGATATGTATTCAAAATTAAAATTTTAAAATGACTTAGAATAATTAATACAAAAGATATCTCTTGAAGAATAATTAATACAAAAGATATCTCTTGAAGAATAATTTTTATTGGAGGAGATTTAAATGGTTATATTGGTAGAGTGATAGAATATTTTAAGATCATTCATGATGGCTATGATTTGGAGCGACTAATGAAGGTGGTATGATCATATTAGATTTTGTAATTGCTAATACGTTATTTA
The DNA here is from genome assembly GCA_022539455.1 of Dendrobium nobile. NCBI lineage: Eukaryota > Viridiplantae > Streptophyta > Magnoliopsida > Asparagales > Orchidaceae > Dendrobium > Dendrobium nobile. Next base: position 42,156,087 of record CM039734.1, on the reverse strand, counting down.
AGAAAAGAGTCAAATAGATATAGTAAAACTTAGGTTGATTATTTTTTTATATGAATAATTTATTATTTAGATTACAAAGATTTTAAAGTTATTTCAAGTGAAAGTTTATGTATTCAGTAATGCTTATTAGTTTTGGACTTTGATGAATGGGTGTAATATGAAAAGTAAATTCAAATATTATCTTAGGACTTGATATGGGCATTTGAAGAGCACTAATAAAAATAATTTTGACTATGCATGAGAAAACTAATATTATGTGGGAAAAAATAACTAGTAATATGTTAGACTTGAACTGGTCCATCCTGGACCGGTTCATGTCTATGCTCGCCGGTCCAAAGGGGGAGGCAGACAATAGAGGGGGGCGGCAGCATTGGTGGGCCCCATGGCCTAAATTAAATAAGGGTTGGGAGGAAAAATTTGAATGAGGGGCTATTTAGGGATTAATTAATTTTCCTTTTTCTTTAATTAGTCTTTCTTGTTAGGGTTTTGGATTATCTTGTATTTGAAATCAGATTTTGGATCTAGGGTTGTTTCTTTTGGGCTCTAAGCTTGGTTAGAGATTTGGAGAGCTGCTTCTTCCTCTTGAATTGAAGCGTTTGCTATTTTCCTGCATCTACTAGTGGAATACTTCATTTTCTATTAGTTTTCCTCAGTTTTTTCCATGAAACCTGTAGTACCGTTGCTGTTTTTCTACTGTAAACAGTTGTTTTACTCACTGTTTTCACCAATTGTGGTTAGGTTTGCTTGCAAACTAAAGTATTTCCCCTAGGGTTACATGCAAACTCAAGTATTTCCTAACAAATTGGTATCAGAGCATGTCGATCTAAGGGATATTAATGGCCGGAAGGAAAGTTGAAGTAGTGAAGGGAGAAATAAGTCAACTAGAGACAGATTTTGAGAAAAATATTGTTGATTTTCAGAATCAATTTGCTTCAATCCTTAAAAAGATGGATGGAAGGTTCATTGCCTTGGAGGACATGATGAAGAAGATGCTTGAAGACAACAAAATTTGGCGACATCGTAACCAAGGGAGACCACCGGCGGCCATGCCAGAAGAGGAAATGCGAACCCATTGAGGGGGAGTGAGAATCCGAAAGTGGAGATCCTCGAGGGAGATGATGGAATGCCTCCTCTAAAACAATTTTTTTAGGGAGGAGATGAGTATGGGCTACGAAAGGTGGAGTGCTGAATTTGTTGGGAGAAGGGGAGATTTCTACCGTCGAGGCGCTGAAGTTGAAAGAAAGAGAGGAGAATTTGATGATGAGATTGGGTATGATCGTCGGAGGGAAGATCGTGACGACTGGGGAGCACCTGCTCTTCGTGGAATGGGAGGTTATGGAGGATTCAGGGGCAACGGGGGTGACCTGAAGGTGAGGAAGCTGAAAATGCCCATCTTCGAGAACGAGGATGATCATGGTTGGATCTACAGGGTGGAACGATATTTTGCTGTCAACAGGTTGACAGAGGAAGAGAAGCTGACAGCGGCCGGACTGTGTTTGGAGGGGAAAGCACTGGCATGGTACCAATGGCGTGACATGAGGCAACCTATCTGAAACTTGAGGGAGTTCAAAGAGTGCTTACTTGAACGTTTCCGAACCGATAAAGGAGGAGAATTTTATGAGCAATTCTTTGCCTTGACACAGGAGGAGACCGTGATAGATTTTCGTGATAGGTTCGAGTATCTGGCCAGCAGACTTGATCAGCTCTTAGAGATAGTGCTAGAAGGAAGCTTTATGAAAGGGCTAAAAGCAGAGATTCAGGCAGTTGTTAGTGTGATGAGACCACGAGGCCTGGGAGAGGCCATGGAGCTAGCACAGTTGGTGGAGGACCAGAATCATCTGGAGAGGGGGGTTATGGGGAGTAACTTAGGGGGGTCATACAGGATGGCCACTACTTTCTTAGCTCCCAAGGGACTTGCACTAGGAGGGGTGAGGGAAGTGCACAAGGAGAGAGTTGGAGGGGAAAATGGGGGAAATTTCAGAAGGCTGACTGAGAAGGAGATACAGGAGAAGAGGATAATGGGGTTGTGTTTTAGATGTGATGAGAAGTACATGCCGGGGCATATGTGTAAGGACCGAACTCTTCGGGTTTGCACCATCTGTGATGACGAGAAAGCTGAAGAGGCAGGTGGATGTGAGTTAGAGATGGAGGACGAGGAGAAGCAATATCTGGATGTGGCAAAAGTCTCCCTAAACTCTGTGGTGGGATTCACTCTGAATCACACTATGAGGGAGAGATAGATGATAGAGAGGTGGTAGTATTGATAGATAGTGGGGCAACCCATAATTTCATATCCACTCAAATTGTTGTCATGTTGGGGGTGAAATTAGTGGATACAGGAGGCTATGGGGTGCTGATGGTCACGGGAAAGATGGAAATGGGTAGCGGAGTTTGTAGAGTAGTGCTGAGGATTCAGGGGATCCAGGTGAGGGAAGACTCTCTTCCCTTGGAGTTGGGGAGTACTGATGTCATCCTATTGATGAAATGACTGCAGACCTTAGGGGAGACCAAGGTCAATTGGGGTTCATTGAGGTTGGAACTTATGGTGGGAGGAAAGAGGATGGTGATCCAGGAAGATGCAGGGCTGTCCATGGTCGGAGTATCTCTCAAATTCATGATCATAACGAAACAATAGATGGGAGGTGGATATTTGGTGGAATTGCAACGCTTAGAGAGGGTTAGTGTGGGGGAAGAGGGAGAAATTTCCATGGAAGTACAACCACTCATACAACAGTTCAGTGAGGTATTTCAACTACCTCAAGGCTTTCCACCACCCAAAGAGTAGGAGCATGCAATAATTTTGGAGGGGGTGCACTGATTAGTGTGCGACCCTACCGCTATTGCCAAATTCAGAAGGACGAGATTGAGAAACTGATTAGGGAGATGTTGGAAGTAGGGATCATCAGACCAAGTGTGAGTCCTTTCTCAAGTAGAGTCTTACTGGTCAAGAAGAAGGCTGGAAGCTGAAGATTCTGTGTGGATTAAAGGGCATTAAATAAGGAGACTGTGCCGGATAAGTTTCCCATTCCGGTGATCTATGGACTACTTTGATAAGCTGTATGGAGCAGTAGTGTTTTTTAAGATGGATTTGAAGTTAGGCTACCACCAAATCTGGATGAAAGAGGAGGATATTCAGAAGATGACATTTAGAACGCACGAGGGGCACTATGAGTTCTTGGTGATGCCATTTGGGCTCACAAATGCTCTTGCCACTTTCCAGTCATTGATGAACAGGATGTTCAGGCCGTACCTATGGAGGTTTATCCTAGTTTTCGTTGATGACTTACTGGTGTACAATATTACCGAAGAGGAGCACCAGGAGTATTTAAGGGTGGTCTTTGGAGTGTTACAAGAGCATCAGCTCAGGGTCAACCTGAAGAAATGCAACTTCGTACAAACCAGTGTGGAGTACTTGAGACATGTGATATCTCAGGAGGGGGTGCAGTAGATCCAGCTAAGATTGAAGCCATGTAGAAGTGGCCTCTACCTAAGAACTTGAGAGAGCTGAGGGGATTCCTAGGATTAATGGGTTACTACCGGAGATTTGTGAAGGGGTACAACAACATAGCTTTGCCCGTGACAGAGCAGTTAAAGAAGGATAGCTTCTTGTGGGGAGAAGCGACTACTCAGGATTTTAAGAAACTTAAGAAGGCAATGGCCACGGTACCCATTTTGGCTCTACCAGACTTCAGTTAGACTTTTGTGGTGGAGACGAATGCGTCTGGATATGGGTTGGGGGAAGTGCTGATGCAGCAACATAGACCCATAGCCTATTTCAGTCAGGTGTTGGCAGCTAAAGCAAGATTGAAGTCTGTATATGAACGAGACTTGATGGCAATCGTGTTAGATATTCAGAAGTGGCGACCATACCTCCTGGGATGGCATTTCATCGTTTAGACATATCAAAGGAGCTTAAAATACCTGTTGGAGCAAAGGATGGTGATGGAAAAACATTAGAGGTGGCTATCTAAACTATTGGGATACGATTTCGTGATCCAGTACTAACCAGGGTTGGAGAATAAGGCGGCTGATGCCTGATCCAGGTTTTGGGGGAGAGCTCCAGGAGATAACCATTTCAGTACCCCTGATGGTGGATTGGGGGGGGATCCATGTAGAAAGTGTGCATGATGAAGAGTTGAAGAAGATCCAGATGGATCTACGGATGAGAGCAGCCACCCAGGCTACGCCCTCAAGGGGGAGAGACTGTTGTACCATGAAAGGTTTGTGATGCCACGAAATTCAATCCATATTCCCCATCTATTGCAGGAGTTTCATGGGAGTGCCATTGGAGGCCATTCTGGAGTAGAAAAGACATACAGTAGACTTGCTGTTGAATTATACTAGAAATGAATGCATAAAATTGTGCAGGAGATGGTGGCGAGGTGTGAAGTGTCTGAGAAACAAGTATATGGCTTTGGCTTCGCGGGGGGGGGGGGGGGGGGGGGGGGGGTTACTCCAACCCTTGTCACTTCTAAACAGAGTATGGGAGGAAGTGTCCATGGATTTCGTTGATAGCCTACCACGATCAAAGGGGTTCACTGTCATTATGGTGGTAGTTGATAGGCTGAGTAAGTATGCACATTTCACCACCTTATGACACCTTTATACCACAACGATAGTGGCAGTAGCTTTCATCAGGGAGGTGGTTAGACTACATGGGATTTCAGAGTCAATAGTGTCTGATTGAGACAAGGTTTTCCTCAGCCAGTTTTGGAGGGAGTTGTTCAGGTTACAGGGAACTATTCTCAAGAGAAGCACCACCTACCATCCCCAAACGGACGGGCAAACGGAGGTAGTCAATCGGAGTTTGGAGACTTACTTGAGGTGTTTTTCTTTTGAAACACCAATGATGTGTGTCAAATGGTTGGTATGAGCCGAGTATTGGTACAATACCTTGTATCATCCAGCTTCTCAAATGACCCCTTTTAAGGTGCTATATGGAAGAGATCCGTCAGGCTTAGTGCACTTTGGAAGGGGGAGCACACCAGTATCCTCAGTGGAGTAGCACTTGGAGGAAAGGGACAAGGTATTAGAGGAGTTGAAGAAACATGTAATGAGGGCACAACATATCATGAAGAGGCAGGCAGATGCATATAGAAGAGACATCCAGTTTGAAGTGGGTCAGAAGGTTTTCCTAAAACTGCGGCCTTATAAACAGAAGACATTGGCCAACAGGAGAAATATGACCTTATCCCTAAGGTATTTTGGCCCCTATGAGATATTGGATAAAATTGGAGCAGTGGCGTGCCACTTGATGTTATCCCCATCCGCCAATAAAAGGAGTGAGATATGACAAGGAAGGAAACAAGGAGGTGTTGGTCGCATGGAGCGGGCTTCCTGAGTTCGACGCCACATGGGAACTGCATGAGAGGTGGAAACACTAGTTTCCTTCATTTCACCTTGAGAACAAGGTGAGTCTTTGGGAGGGGGGTAATGTTAGACCTGAATTGGTCCATCCTGGACCGGTTCATGTCTATGCCTGCCAGTCCAAAGGGGGACGCTGACAAGAAAGGGTGGCGACAACATTGGTGGGCTCCATGGCCTAAATTAAATAGGGTTTGGGAGGAAAAATTTGAATGTGGGGCTGTTTAGGGATTAATTTAATTTTCCTTTTGCTTTAATTAGTCTTTCTTGTTAGGGTTTGGGGTTATCTTGAATTTGAATTCAGATTTGAGATCTAGGGTTGTTACTTTTGGGCTCTAGGCTTGGCTAGAGATTTGGAGAGCTATTTCTTCCTCTCGAATTGAAGAAACTTGTATCGTTTGTTGTTTTTTTGCATTTACTAGTGGAATACTTCATTTTCTATCAGTTTTCATCTAGTTTTCCCAAGAAACCTAAGGCATTGTTATTGTTTTTCTGCTGTAAACAACAATTTTACTCACTGTTTTCACCGATTATGGTTAGGTTTGCTTGCGAACTCGAGTATTTCTCTTAGGGTTACTTGCAAACTCAAGTATTTCCTAACATAATATTAAGAATGTAACAAAGGGTGTGTTTGAAGTTTTAAAAGGTAAAGCTCATAATAGTAAAATTTGTTGGTGGTGGAATCAAAATGTGTAAAAAAAGATAAAAAATTAGAACTTTTATTATAAAAATTAGTGTAGATGTAATAGCTCGAAAAATTGAGAAAGAAATAAATTGGCCCGCAAGAAGTCTAAGAAAGAAATATGTGATACACAAAAGTTTTTAATGAGTTATATTATATATTAGATATTAAGAAGGGTAAAAGATGTATTATAAGTTAACCAAGCAAAGAGATTGTGGAGGTAAGGATTTAGTTCAAGTGAAGTACATCAAAGATGGTGATAAAAAAGTACTTTTATTAGAAGAGGATATTCAACAACGGTAGATATATTTTGATAAGCTTGTTAATAAAGATTGTGAGAATACGATTGAATTTAATGACCTTAGCATCCTTAATAAAAATATAGACTTTTATTTTTATTATCGTATTAATAAAATTGAAGTTAGAAAGACTTTAAAAAATTGAAGTGTAGAAAAGTTATTGGACCTGATGATATTTCAATAGAGGTGTGTAAATGCTTAGGAGATTAAGGAATTTCTTGACTTAAAAAAATTTTCAATATTATTTTGAAGATTAAAAATATACCAGATGAGTGAAGAAGAGTGTGTTGATTCCTATTTTAAAAAAAGGTGAAGTACAAGGGTGTGAATTATAGAGGAATTAAGTTAATGTGTCATATATTAAAATTATGGGAGAGAGTTATTGAACATAGATTACGATGATACTAATGTTTCTCAAAATTAACTTGGATTCATGCCGGGTAGGTCTACTATGGAGGCTATAGATTTATTTAGAGGTTTGTTGGAGAAATGTAGAGAGAATAAGGAGGATTTACTACATGTGATATTTATTGATTTAGAGAAAGCGTATGATAATGTTTCAAGAGAAGTGCTTCGGAGAGTTCAAAAAAAAAAAAAAAGTTAATAATGCTTATATTCAAATTATTAAGGAGTATGTATGCAGGAGTTAGGGGTACAAACGAGTCTGAGCTCGAGTCTCATTGAGCTCAAGCTCGGATCGCCAACTGTTGAAGTGGTTCGAACTCAAGCTCGGTGCTAGAACTCGACTCGATTGATAGTTTTTCGGCTCGAGCTCGAATAAGGTGCTCGAACCCGGCTCATTTGTAGGCTCGATAGCTCGACATGAAGTGCATTCTTAATAAATTTTTTCAATGAAGTGCAAAATAGTTTTTTGTATGAACATGAAATTCATATGCCAGAAATAATTAAAAACACATTTAAGGAAATAAGTTGAATAATATTAGTTATTGATAAAAACATTCATATATATATATATATATATATATATAAGTAGAATTTATAAAAATAATAGAAATTGATGGATATTATGACATAACTATGAAATAAAACATATCAAAAGATTAAGAAATGGCCATTTTAAGAACTAAACAATAATGATATAAAGTTCTATACAAACATTGAACAAAAACTTCACTAAGTAACAACATTTTAATACTAAAACAACAAGTAATACAAAACAACACCAAATTAAAACTCAAAATCAAATGATTAACAACAACATCAAGCCTTTATCCCACTACGTGGGGTCGTAAAGTGGCGGGTTGCGTTAGGCAGTCGACAACAAGTGTAAAATTTGTCAAATAATCATTACATGAATCATTTAAAAAATTGTGTTAAAAAAATCAAAAGATTAAGTTCAAAAAAATCTCATATTCCTCAAATCTCCATGATTTCATCACTTTATCCGGTCACAAGCACCTTCAAATAATCTTTCTGCAAATGATAAAAATAAAAGTCAGAACTACTGCTTTTAATGTTAATAAAGAAAACATGTAGAGGAATATTCTACCTTTCAAAATTCTTCTAATTTAGAAGTAATATTATCTCCACCTCTTCATTATCCTCCTCTTCCTACAAGTAATTTGCATGAAATGATATCCTTAGTATTACAAAATGATAAAGCTTGAAATAAAGACTATAACAAATAACTACCTTCATCCTTCCTTTTAGGTTGTAATTTGAACGAACCCAATTTGAGCCGTATATGAGAGTTTGAACCATTTCAATACTCAATTTTTAATGATAGGTGTCAACAACTTTCTCTCCTACCTTAAATGTAGATTCAGATGCAACTATGCTAATTGGAATTGCTAAGATATCAATAGTCATTCTTGATAAAACACAATACTTGATTTGGTTGTTATTCCACCATGCAATAACATCGAAGGAGCGTCCTGCAGGATAAAATTCTAAACCATCTTCAAAATATTTATCTAAATCAAACTTTATAGATTTTTTAATTATTCTCTTTGAAACATAAGATGTAAAATCTAGCCAACAACTATACTTGTTTGCCCCAGACTTTTGAGTGCTTTTTGAACTATTACTCATACCCACAGAACTTGATCTTCCTACTCTTCTTCAAAACTTGCTTCATATTCTTTGTATTACTCAAATAGTAAGTTGCAGACATACGAGATGTTTTGTATGCTTTCATCTCCTTCATAGATCATTGGAAATGCAAATTCTATGACACAAATTTCATTCTTGGGTCCATGATAGCACCGAACACCATTAAAAGATTGCACTCCCCTTAGTATTTGTCAAATTTAGCTTTCATTTTTCTGGACATCTCCATAATAAATCTATTTGAAGAACGTGCCCCATCATTTAATACCTAATTTATTGTACATATTAGTGAAAGGAATAAGTTTGATGTGGGATATTCAGATCCAGAAATAATATTTATTGCCTCATAAAAAACCCCAAAATATCACACACCTTTCCAATATCATCCCACTCCTCCTTAGGATAAATACAATAAGCAACCTTTCTTTCCCGATAAGAGAAGAAGGCTTCCCTCAGTTTGAGTGTACCAATAAGCATGTTATATGTTGAATTCCAACGTGTTAGGCAGTCCATGATAAGTTTCCTTGTGGGCAGATGTAACTGTTGAACAACTTCAAAATATTTTGTTAACCTTGACTCAGCTGCATTTATGAAACTAACAGAGTCACGTATTTTATCAACAACTTGTTCCACAATTTTGATCCCATCCTTCACCATCAAATTGAGAATATGTGCACAACACCGCACATGAAAATGCCTTCCTTAAAAAAGTAACTTCTTCACACGAAAGTTGTCCTTTAGCAACTTAATTGCTCTGTCGTTGTTTGCAGCATTATCAACATATATAGCAAATACTTTATTCTCTAAGCCGCACTCACCGATTGATTTGTAAAATGTCTCTACAAGCTTATAAGCTGTATGTGGTGGAGGCAAGTGTGAGAAGCTTAGCACACCCTTCTATAGATTTCAATTAGAATCTACATAATGTGCGGCCATTGTCATGTATGAAATTCTTAGATTTTTTAACTTCCGTAGATTAGTTGTAAAGCTAAGTCTGCTTATTATTTTTAGTGCTTGATGTAGTTTTTTCTTCTTCGCCTCATACACCAATATAACATCATTTTGAGCTGTTGTTTTACTGTACTTTGTGAAATATGGTGACATAGACTTCAACACTAAGTTAAAGCCAAACACTTTGACAATTGAGAAAGGTTTCTCATTTATCAATATGTAATGGGCTACCATCTCCCTACTTTTAGATTGGCCGTCTTTGAAAGTTCTTCAACTTCCATTTTCTTCATAATTATCACCAAGACATGTCTTTAGGTTCAAAGCGTATGACCTTTTGATTCTTTAAGACACGGATTCTTGCAGGACAATGATCTAAGTGCCTTCTAAATTGTGTTGTTGTATCTGTGCTACCTAAACATAGCTTTTTATTGCAATGAGAACATTCAACTTTCTTCTGATTATCAGGGAGAGCTATCTCCTTAAACTCATCTCATACTATAGATGTTTTTTTTTTTCTTTTTTCTATTGTCTGTTGGATTTTCACTTTTATCTTCAATGGTTAGTTCTTCATCCCGACAATCATTTTAGTTGATTTTCTCCCATAACATTGTCATTGTCATTTCCACCCTCATTGTGTGATTACAATTCTCCAATTTCCAAATTCAGATGCTTATTAATACTATCTTCAATAACTGTATCTACTGACATTCTATATGAAAGACATCAAAGAAATTATAAATCCATTCATAAAATAAAATAGTAACTAATAAATTTGCTGCCAAAATGTTCTCAAATAGTTCAAGAACTTTGCTGCAAACAAAATAGTAACTTAAACACACTTATAAAAAATAATTTGATTCACATATTTGCCTCAAACTTTCTCAAATAAAAGCTATTGTTATCGTGAACTAGTTTTTTTTAGTTTTGAATGCTGAAAAACACAAACCATAAAACAACTAATCACTTCAACGGGCAATGACAAAACAAAATAATTTTTGGCATCTTCTTTTTTGTTTATGCGCTAAGATAATAAATAGAAATGAAAGCCATTCTCACTTGAGAAATTTACTTTGAGGAAAAAGAAGAACGAGCAATTTACTTTGAGGAAAAAGAAGAACGAGCAAATCCTTCTCAACAAATTGGTACGGTATGTCATTGTTATTGTTGAAAAATATGGGTAGAATAAGCTTATGACTCTTTGTTAAGGAATAAGAAATGAAGATTGTATAAAAAACAAGTTAGAGTTCACAAAAATCTGGTAATCGCTGGAACGAAGATGGCGGGTGAATGAAATAAAAAGCCCTAGGTTTAGGGATTTTTACCTTCCTTGGTACTCGCTGGAATGAAGATGTAGATAGCCTTCAGATATGCCCTTCCTCACTGAAACTAAATGGGAGATGGAGTTGCTGGTTGCACGCCCCTGCGGTCTTCGCCCTTCGCCCTTCGCCCTTCGCCCTTCGCTAATAGCATGCGGTTGTGCCTTATGTAAACCCTGAAGTAATTAATCTGCCGCTTAGTTGTTTCACATCGCCCGCTTCATTCGATTTCGACGTGTAGTGAGTCCCGCACACTCGCTATTCTGCTTACGCCTGCGCAGATCATGCTGATCCGCTATTTGCTTGAACTCGGGCTCGATTATTTCACGAGCTCGACAAAGTGCTCGAACGTGAGCTCGAAGCTCAATAAGCTCGACTTGTGAGCTCGTTATTATGTCGAGCCCAGGTCAGCTCGCTAGCCGGCTTGACTTGTTTGTGCCCCTAGTAGGAGCTTTTACTTGTGTTCAAACATAAGGTGATTTGACCAAGTATTTTCCTATTTCAGTTGGATGACTTCAATGATTAGTTTTAAGTCGTTATTTTTTGCTTTAGAGTTTAGTCTTGGTGTTCTTACCAGACATTTGCTAGAATATGTACTATGGTGTATACTTTTTGCTAATTATTTTCTTCTTGTTGATAAGACTAGAGAGGGAGTTGAAGAAAAAACTTGAATTATGAAAGTCAACCTTAGAGTCTAAAGGTTTTTGTTTGAGTAGATCTAAAACCAAATACATGGGATGTAATTTAAGTAGTATTAGATCTAGTGGGGGTTTGTGATTTTGGTTGATCAAGCCATTAATAAGAGTACACATTTTTGATATCCCAGGTCTATTGTTCAAAGTGATGGTGAAATAGATTCGAATATTATTGGTAGAATTCAAGTTAGATGGTTGAGGTGGAGGAATGCACCGGGCATGTTGTGTGATAGAAAAGTATCCTTCTAACATATGGGAAAATTCTATAAGATGATCGTGAGACTTGCAAAGCTTTATGGCGTGAATGTTGGACAGTAAAAAAGAAGCATAAAAGTAAATTAAGTATTGCAGAGATGAGGATGCTTAGGTGGATGAGTGGATTCACTCTTAGAGATTGAATGTGAAACAAGTATATATATGAAAAGATTGGATTAGCTCCAGTGGTAGATAAGATTAGAGAGTCTCTCCTTAGATGGTTTGGGCATATAAAACGTTAGCCTTCCAATGACCCGGTTAGAAGAGTAGATGTATTAGATTTGACCTATGTTAAAAAAGGTAGAGGTATACCTAAAAGACTTGGTTCAAGAATATTAGAAATGATATTTTCTTCTTAGATGTAAATGAAATTTTGACTCTTAACAATGACATTTTTTGAAAATTTATATGTTGCCATCACCATTAAGAAAGAAGTAGATTATCAGCACGATATTTACTTAAATTTGAAAACAATTTAACTCGTATTTTATTATGCAAATATGTAAATAAATGTTATTTCCTTTATGAAAAAATGTGCCATAAACATCTTCATTTAACGGTGGAGAAATTAAGAAAAAAATTATCATCATTTAAGCAATATTATGGAAACACTCTCCTTCCATATGGGCATAAACTAATTTTACATATTTAGAAGTATGGTGTGACATACATTCCTCTCTCTCCACCTTCAAATAAGGCTCGAATGTAAAGAAGGATGTTTTGGATGTTTTGCAAGGCAGAAATTAATTATGCAATAAAATCTTGAAGATCTATATTTTTTTTCTTCATGAAATTATGTAAAAATGAGTATTTAAGTGCTTAGAAATATGGAATGAGTTGTATTAGAATGTCATGTTGGTTGAAATCATAAAAAATGTTGTTTTTATACAATGACAAACGAAGCCTGGTGGCTTCCTCTTATCAGGATAATTTTGTGAGTATGACAAAAAATATTATTTGTATCTTCATGTGACTGCTCTTCTTTGATCAATAACATTCCTTTTCTTGCTATTTTTATTTTATCATGAGTAGGCTATCTTTCACCTCCATTTGTTGGCTTCATAATTAAAAATTGAATGTTCTATTACATGTCAGGTGAAATTTGGTGTTTTCTCCATTTCATTGTAATATTATTTATGTCATTAGTTGTGCTTCCAAATTCCCCTCATGGCTCTTTTCTTTACACAAACTTCTAAATTTTTTTTTGCCATCAGTCCTACAAAGAGTTTGGCTTGGTGGCCATCTTGTGTAAATTTTTTTGTAAGTGCCAAACCTTTTTGGAATATTTTGGGAAAATAAGTTTAACTTTGTTATGATTTTTTAGAGTTTTTTTAGGCCTTCTATAAATTTTCTTGTTTTTTGTTTCGCTTCAATCCTATAAAGAAATTTTGAGCCTGGTTGATTTTGTTTCTCTTCAATCCTACGAGAAGTTTCTGACTTGGTGCTTTTCTAGTGCTGAGTCTTTGATGGTTTTTAATCCTTTTTGAAAGTGACCTTAGGGTGAATAATTTGATTTTTTGTTGGTTAAATAATGATAGTTATCCCATTTGGGAGGCTGCAATTTTTTGTAAAGTTTTTATGAGAAAAATAATATTTTTGAAATTATGGATGTTATTAATATATTATTTTTTGAAAAAGTCGGATATCAAATTTATCACAATTATCATATATTAGTATATCTGATGGTAAAAAGTAGCTTCTCACCATAAAAATTTCTGAAAAAGCATAAAAAAAGCTATTGCTAGATGAAAGTGTGGCTGTTGTTTGAAAATCCAAGCAGTGCTAAAGCTACCCCCAATAAGGTGTTTTGTTATAATTTTCATTTATTTTTTTGTTGTCATGCAAGCAATGCTAGTCAACCTAAACAAGCCATTTAGAAATTGAACACAGTTTATTGAAAACTGGTGGAGTATGGTATAGAATAAGAAGATCACGACTTATATTTTAATTTTCATAGCAGAAATATGATTTTTTCCAAAAAAATCCAGTATTCTATATGACAAGATTTAGGATATCTTGCGAGTAGAGTCATCATCATGTAAGGAGTTGATCATTAAACTGCAAACTTTAAAAAAATTTAATCACAATTCATTTATGGAAGAATAAACTCATCAACATTTTATTAAAAAAAATTCTCTTTTGGACATTATTATGCTGCCACAATTATCATGGAAGAAGTTGATTATCATCATGATCATCATTGAAATCTGGAAATAATTTAATCTTGATTTCATCATGCAAGTATGAAAATACATGTTTCTTTTATGGAGATAATGTGCCATCAACATCTTCAATTAAAGTGGAGCAATAAAGAGAAATATTGATCATAAAAAAATAATATTTTGGAACAACTCTCTTTACATGTGGGTATAATTTAATTTTATATATTTAAAAGCATGGTAGGACATCCAAATCTCTTTTCCCCCTTCCATTAAGAGTCAAATGCAAGGAAGTTTTTGGATGCTTTACAATAATATAACTTTTTAATTAAGCAATGGAACAATTACCTTCATTTTTCCTCTGTGAAATTATTTAATAATGTGCATTTTAATTCTTATAAAAATGGAGTGAGTTGTATTATATTATTATGCTGGTTTGAAATTATGTAAGGTGGTGTTTGTATGCAATGAAATGTGAAGCTTGTTCGCTTTTTTCTTCAGTGAATTTACCTAGAAATATCATATGTATTTTCATGTTATAGTTCTTTGTATCATAATATTCCTTCTATTGTCATGCTTATGTTTTTCATGGTAGCCCACTTTTCATATCCAACACCTTAGCTGACTGCACAGAACCTCTACTTTACCTCACCACTTCTTCTACACATCCTAAGACACCCTTCACTAGGTTCTCCACCTTCCTTAGTTCCCCAAATTAATTCCTCAAGACACTCACCTCTTGGCCTCCCTTGCATTACCCTTCTCTTAATTCCACCTCACTGTCACCACTCCAAAAGTCTCCCTCACCCTTCCATCCTCACCTACACCTCAAGGATGGTTGCCCTACTCAAATATTTCACTTAACAACCTCCAAAGTTGTAAAAAAAATGGAGATGAGAGCTGATTGGGCGCCACAAGTTCCTTGTAGGGAGCTTATCACAGCGATGGGATTGCAATGAGCTTGCTCAAAATGGTAAGCTTGGCCATGGACAGATTGACAACAACAGAATTGCATCATTGGAGGTTGGTCACAAGCTTGCTTTGACTGACTCTTGCCTCTTGTTGGCACTGACATTAATTCAAAACCAAAGCCAGTGAGCTTTTTTTGTCTAAGGGTCTCAAACCTTTTGTGTTTTTAGGTTGCCTTAGCAGGAGCTTGTTGGCAGCGGCAATGATCCTGCTTTTCTTTGTGTATTCATAATTTCAGTATTGATATGTACAAGTATTTCAAAAGAAAAACAATATAAGCATCTACTGGTTATCCTTGTTAATACAGCTCTTTTTTCTTGTTTCTTATACAATACTAAATTTCTAGCCTTCACGTGGAGCATTTTGTGTTGAATTAATGCTTCTGATTGGAACTTGTGAGCAATCTGCTATAATGACGCAATTTTACTTTTCAATTTTTATAACCTGTACTCTTAATCTTATGAATGTGTGAGCATGAACTTGCGATAATTGAAAAGAAATATGCATCCGATAGTTGCTATTTCCTATTCTAGTTGCATGGATTTCATCCTAAATATAATAATGGCTGGTTACACAAACAAAGTTTCACTTCCAGATGTAGTATTTGATAATATGCTTTAACATTTCACCTTTTCCTCGATTATTTACGTGCTGGTTGTTGCTAGGTCGTGCACCCTGCTCCTGGAAATGCTAATGGCACGTTAGTGAATGCTATACTTAATCATTGTCAGCTTCCAGCAGGTGCATGCATAAACAGAAAAGTTTCATCTGAAACTGACAATACAGACTCATCAGAAAATGAGGTTGGTGACTTTTATGTTGGTCATTCTTATGAGGAGCTCAGAACGAGCAGCAGTGATGAGCTTGTTCGCCCAGGCATTGTACATAGATTGGACAAAGGTACCAGTGGTCTGCTTGTTGTAGCTAAGGTTAGTTTTATTTTATAAATATCCACAGTCAAATATTTGTGGAGACGATTTCACTTGGATGCTCATGCTAATAGGAATACATGGGCATCCAGATGTTTATATTCTACTTTTCATATGAGTGAATAGACAAGCTTATAAAACTGCCTGAGTAATTTTATGAGCATCACAAACTTGGCCATTTAATTTCAAAGATGAATATTTACAAGAGCTAGTCAACTTCATGAAAGCAAGCCTGTGTCTGGGCTAGTAATTCAATGTAATGGTAGCTTTAGTTATCCTTTTTATCATTTCTACAATAACTCACTTGTTCTTCTCCATATATATGGATTTGAGGAAGCAGGGGGCATGCAACTTGATCAGTACCATGTTTGATACAGGAGTGGTACTTTGGGAATTACGTTCTTTTGTTCTCATCATCAGCCTCATGCCTACCCAATTTATTTCACTTGTTTATTCATTCCACAGCTCATCCACCTTCATCATCAACTCTCGACTCTTTCACTTTTATCTAACCTCCGTGCCAACTAGACCTGTAGAATATAGTTGTTGTCACTCAAGTTCCATAAATTTTTACTCCTAAGTTATGTTTTTTCCTCCCTCTATTCCTTGTTATAGTTTTGAATTGGAGATCTTGGACTCCCCTCTAACTGCTTTCCTATTTTATTCATTTGAGGGGTTTCAGACTATGATATTTTACATAAAAAATGGTTTGCTGCCTAATTCACAATTCAAAGTAAGTCTCTAGGATCGTTGGATTGATGACATGTAGTATGTTTATAGATGTGAGATCAATTCAATGACTTAGAGATTTCTCTTGGGCTCTTTTGAGCATTGTAGAGTTAATCATTTTACATATACTTGCATGGTATGTAATCCAATAAACTTTTCCATATTTAATCTAATTGGGAGGATCCCAATTTCAGAAAGAATTCAGAATTTTGTAGTTGATAGTGTAATGATTATAAGCTGAGTTATTGATTTGATAATGTTTGTTATGGTAGACTTATTCAATTTTATGCTTAAAAAAATGATTTCATGAATGGAGACGTTGTTGATGTAAAACTTTGTAAGTTGGTAAAGAGAGCTTAAGAGTAGGCAAATAAAAAATCTTGCAAGTATCTGTGTGAAGGTTTTCCTTTTCTAGATTACAGCGCAATGCTAAATTTGTCACTGTCCTGTAGCATATGACTAAAAATATACTTGCCAACCTATGTTTACTGAAAAAAGGAGGATCATGTAGATAGTGTTGACAACTACAATTTTGAAGTTAGCTCTCTTTATAATGTTCATTAATGTTATGAGTCCCTTTCTACAGAAATTATTAGCCATATTGGATTATGCTTTAGCAAAAAGAGGATGCGATTTTGATCATTTTTTTATTATTTTCTTCTATGTAAAATTTTTTGGTTTCATTTTGAACAGTGACCAAAATTCTAGTTTCATAAATTGCATTATATGCTGTCCTTATGAATGACTTGCGATGCATATTGTATCTGAGCATATTCTTTTTATCTTTGCTAATTATTGTAACGTTCTTCCTTTAAAATGTCATTTGGGATATAATGGGGGCTGCAACTTCTTTTAATCTTGATGATAGGACGAGCATTCTCATGCCCATTTGGCTGAGCAGTTCAAGCTTCATACTATCCATAGACAATATGTTAGCCTTGTATCTGGAGTCCCATCCCCAAGTTCTGGACGGATTGCGATCCCGATAGTTCGTGATTGCAACAACAGAACCCGCATGGCTACTGTTTCAGGGATCAATAGCAGCAGAAATGCTCGAAATGCTTCCAGTAGGTGATTGATGTTCCACATGTGATTTCCTTTTTTTGTTCCTAATGCAAATTGATCAAGAAAAAGTACCACCCAGCTTGGTCTCTGATAAGCTGTTAATATTAACAAGTTGTCAATAAATGCTTTGGGAGTCATTAATAACCATACAAGTCTTTTGTGCCAGAGTTATATTTAAGGTGATAGTTACCTATGCACCTGAAGAGACACCCAACTCAAACCACATTCATGTTTTCTTTAGACCTGTTCTATAAAAAAAGGGTGTTGTCGGTGAGGGAGGGAGTACAGGTTTCTAGTTCAAAATGCTTTGGAATTAGCAGGGCAATTTATCAGTTTCAAGGTGACAATGAACTAGCTTCGAGCAGTCAGTACCTCACCTATCAATTTCAAAGAGGGATTGAGATAGTTTGTGAACGGGAGACCAAAAATGTAATGAAAACAAAAACGAACCATAAAATGCAAGTGTCGGTTATTCGCTCATGTCATCATGCAATATGCTTGTGAATGGAAGCAGTTCTTTTCTATTTCCCGTCTCTCATTCCATCTTCCTGCCATTCCTAACTCTACGTTTCTTTATCCTTCTCGCTTTCTTTTCATGTTCTATGCTAGTTGATCTTTTTCATGACGCTGAACCCAGGATGATTGGGATAAAACTAATGATAATGAGTTGGTCTCGTGGAGTGGATTGATTTAGGTTGGGCTTTGGGAGCCTGCGCTTATTAAATGGATCGGTGGCTTAAGGGTTTGGTTTGCAATATTTCACTTTATATATATAAGACCTGGGAACATCTGACTGGTTTTCTCTAACTTACTAGGTATAAAGTAGTGGAAGTTTTTGCTGCGGGTGGATCTGCACTGGTGCAGTGGAGGCTGGAAACTGGACGCACTCATCAGGTACGCATGTAACAGTTTGCTAATGATATTACATCATAGGTATTAATCATTGTCTTTTTTTCTTGCCTTAGGTTTAGGTTCCCGGGCTCTATCCGGGCCCTTGTGTTTACTTGAGGTTCATAGCACTACAATGAAGTAACACTGCTTTATTAGGCTAATTATAAACCACAGTATTCGGTCAACAGTCTTAAACTCCGATTGGAATTTAACCTATTGATGAACAAATGATGAGCAGAAATGATGAGAGTCAAAGGCACTTTGGAATTGGATTTGCATAAATACTTTAAATTTCTTTTGAAATCCTACAAATTTAAAGTCACAATAAGATACATGGAAACTAATTAATTGACAGTCAAATATATAAACTAAGCACACCACACAAATGAACCTTAGTTGTAGGTTAAAAAATGATAGAATCAATGAGCAAGTGATTAGCTAGTGAGCTTTGTCTTTGATCCACTTAACTTTATAAGCTATGAAAATTAAATCATAAACACCAAAGCCACAAGTATGAATACATAATATATAATTACAAAAATATATGCTACAACTGAATTTTAACCATAGTACTTGTGATCAGATATTGCACTATTCACCAAAATGACAGTCAAGCATAAACAATAAATTAAGTTGATTAACAATAATGTAAATTTAACAATAGGTAATTTAACACAATAGAAATTTTTCTGTGGTCGGACACTCATCTAACTTACATGCACAACTAATCCTCAGTCGAATCAGGTTCTACTGCATCGGACTTGAAATACAAGTCCAATTCTTTCACTCCATTGAGCAGATGAATAAATATTTACGCTAACTTTTGTTTAAAGGTCAAGAACTTCAGCTACTTGTTCAACAACAAGCGCAACCTACTAACTGAGCTTTGCAAAGCTCCACCAAGTTTCACTTGGCTTAAATCCTATGTTTAATCAATTTAAGTGTAATTCAAAGGTTTTTTGAACTCGGTGTTGAATCAAGAAAATCAGATACTAAAGTTTGCAATCTCTATTACAAGAAATATAAAGATATACAAATAAAAATTCCTTACAAAATACCGAGAAATTGAATGAAAAGATTTTATCAAAATGGAAGCCTAAAGGAAAGCTTTGATTGATGAGCATTTGATTTGTCTCCTTGAATTTTCTCTCAAAACGATCTAGCTTTTCAGATCTATAAAATGATTTTTCATTCACTTAAAAATAACTCAAAATATCCCCTCGCCCCCACCCTTACACACACACACACACATATATATATATATATATATATACATATACATATACATATACATATATATACATATACATATACATATATATACATATACATATACATATATATATATATATATACATATATATATATATATATACATATACATATATATATATACATATACATATATATATATATATATATATATATATATATAGCTAAATATCTCTTTTAATATGCCTTGTAATAATTCTAAAAAATCTATTAAAAAAACCTCCAACGGTTGGCCAAAAGATTCCCAATGGCTTGTCAACCTAGTCGCTGTTGGGACTATGGTTGCATGCTGGGATCTTGATATGATAACACTGTAGCCGCTTTAGTGTTTTTGGTCTGGCATACTTCTTGTCATCCAGTTGAGTGATTGTTTTGGTAGTCACATTGAAATTCTTAATTTAAGTATAACTAAATAAATATAAATAATTTAACATTTTACATATGATTTTATATGTGAGCACCCTAACGAATTCAATTAAAAGAAAATTTAATTAATAAAATATAGCTTAACTATATATTTAATACTTAATTAATGTTATTTAAAATATTTTGACAAATTTTATGAAATGTATAAAGTTCGTAGAGTTAAGGAAATTCACCAACATGAAATTGTACTTGATTAATCTATATTGAAGATATTATAATTAAGTTTATTTCTTAATTAAGATACTAATGATATAATTATTGTAATTACGTAAATAAAACAAATTTAATTCATGTAATGGAAATTTTAGAATTAGTTAAATTTGCTAATACATATAAGATCAACTTCATGATAATGAGCTAATTAAACACATGATTGTGAGCTCTAAAAGCATTGCTCACTTCTTTTAGGGATAGGACATTGAACATTTTCAGGAGCTAGCTTTGAGCAGTGGAAATGACATTGCCTAGAAATTTCTCCCTCTTGCAAGGAATTTATTTTCTTGATTATATGATTTTCCAATGGTACAAGCAGCCAAGATTTATATCTCCCGATGAAGAACAATTTCACTTAAGGCTAGAAATATTCTAAGTGCATTGCCGTAATGATTCTCAAATGTATCGTTGTAATAGCTCTTTTGGTGCAGGCAATTCATATGTTGTGGGGGATGATAATTCACTCTATGTTTTTATCAAGAACCCTAGTTTATTTAGTTAGGGGAGTGTTAGACTGCTCTAGGAGGGGCCGCTTCGGGCGATGCAGAAGGGACCAGCTTAATTCTACATCAGGCGGAAGCCTAGGTGGCACCATACAGATTCCGCTCCCTTTGTGGGATGGGGTTCACACATTAAGGAAGAGAGAGAGAGAGAGAGAGAGAGAGAGAGAGAGAGAGAGAGAGAGGCAGATAGCGGTAGATTTGAATCTGAAGGGCTTTTTGGACTTTTGCCTTTAAATTATTTGCTTTTAATAGTTATTCTCATCCTAGGGTTAGGGTAAGGTTGAATGTTTGCTGAATTTAGGAGTTCTTGAGGTTTGCTTGAGCTCTAGCCATCGACTAGGGATTTGGGAGAGCCGAATCTTTCTCTTGAATTGAAGATCCATTATATCTAGCTTGTTTTCTTCTACTTTTCAAATATTATTAAGATATCCTATTGATTTGCAAGGAATTTATGCAAATTCCTGCTTTGTTCTTGCTGAAATCTCAAATTTCATCAACTATTTTGGTGATTTTTGCACTTTTTTCTATCAAAGTGGTATCAAAGCATTTTCTTGGGCGGAAAAATAAGTTTTCTTCACTGTTTTTTTGCGGTTGGAACTTAGATCCAATTAATGGCAGCAAAAAAGATGGATGCGTTGGAGGGCGAGATAGAACAACTCAAGGCTTGATAGAGGAAAAGTATTATGTGGTGGAGGGAAGACTATCCGCCATCAAGAACTACTTTGGGAACTTTAAAAATATGATGAAAAAGATGCTTGAGATGCAATTGAAAGTATCACCGACGATTCCTAGAGTGGAACCATGAGGGAAGGAGGTTCAGAAGGATGTCGATTAATTGTAAAGTGTTTTCCATCAAGGACAACCACGAGGAGCCCCGTTGGTGGGCTGATCGGGTTATTCCAAATGAAGGACATAAAAAAGGAGGGAAGCTAATCCTTTTTGTATATTATCCGGGCATGAGGAGATGCGAAATGGAGAAGGGCATGGTTGGGGGAAGCCATGAGGTCAAAATCAACCAAAAGAGGAAGTAATAAAAACTCACCACCAGTACACTAGGGGAAAAATGGGGGAAGAAACCAATGGGGCATGGATGGGATTAGGCCTGTCAGAAACGGGTTACGGGTCGGGTTCGGGTCCAACCCGAAATTGACCCGACCTCTTTCTGGTCAACCCGGACCCGACCCGTTTCTTGAAACGGGTCATTTATGCTGACCCGGACCCGACCCGCTTCGGGTCCGGGTCAACCCGACCCAACCCGTTTGACCCGTCTGCACTATAAAAAAATTAAAACAGTTTTTAAATTGACAATCATCAGGAAATATGAATTTTTTACAAAAAAAAATAGTATATTCACTTACATTTCTCAATCCCAAATAGGCAAACAACAAACCATCAGACTCTAACTTACAATTACAAATCTACAATTTACTGATTACATAGTTACATTTACAATTAAAACTTTTACATTTCATAATTTTTTACAATTACAAATCTACAAATAACACAAACTTACAATTACAATTACAAATGACACTTTACAAACAGTCAAACACAAAGGTTCCAACAGTCCAGTCTCCACTGTCCACTCTCCAGGCTCCAGCAGGCAGCAGACAACACTACAACAGTCCAGCCTCCAAACTTTCAGGTTCCACTATTCCAGCAGTCCAGGTTGTCCAGCCTCCAAGCTCCATTGCTCCAGCATTCCAGCAGTCCAGACTCCAGCCTCCACTGCTCCAGGTCTCAAGCAGTCCAGCCTCCAGGCTCCACTGCTCCAGCAGTCCTGTGGCTCCTGCCTCAACTCTCCAGCGGACCAGCAGTCCAGCAATCCAACAGTCCAGCATAAAATCAATTAAACAAGTATTTAGTATGTAATAGACTAATACATGGCTCAGATAGTTAGAATAAACCCTCAAATTCAGTAATTTTACCATCCAAGGAAACAATTTGTACTTACTTAGTATCTGATCACTTAATTAGATAGTATCTGCTCTTTTGAAGTAAATACAAATGCCTCCTGGTTGTAATATCACATTAATGCTCCAGCAGTCCAGCCTCCAAGCTTTCATCTTCCCACATTCATTTTAGAAGGTCTATCATCATCGCCTATTCAGCTATTCTCTTAATATTTAAAATATATGAAATAATGAATTCTGAGAGCAACCAGCAGGAAATAGCTTATTCACATACATTTCCCAATCCCAAATAGTGAAATAGGCAAACAACAAACCATCAGGAAATATGATTTTCTTACAATAACAATTCTGCAAATAGCAGGAAAATTGATCCAAATTCAGCAAAACAGGATAAGCTATTTGCAGCAATGCTGCAGTTATGCAGTGCAGGCAATCAGCCATGCAGGAGAAGAGGAGATTGATCCAAATTCAGCAACTAATTCAGCAAAACAGTATGAGATTACAGAAAATGAAACTCCAAAACTCCAAAGTCAGTTTTCACTTTTCAGTAGCAGCTTAATAACAGAAATATTCAAGGAGGAACTTCCCCATGTCTTGTAAAAGTCACACCATATATTACTTAATAACAGAAATATTCAAGGAGGAACTTCCTCATGTCTTGTAAAAGTCACACCATATATTACTTAATAACAGAACTTTCCCCAGGTTCATCTTCAACTCGAGTTACTGTTAAAGCAAGAATATCTTCAGTCATACCTTCAAGTTCAGGGTCATGCAAAACTGCAACAAATAAAAATAAATATTCATAACCAATACTAACTGTAAATCTGTTATTGAATAAATCCATCAGTGTTTATAGATGTCCACAAGTCAGATGTAACACAAACTCTGCTAGTGCACTTAGATAACTGTGAACGAATATTTGAAATTTCTTTATTGAATAATTTCTTGCAATCATTCCTTGTTGTATTCCTAGAAAATAGTTGAACATCCCGACGAAGATAGCTCAAAAGTGCTCGAACACCCACCCATTCAACACATTGAAAGGGCAAATCATGCATAATTATGCAAGCAGTAAGTAAATCACGAAATTCTGACGAGTCAAACGTATGATCAGTCATAGCAATAGAAGAATTTGAGGTGGTTTGCAATATGAGCTGCCCTATGTCACGTAGATTTCTTTTCTTGCAATTTTGCAAATGTCTTCTTAAGTTACCAGTCCCATTTTTACTCTCACACAAGTATTGTGTACCACATTTTTTACATTTACATCTTTGCTTACCATCTGTAGAATTAGATAGCATCTCAAAATGCCCCCATACCTTAGAAGTCATCCTTCTACGCTTCTTAAGTACCACTGAACCATCATTAGATGGCTCTACCACGTTATCTTCAATGCCAACTTCCTCATTCTCATCAATAAAATGTTCCGGAAGTGTGTTTGAATCCTTCATCTAATAAACCAATTAAAGGATTTAATTCATATTATACATAGCATGATAGCAAAAAGTCCATAGCCAAATATCATAAATAATTCATAAATTTAATATGAACGTGCTAAAGAAGTAAGAAGTCATACTAACAGATTTACATGCTTTGAGAATGAGGAATGCTTTTAGTAAGAAGTAAGAAGTAAGAGGTCATACTAGCCGAATACCAACTTCTTGCAGCTGCAGCCATCAAACTACATGATTTACATGCTTTGAGAATGAGGAAACTCCACTTTTACATGATTTACTCAGTAACAGACTAACAGAGTATGAGAGTAACAACTAACAAAATGTCATACTAACAGAGTAACAAAGTGCCAACTGCCATACTAAAATCGGAGTCCAGAAAGGCAGAAACATATAATTTCAAAAGGCAGCAGTGCAGCACCAACAGGAAACAATAAACCCTAAGAAATAACACCTTCGAACTTCGAGCAAGAAATCAGAAGAATAAACCCTAAGAAATAACACCTTCGAGCATGAAACAATAAGCCCTAAGAAATAACAACTGCATAACACCTTAAACCAGAAGAAATAACCGAACAAGGATGATACTTCAACCAACTAACCATTAACCAAGATAACTTTAAAATGATAGCAACAAATTAATTAGCAAGGAGGAACAAACTGAAGAGCTTCGATCCTTCGAACTTCGAGCAAGAAGAAGATTAAAAAATATACTAATAGAGGAATAGACGACGACACCGACGAGGAGAGAACTGAGAAGCTCCGTGAAGGAGGTAGCTCGTAGTCAGGCAAGAAGCCAGCAACACAGGAAGCACCAAAGCAGTGAAGTCGTGAAGAGACGAAGAGTCGAAGACGAAGGAGGCGAAAAAGGAAATGAAATGAACGCGGCTGCACTCCGCTGCCCTAAATGAGCCCTAACATGTAAATCGCACTCGCACGAATCACGACGACGTTATCACTCAAGCCGTCAAGCGGAGCGGACAGCGCGGATCAGGCTCGAAGCGGGTTAATTCCGTGTCAAAATCGGGTTTCCGGGTCAACCCGGACCAGACCCGAAATTTAAAACGGGTCAAAAAACTGAACCCGAACCCGACCCGTTTCGGGTTCGGGTTGACCCGAACCCGAAAAAATCGAGTCGGGTTCGAGTCGGGTTTTCGGGTCGTGTCATATATTGACAGCCCTAGATGGGATGGAAAATAAGCTAAAGATGCTGGTCTTTGAATGGAAAGGATGCTCAAGGTTGGGTGTACTGGGTGGAACGTTACTTTTCCATCAATGGGCTACTGAAGGGGAGAAGTTCATGGAGGCAGGTCTATGCTTTGAAGGGAAAGCCCTAACCTGGTTCTAATGGAGGGAGGCAAGGTATCCAATCTATGCATGGGGAAAATTTAAGGAGTGCTTGTTGGAAAGTTTTCGAGCCATCTGGGAAGGGGACCTTCACAAGCAATTCTTTGCCCTAACTCTGGAGGGGATAGTTATGTAGTACTGGGAGAAGTTTGAGCTGCTATCAAGGACACTGAGGGGGATCTCTGAGGAAAGATTGGAGGAAAATTTCATGAAGGGGCTTAGGGAGGACATACGGGCAGAACTCAGGATATTAAGACCTAAGGGGCTGAGAGAAAAGATGGAGCTGGCTCAGAGGGTGGAGGAAAAATGTAAGAGAGAGAAGACCATCATGGGACATGGGAGGGGCCTATCCTGTGTTGCACCGATACGGATACGGCGACACAGATACGACACGATACAGATACGGGACACATCAATTCTTAAAAATACAGGATACGGGTACGGCGCGGAAACGACATCATAATTTATAAATCATACATAAAAATTAAGAAAGCAATCAAAGCATAATTTTGAAATTACAAAAAAAAAATGACAACAACATCATTTGTAGCCATGTAGCTTATAATATCAAAATATAAGTAAGCATTAAATGTCTAGTACAACAACAAAAGCATAAACATAAATTGTCTAGCACATAAAGTTTCAACTATCCAATAGAAGGAATGATATGATTAGCTTCTTCTGTGATTTGTCCTTGAACTTCTATATCATCTTTAATAAATATCATAGCTTTTAATTCAGGCTCATCAAGTGAAAGATTAGTAATTTCTAATATTCTCATATCATCAAGAGACTCAAATCCGTCGTATCTCAGATGACTCCTTTCAAAGTGTTGTATGGCAGTGATCTATCTCACTTGGTGCACTTTGGGTAGAGTAGCACATCAGCCTGTTCAGTGGAGCAGCACTTGGAAGAGCAGGATAGGATACTAGAGGAATTGAAGAGACATCTATTGAGGACTCAACATATTATAAAATGGTAAGCTGATAAGCACTAGAAGGATATTCCGTTTGAGTTTGAGGTAGGGGATATGGTGTATTTGAAGCTTCGTCCCTACAAGCAGAGGACAATGGCTAGTAAAAAGAATGAAAAGTTGGTTTCACAATACATTGGCCCTTTTGAGATAATAGAGAGGATCTGAGCAGTGGCGTATCGACTGAAGCTACCCCTGTCTGCGACCATACATTCAGTATTCCACATATCATTGTTCAGGAGAGCTATAGAGGATCACACCTCAATTGTAGAGTTACCAGTGATGTTGACAGAGAATTTAGAGGTGATTTTGGAACCACTAGAGTTGGTAGGAGTACAAAAGGGAGACGTAGGAAGTGTTGATTAAGTGAAAAAATCTACTTGAGTATGATATTACTTGGGAATCGTATGAGAGGATGAAGCATCAATTTTCGTCCTTTTACTTTGAGGACAAGATGATTCTTTGGGAGGGGAGTATTGTTAGACAGATCCAGGAGGGGCTGGTTTGGTCGATCCCGAAAGGACCGACCTAATACTACAAAAGTCGAAAACCTGGGCAAAACTAATCAGATACCCCCCTTTGGGTTGGGGTCCATGCATTCACAGAGAGAGAGAGAGAGAGAGAGAGAGAGAGATGAGCAGGAGATTTGAATTTGAAGGGCTGTTTGAACTTTTGGCTTTGTATTATTTGCATTTAATAGTTATTCTTATCATATGGTTAGGGTTATGTTGAATATTTGCTAAATTTAGGAGTTCTTGAGGTTTGCTTGGGCTCTAGCCACAGGCTAGGGATTTGGGAGAGCTAGATCTTCCTCTTGATTTGAAGATCCATTGTATCTTGCTTGTTTTATTCTATTTTTCAACTATTATTAGATTTTCCTATTGATTTGTTAAGGAATTTCTACAAATTCCTTCTTTGTTCTTGCTGAAATCCCAAATTCTTGCCACTATTTTGGTGATTTCTACATTTGTTTCCTATTAGGGAGTTAGTCGATCGAACTTGATCTAAGGATTGTTGTTAGAAACTATGAGTTGCGTCATCTAAGGAGGTTTCATTTTACTTATGTTAGAAGCTAACTGAATGGCCAATTTCAGACCAACTCAGGCTTATAGAGGGTTTTGTGCCTCATTACATGTACTTCAAGTAGTACACAAAGCTCCAATACATGTCTTTGAGGAACATATGAAAATTCATTATAATTATACTATACTAGTTACTCCTCATGGCAAACTATTTGGTTCGATGGATTTTAGCGTACTCATCTGTGTTGATTATTTTGGCTATCTATCTAGTTAGATGATATTTATCTGTGTAGAAGTTTTGAGCTATGTTTATTTGAAAGCATTTTGATGTGATTAATATCATTGTGAGCTTGAGTAATTTAAATTTGGCTCCAATAATCAGCATAATGTAAAATGCATACTTTGCTCTCGGCACAAAGCTATATATATATATATATATATAAGAACTTGACCATCTTTTTGGTGTTTTTGACTTTATTTGTTCTTTTTTATTTTTTTGGCATAATTGATATAGGTAGTTTTTAATTATTGGGAGCCAAAGGATGGTGATATTGGGGTTTGGTTTTGGTAATCTTAGTTGTTTGGGATTAGGGATGGACTCCCATATGACGATCTTGATGATTGATTGAGTTTGTGTTGGAATCCTATAAGTGGAGATTTGATGTTAACAGAGGCCATCATTAGATGATAGGGGATTGTTTAGTTTATGAGATGTTTATCATGAGATATTGCGAGTGTCTTGCATTTGGAATGCATTCATTTTGATTTTTAGGGTGTTTTGTATGAGGTAAAATAAATAAAGTTTCTCTCTATACTTCATCAAATCTCTCAATAAATGTATAGCTTCCATGGTAGACCTACATGGCATGAATCCAAATTGATTTTGCGAAACATTAGTGTCACGCCGCAACTGATTCTCCATAACTCTATCCCATAGTTTTAAACTATGACTCATTAACTTAATTCCTCTATAATTCACACAATCTTGTGCATCACCTTTATTCCTAAAAATAGGAATCAACACGCTCATTCTTCACTCATCTGACATCTTTTTAGCCTTCAAAATAATATTAAAAGTTTTGTAATCCTAGAAATTCCTTCATCTCCTAAGCATTTTCACCTCTATTAAAACTTGTCGAATAATCATGACATGAATCCTTTAATACATTATGTTAATGCTATGGCTTTCTCTAGAAGCAACGCATTGTGTGGCCTAAGTACAACGACAAGTGAGCAAGGGCTGCTGCAACGGCGCCAAGGTTCAGTGTTAAATGGGCAAGGATTCCCACATCATGGACGGATGTGGGCAAAAAAGCTAGTCCATCAAACTAAAATAGGATAGGAACATGGAATATAAGTTCCCTTATTGGAAAATTAATAAAATTAATAGATATTATTATTCATAGAAAGATAAATATTCTATGTATTTATAAAACTAAATGGGTCAATGAGAAAGCTAAGGAGATTATTCTGCTAGGAGTCATAATAGTAATAGTGTAGGTGTGACTATAAATAAGAGATTGAAGGATAATGTTATAAAAATTAATAGAATTAGAGATAGAACTATAATTTTAAAGATTGTTGTTGATGAAAAAATTATTAATATTATAAGCGCTTATGCTCCTCAAATAGGTTTGGATATGTATTCAAAATTAAAATTTTGGAATGATCTAGAAAAATTAATACAAAAGATTCCTCTCGAAAAAAAAATGTATTGGATAAGATTTTAATGGACATGTTGGTAGAGAAGTAGATGATTTTAAAAATATTCATGGTGACTATGAATTTGGAACGACTAATGAAAGTGGTAAAACTATATTAGATTTTTCTTTATCGTATGATTTTATAATTTCTAATATCTTGTTCAAGAAAAGAAATGAGCATCTCATCACTTATAAGAATTGATAGAGTAAAACTCAGATTGATTATTTTCTTATAAAAAATAGATCGTTTAGATTGCAAAGATTGTAAAATTATTCCGAGTTAAAGTTTATGTACCCAATATCACTTATTAGTTTTGGACTTAAAGATGAAGGGGTAGAAAATAAAAAATAAAGTAAATTGTTATTCTAGGATTAGATTGGGGCATTTAAAAAATATTAACAAAAATATTTTTGTGAGTAAGATTCTACATCTTAAGATTTTCTCTATGCATGTGGAAACTAATATTATATGAAAAACAGTAGTTAGTAAGATTAAGAATGTTGTAGAAGACGTGCATGCAGTATCAAAGAAAAAAGCTACTAATAGTAAAAATAATTTTTGGTGAAATCAAAATGTGCAAGAAAAGATAAAAAAAAAAGAAGATTTGTTATAAAAATTGATTTAGCTGTAAAAATTCTGATAATTACGAAAGATATAAAGATGCTCGTAAGGAGTTTAAGAAATCAATTTGCAATGCAAAAATTTTAGTTTTTAATGATTTATATAATATATTAGATACTAAAAAAGGCGATATATATATATATATACAAGTTAGTTAAACAAAGAGATATGAGTCGTAAGAATTTAGTTTAAGTGATGTGTTAAGAATGAAGATAAAAAAATGCTTTTATTAGAATAGGATATTCAACAAAGGTGGATAAAATATTTTGCTAAATTTTTCAATGAATATTATGAGAATACGATTGATATTAGTGACATTAGTGACATTAGCACCCTAAATGAAAATAAAGATTTTTGTTTTTATCAGTGTATTAGTAAAACTAATGTTAAAAAGACTTTAAAGAAAATAAAAAATGTAAAAGCTGTTGGACCTGATGATATTCCTAATATTATTCATTTTATTTTCAGCCGAACAAAAAAAAAAAAAAACTTTCATTATTTTACTACCTATCAAATATTCATTAGTGTTCCAAATATATTACACTTAATCTACAGTGCATGATTATTCTACATAACTTGCAATCGAACAATCCCTTAGTAGAGCTTTTATGGTATAGAGGCATAAGCTTTATTTGGTGAGGTTAATATAATTTGTTTCAATTATGATAATCATATGTAGGGCTGCAAGCGAACCAAACGTTCGACGAACTACTCGTTGTTCGGTTCGATTAAAGCTCGTTCGTGATCGTTTAATTAACTAACAAACAAACTTGAACAATATTTTAAATACTCGATTCTTAAATAAACAAGCTTGAACACTAATGCGTTCAGCTCGTTTATGTTCGCGAACAACATCAGTTGATGTTCATGAACAAGCTCGATAAAAAGCTCGATTCGGGTTCGATTAAAACCGCTCGATAAAAACTTAAATAATATGTTATTATAAAAATGATAAATATACATAATATAAAAACTTTAATTATAACATAATAATATAATTATTTTTTATTAATAACAAGAAACATTTCATATTTGTCCATGTTTGTTAGATTGTTTGTTTAGGATGTTCATGAACAAATTTAAGATTTGCTTGTTCAATAGATTGTTTGCGAAATATGTTCACGAACATAGCTTGTTTAAAGCTCGATAAGCACTAAACAAACGAACATGAACCAAACATGAACCAAACATGAACACCCTTAAATTAAACGAACCAAACATGAACACAAATAATAAAGCTCGAATCAAACACGAACCAAACATGAACAAGCTAATGTTAAACAAACACAAACATGAACACTCACATACTCGGCTCGGCTCGGTTCGTTTGCAGCCCTAATCATATGCGCTCTCTCTGTATAGGACTCACAAAATGGTCATATGATGGCCATAATTGCGGTGATATTATTCCATCTAATTATGATCAATGTATTGTCCAATCTGGTTATGATCAATGTACACTTTATCCATTAATGATTTCCTAGGTAGGCTTTATTTGGCTTTGGATTTCGGGAGATCCTTTGGGCTTAATTGAATCAATGGGAGGCAACTCTTTGGGGATATTTGTATTTATTTTTTCTATGAGGGAGAGTAGTTTGGCTAATCCACCAGGGAAATGACTTGTTAGCTCATGCTGTGAGTTCCTGGGGCTTCAGCATTGGGCTGTTTGTGAGCTTTGAGATTTCAATTATGAGTTTGGTAGCTTATAGAAAGTGGGGCTAGTTGTGACTTATCTTTTTGTGTTTTAGTGATAAGTTTTACTTAAAACAGAGATGAGTTTGGCTCATTATTTAGAACGATTTTGTAAGTTTTTGTTATATTCCTTGCATTCAAGAGATATTTGAGTTTAACTTCCATTAGGGAGCTCCTGATTCAATTGAAAATATCCTATTTTAAGGTACTTTTAGTTCTCTAGTTTATATTATCTTTTTTTTTCCATTTAATTTTGCTTAGGAATGAGTTTTCTTAGTTAATATTTTCATTCTTGTTGTTGTAGTTATCTGTACGACTGTACTTGTTGATGAAATTTTAAAACTATGTTGCCATAACCCAGGTTAAGGGGGTGACGAAAATATCACATCAGTTATTTTATGCATAAAAGATGATGGGTCAATAGGCACCTTGAGAGGACTCATGCTTGCTATGTAAGATAACTATGTTTAAGGCGATTATAAAGATGCTCCTTTTGCTAGAGCTGATCATGTTTAGGTCGTAAAGATTTATTTGGTCATATCTGATGCTGATGAACTTATGGTTAAATACTGATATTTTACAAAATATAAAATATGTATCTTCGCAGATGATCATGCTTTAACGTATTATCACCTTGTAGATGACTAAGCTTTGGCACCTGTAATATACCTTAGATTCGAAGCACTTTGAGATGTACCATTCTAATGATTAGAAAATACAATGCAAGAAATTAAATGGCTCAGAAAATAAAATGCTTGAAATAAAAGAGAGAGGGAGAGAGATTTGCGTTTAAAAGAACTTCCAACTCGATGGCAATGTAGAATTATAATAGAGTTTCACCGAGGGAACTAGAGGCTTTTAGTAATTTATGATAGGGTTTGCCTATTTATTTATGCAGAGGAGAGGTTGGAGAGGGAGGTGAGTCTCCTCAGTAATATGGGATTAAAGTCTTTCACCACTTCTGATACTTTGAGGAAGTGGAGTTGACTTCAAATTTTATGCTTTTGTTTTTTTATGAAAAGTATGGTATTTTTAGTTGTAATTAGCTACAGTGATTAACATTTAACTTATAAGGAATTATGTCAGCAATCTAGGATTCAAATTTTATCTGTTTATAATAAGAAACGAGGGAGATTTATTCAGAATATTGAAGGGTGATCAAATTGATTTTAAAATATCAGATTTTGGATTCTTTGAGTTTTCAATAACCTGGGTTTAATGGAATCAAAATTAGTTCAAGTCATGAACATTAACTTTTTAGGGAATTTGATAGGGATTTAGGGTCCATTTTTTATCCATTTGTGTTAAGAAATGAATAAGTAAATACAAGAGGGTGGTTACATGCTGATTCAAAAATTTAGAT
The DNA here is from genome assembly GCA_022539455.1 of Dendrobium nobile. NCBI lineage: Eukaryota > Viridiplantae > Streptophyta > Magnoliopsida > Asparagales > Orchidaceae > Dendrobium > Dendrobium nobile. The sequence goes on along the minus strand of CM039734.1, from coordinate 42,123,207 downwards.
TTTGGGTTCTTGTAGTTTTCAAGAATTTGGGTTTAATGCCAAAATTAGGTAATGTGATGAATAGCAAAGTTATAGGGAATTGTGTTAGGTATTTAAGGTTCACATTGTTTCCATTTTAGATCATAAATGAGCATAATAATGAGTAGTGGTTAGATTGATTGTAAAAATTTAGATTTCGGATTCTTGGAGTATTCAAATTTTGGGTTGAATGGAGTCAAATTTAGCTAAAGTGATTAACATCAAAGCTGGAGAAAATTGTGTCAATGATCTAAGGAATATACTCATTAGTTTCTATTAAGAAATAAGCAAGATATACCTAAAAAATTGACAAGTTGAAATACTCTTAAGATTCATTAGACTATTTAAAGATAATTTTAAGCTCGATTCTTGCACCTTTAATGTGTCGTCGATACCTTATAATGTGATCATGTTAAGGGATTAATTTGGGGCCCATTATCACGTAAATAAGATGACTAAAGATCTTGATTGAAGTTGTTTGAAATTTATTGGATTGTCTTAGGGTTGACTAGGGTGATTATTGATCCTTCAGATTTTGAGGGTTGTAAGAAATAACTCTTTTGCCTTTTGAGATCTCCTTTGACCATTTCATCTCCTAGTGTGTTAATGTGGACCCCTTTCAATACAATAATTGTTTGACTAGGGTGATTATCAATCCTTTAGATTTTGAGGGTTGTAAAAACATAACTCCTTTGCATTTTGAGGTCTTCTTTGACTATTGTCTCTTCTAGGGATGTTGATGTGTACCCCTCTCAGTTCAATAATTTAATGTTCTGGTGCTATACATGTCATTCTTTGGAGGCTATTTAGAGGTTAAGATTGATCACCAAATAAAATAATAATTAAAATAATTTCACATATAATTAAATATGAAATAATTCAAGCATCTAAAAAAATTAAGCTAATGAAATTCTAAAAAAATTCTTAAAATTTGTTTTGAATTATTATAAATAAAATTTAATCAAATTTAATTGCATTTATCATCATGGATACCTTTAGTAAGACTTAATCAATAATTGTACAATGAAATCTAATTACAATACTCTCACTAAGCTATAGGCCTAGCTTATGCTGGCTTTGAGATCTCATTTGGGTCAGCTTTTTTATTGCTTTATGAAATAGTTTTTTAATGAAAAAATTTTTAGTTTAGAAAATTTGTACTAAAATATTGTTTTGAAATGCAATAAAAAAACTGTCCCAAATGAAATTTTAATGGTATGCCAACAGTCGTATAACATTGGGTGTGCTGCCTTTGAGCAGATACGCACACATGCAAAGTACTTGGGAATCCCACTACTGGGTGACGAGCTTTATGGAGGCACCAAAGGCCTGGCACTGTCACTGCTGAAGTCAAAGACTCCTGTGAGTTGCCATGCTCTTGTATCAGATATGGTATCCAAGTTACAGAGACCTTGCCTCCACGCTCAATCACTGGGGTAAACAAAATTAATTTCAAAAGCTTCAAATTTGTTTACCTTATTTCGATTCTATGCCATTTATTTATTTCTTGAGATAGGAGCATCTTGGCTACTCATCTTATGCAGATTTAAGCACCCTCACACAGGCGAACATCTGCATTTTTCATGCCCCCCACCTGATGACTTCACCGAGATATTGCATCAGCTTCGTACTATTTCGGACCATCAAAGTAAAAACGATCACAGGTTAGAATTGTAGGCTTCGTTCGATTTTTACTGCTGCTTAAACTGACTTTTTAATAAAAAATTAGAAGATTTATACTAAAAAATTATTTTAAGAAATATAAAAAAAAAGTCCCAAACGAAACTGTAGACTCTTCAGATATGTTTTTATGTTGTCTGAATACAAGCGGCATTGTACCCCTTGGATAGAAAATATTGTATTGGCATACTATGTACAAATGTTATAGCAGTTTCATTGTCACTCTAATTTTTTTTTTTTTTTTACTCCAGTTATTTTTCTATTGAAAATCGTTCTCTCATATGCTTGATTTAACCTTCCTGTGAAAATCTCTGCCTTTGAGCATTATCTGGAGCCAGTTGATGTGGCTAAAATAGCATTTCCCTTTAGACATTTAGGCTTCATTTAAAATAGTTTTCTTATTAGTTTATAAAATAAATTTTTAGTATAAAAAAATTTTGAATTAGAAATTTTGGTATTATAAATTTTTTTTAAAGGCAATAAAAATTTGCCCTCAAATGAAAGTTTTAGTTTCTATTGGGACAACTGATGACCAATATTTTTAATAAATTTTGAAACTAAAAAATTACTTTATAAAATGATAAAAAATTTGTCCCATGTGAAATCTTAGCCATTAAGGTCTTTGAATATGCGACATTGTAGGGAGCATGCAATGGAATGCATGCGAACTAGAAGTGGCAGAGCAGGGATTTTTTTATCTGTGGGGGCATATTTTTTATTTTAAAAATATCCTCAAGCATTTTTTTTTTTGAGCTTGAAATTGATATTATGATTTTAATTTTTTTTATTATAGTTGTTAATTATAAAAAGATAAATTTTTTGATAATGAAAAAAATAATATTTTCATGCTCATATAAATTAATTTCAAACCAAATTTATTTAGACTATATATTATCATATTCATCATATTCTAGTTATTTGATTTAACTTTAAATATTATATTTCTAGTATAATCTACTGATTAGGAATCATGTACTCAATAATAATAAATTAGTGATTATTAGGAATTGCGTATTCAATAATAGTATATCAGTATAGTGAAACAATATATTAAATCATATCCAAGCATAGGAGCATCCACAGCGGCCCGCTTCTTAGCCAGATTGACGCGAAAGGGTCTCCTCGGAGGTGGAGACTTCCATGGGCGACATAACATCAGCGGATGAACAACGAAAGTTTGGGAGTGTGGTCGGCGACTCGACGACTCAGCAGTGGATAAACGGCTAAATTGCCATGCGCAAGTATGAATTTGGATCGCAGTGGAGGCGAGTGAAAAGAGGGATCTAGCGGGGGCAGCAGCTGGTGAGGTGGGGATCGAGTAGCAGAGACGCAGGAGAGGAGAGCGCAGGTTGCGGCCTGCGGGGTCAAGCGCCTGGTCAAAATTGGGTCATTTTCGAGTTTTCGGGTCAATTTGAATCCGACCCATATTATAATTAGGTTGATTCAAACCTGAAAATTTTCAAATCGGGTCCAGGTCAATTTCGTGTCATGTCAAATATTGACACTTCTATCCAAACAATCATACTAAACAAGTGAGTTCTGGCTTATGTGACATTTTTGTTTGTAATTAATAAATCAATAACAATTTGCTTATTAAATAGAGTCGTCACTATTTCTTGTTAGCACATTAATTAATCTCCTTATAACTCCCAATTGGTGAATCAGTAGATAATAACCTAAAATCACAATATTTAAAGAAAAATTTGTCGACCCACCACCTCGTATAAATGTAAATCAATCCCCCGCCAACACAAGTAAATTATCAGTTTTTACTTATCTTTACACATTATTACTATAATATTATAAAAATAATTATTACCTAATCACATGCCTATATTTATTTACAATAGTTGCCTTAATAATCTAATCAAATTTATATATCAAAATCTATTATGTGTAATTCATACAAAATATAATAACTACAATTTTAGTTGGTGAAATTATGAAATTAACAAGTTAAAATATTCATAATAATCATTACTATAATATACAAAAAGTTACCCATTAGAAATTCACTAAATCTAAAAAAAAAAAGCAATAAAATCAATTAGAAGAAAATCAAATGGTCGAAAGCAAAATTTTTTGATAATATAAATATGATAGAACGAACTAGTGCCTAAAAACCCGAATTTCTCTTTCCTCTCTCATTCCCTACTATTTTTTCTTTCCTTCCACGACAAGCAAAAGAAGAGAGCGAGGGAGAGTTGACTGAGTGGAGAGAATATATATATATATATATATATATATATATATATATATATATATATATATATATATATATATATATATATATATATATATATATATATATATATATATAGACACACACACTCATTTTACTGCTTGATGCCACGCGCCACATTCGATTCCAAAGTTACTGTAGAACAGAGTCATGGCACTGAGGCACTACTTTGGCGCTTCTTAGTGCTCGAAAGCACAACACCGATGTGCTTGAGAGCACATCACCACAATGCTCCCAAAAGAATTTTTGGAAATTCATTTTATTCAAAGAGCTGTTACATTTATAGTGGTTCAATTTAATATTTATATTATTTTTTTGGGAAATCAAAAGAGAATGTGTATTAAGGATATATATATATATATATATATATATATATATATATATATATATATATATATATTTGTTTGTATTAAGGATAAATATATGAGTACACTAAGCGTTGTTAGTTTTGAGAACTTTTTTTGAGAGCTTCAGAATATAGAAAAGAGAACGATATTACAAAAGCATTAGCAATTGCCAACACATGACATAAGTATCAGTAGCCTCAATCAAATGTGTTATGATGACCCGAAACCCAATTCCCAACTTAACATTCCTAAGTAATCAAAATTAATAATTTAAAACTGCTCACAAGACACCACTACATACCACAATAAAATACATTAACATGCTAGATATTAACTTTAATAAGCATGGTGAAGAAAACTGATGTGAAACAACATGCGATGAACAAGAACTGCTTGAGGATTTTAATATAAGATTGTTAAAGCTTTGCTAGTTATAGAATTAATGCTTACCCAAATTAGGTTTTCAGAATTATCAAGTCGAAATTAAGTAAGACATGCAGTTACAACTAGATTAACGGGACAATATCAAATTGACAACATAGAATTAAAGAGTAATGTTATGGAGAGAAACAATAATCCACAATTAACAAATAGAACTTTTCACCTTGGGTCTCTCACACACTCTCTTGTTGATGGCACTTTTAATGGAGGAAGATTGAGAGCAACCGAGCGATGCCACTAGGAGACAAATGGCGCACAAAGTGTAGTCTGTTGGAGTGGTAGCTGGTGGCAGGTAGTCCATGGGATGACTAGTGAGCATCCAACGTCTTATCCTTTCTTCCTTGATCATCAAAGAGGAAGCCGTGGTCGATGTCGGGATCGGCCGTCCATGGATGTGGAGAGCTCTCTTCTTGAGCCCTTGAGCCGGCCACTTGTTGCGAGAAATTTCGAGAGGGAAGGTGATCGGGTAGGGTGGGGAGGAGAAGCAAGGGTTCCCAACTAAGAAATGATGTCAGGTTTCTGTAATTGGAGGGATGGCGTGGGTGGGAGAAATCAAATCATGGCCAAGGAGGGGCTCGGGTAGGAGAGAAGAGCTTCAGGCCAAAGCAATTTCAGAGTTCTGAAATTGGAATTTAGGGAGGAGAAGTGACAGGGGAGGAAAGTTAATTTGAACAGCAAACTAGTTTCCCAAGGAAGTGCCAACGGTTAGTGAGGGATTAGAGGTTTAATGGGAAGCAATTAATGTAATTGAAAAGAGAATTAATGGGCAATGGTGGCCGGCCATAGAGCAAGGAGAGAGAGGCTTTGGAATTTAACAATGTGGGGCCCACAATTACAGCAGATTTAATCATAAATCTGGACTGAAATTTCAGGTTTAATGTATGGCAAAAGTTTCCTAATGTGCATGTAAACGTTAGGCCGTTTTGAGTTTCAAATTAGGATTGAAATCTCATTATGAATATGGCCTAAAATTTAGGAGTTATATTTGGAAGGTAATCAATACCACTTGGAATTTGAATTTCAAATTCATAACCGAGGGGAGAGGGCCAGCGGATAGAGGGGCAAGAGGGGAAGCCAGGGAGAACGGCGGCCAGTGGGTTGGACGGGCTTGGGGTGGTCAGCGGGTGGCTTGGGCGGCCCAGGTGGCTCAAGGGGAGGTGGCGGCAAGGGGTGAGGGGAAGGGAGGAGGGGAATTTCAAGGGAGTTGATTTGCAAAAAATAAAATAAAATCCACTCACCTCAATTCTCTTCAATCCGGATCTCCACGAAAATAACTTGATGAAAATTTAGAACTCTTGAAGACAAAATAGTTTGACGAAAACTCTAGAACTCACAAAGAGATCTATCTTCTCTGACGAACTCACTAAGAGATCGAGGAGGGTGAAGAACTCACCAAGAGATCTTCTTGAACTCACAAAGAGAACACATAGTAGTAAATTTTCATTCAATCAAAAACTAAACAATTACATAAGAAAAGGCCATATAAATAGGCCTCAAAATGACAAGAAAGCAAAAGACTAAAATGCCCCTCAGGCTAAAATAACGACCAAATACCCATAAGGGCAAAAACGGAAAAACATAAAAATCAAATAAACTACTACATAAAATGACTCAAAATAAAACTCATGATCGTGGCCGTTGATCTTCGGCGTCTCCTGATGATACATGTGTCGAAATCTCTGACGATGTCCTCATCATTCTCCCCAGGTGGGAGAAAACTCGACCCTGTCTAGTAAGCATCATAGAGCTCTCGTACCACTCTAGTAAGTCAGGGTCCACTCGCTGCAGCTCGTCACGATCGACCCATGTGTTCTCCGTCTTCGGTTTCCCTGCCCACTAAACTAGATACCTTTGTTGACCATCATCTCTAGTGAAAATTTGAGTTCATCACTCAGTATTGTATCAATCTTCTCTATATTGGGTAAATTAGGCAATTTTGGAGGTGGAGTTAGGCTGGGGATCTCACCAGGTGGGTTCACACAAGGCTCATTATTTCGTGGAACAGGAGGGTTACACTCTGGACCTTCGAAGGTTACAAGATCTTCGATGTTAATATATGATTAATGTTAAAACCTTCAGGAAGGTCTAACACATAAGCATTACTATTTAAATCTTTTTGCTGTTTATTTGAACGGTCCAACGCTTCTAGCATATAAATTTATAACGGTCCCTTGTGGGGAATCGCTCTGGACGAATCCGAACCAATACAAAATCTCTAATATCAAATTCTTTGAACCGTCTCTTGAGATCGGAAGTAAGTTTATAACTGACATTGCTTTGGTTATTCTTTTTATTAATATCCTTCTGCAGTTCTTAAAGATGAGATGCAAATGTGGATGTAAAAGACTCGGTGCGCATGATGGATGACAAGAATAATGAGCTTACAAACTAGAGTTTTAAACATAGATAAATTAGGAAGACAACAGACTACAATACAACATACGAACTCACACGAACACGGTAAAAAAAATAAACGCGGAAGAGTCACTAAATGAGGGGATCTAAAGTGTTCAGGTCTAAGGGAACTGGTTTAGGGGGAGCAATGAAGACATCCTTAGCTACCACGACACTTCTATAAGAAGTTTCAGTTAAGGTCATAGGTTGTCTCTTAGGGTCAATTGTGTCATCTTGTAAATTCATCCCACTAGGAGAGAGATTGTCCTTAACAGGGAGGGACAAGAACATAGTAGGCAAAACAAATGAATCAGGAATAAGGTAAGATGATGGCTCCTAACTCACAACCATAATGTGATAGCCAAACGAGTCACCAGCAGGTATGGGACTTAAGAAATTGGGTATGGTATCCATACCAGAAGTGGGCATGACAGTTAAAGTTGTGAAATGAAAGTATGGGCTAAGACTTTCTCTCACATTAAAATCGGTACGAGTGGTGAGATAAGCCCAATCACGAAAGTCACACTCTTTAAAATGTAAATCTAGATGAGTGATTCCTAAAATAGACTCCAATAAAATAAGATGAGACTCATTATTCAAGTTAGGCTCAGAAACTTTCAGAATCAAATCACTGTCTTCCGAACTCATATTTTTATCATCAATTGAATCAGATTTGGGTATAACCTTAAGATTGACAGGCTCGGGGCTAGTTAAATTGGGACTCACATTAGGTAATAAATTCAATTTAACCACTTCTGACTCGAGATCATTATCATCAAGATTATCTAAAGTCAACTTAGTAGGGGTTACAGCTAAGTCAGAATCTTCTAAATTTAAATTTAATGTGTTCAAAGTCAGATTGGCTTCTTTCAAGATCACATTACTATCATCCAGGCATACTTTATTCAAAGAGTTATCCTCGAGGAGACTAGGATCAGGGTGGGCTAAGGTGTCGACGTTTAAATGTTCTAATTTTCCTAGCTCAGGATTTAAGTTATGCTGGGAGTCTGATTCATTCACTTTTGTTTCATCCTCAAAGAATTCTTCGTCATTAGTGATATCACTAGCATCCACGAAATAGATGCACTCAGTCGCAGGTTCAGGGAACCTCTTCTTCTTAATGTTTTCCTTTATTATAATCATACTTGCAGGGTCAAGGACTGGGGAGGCTAAAGGTAGACTGGGATGGCTAGAAGTAGGTCCAAGTGGGGAGTCATAAGAGATTGGTCTAACTGAAGACCCAGTAGAGGGTCGGCCTTTAAGTTTTGGAGAGGACCTACAGGGTGGGGCAACAACCCTGATGTTACTAAAGGATGGGTGACCCCAAGTAGGGGAAATGCATTTTAATCCAAGTTCTCGTTTCATGTTTTTCCAATCGGAGGTGGGGTACTCGCCACGAGACTCTTTATGATCTTCCAACCTCATCCAAAATTGGAGAGCATTACCGCTCAGGTGTGACCTAACAATGCTAAACTGGCGAGAATTAGGGATTTCATGCGATTCAAAATAGTCCTCTAATTGTCTAACCCATTCCCTAAAATAGTAAGGGTCCAAAGAACCATCAAAGGTAGGCAGACGATAAGGTGGCTCAAAGTGAGGTCGTTGTGGCTTAAACTCAGATCTAGGTTGAAAAGCAGAGTGGGACACATAATTCGAGTGGGGATAGTCAACAGGTTTCTCCGTCATAATTCTAGTCATAGTGCCCACTAGGTTAACGATGCCATTTAAACTCTTTTGGAGTCATATCGGATCAATTGGAAAGTGTCAAGTGAAACCTAATGAAGATTGGGTGCAAGGTACCACACTCTACAAAGGGAAAACACCATTTTGACTTGCTAAAGGTGCAGGAAAAATACTGGACAGCAAGCTACAAAGGTGGTTTAAGAAATCTAGGCAGTTAGGAAGGTGGTAAAATTAAGGACAGCACCTAAACTCGAAGAAAACAAGCTTCTCACTCCTCTAAACGGTGCAGTTTTTGAGTGGACAGCAAATTACAGCAGTGGGAGTTGTCCAAGCATTTAGGTTAACTTCTAGGGTGAGGACAGCACTTATAACTAAGTTAAACTCACTAGAAACCCTCTAGATGATGCAGGAAATGAAAGGACAGCAATCTACAACAAGGACCTAGGTTGCCTAAGTGTTACGTGTGGGTTTTATAGTGTGGACAGCAATATAACACATACTTAGACTCAAATTAAAGTGCTGGAATTTTCAGGACAGCAGGTTTTATGGCTAGAGCTAAGCACCCTAATCAATTAGAGGTGTTGTAGTGACAAAGACAGCCCCTAGACAATCAATTAAGCTTGCTTACAAAGATGAAGCCATGCAGGAATTTCGACTACAGCAGTGAAAACAGTGAAAATGTCCAATCTACGCATTGATATGCATGCAAATTTCAAACCACAATGAGAAACTAGACCCTAGGATGCATCTAGCACAAGTAAAGCATGCTAGCCATGCTCTGATACCAAGATGATGTGAAACAACATGCGATGAACAAGAACTGCTTGGGGATTTTAATATAAGATTGTTAAAGCTTTGCTAGTTATAGAATTAATGCTTACCCAAGTTAGGTTTTCAGAATTATCAAGTCGAAATTAAGTAAGGCATGCGGTTACAACTAGATTAACGGGACAATATCAAATTGACAACATATAATTAAAGAGTAATGTTATGGAGAGAAACAATAATCCACAATTAACAAATAGAACTTTTCACCTTGGGTCTCTCACTCACTCTCTTGTGGTGGCACTTTTAATGGAGGAAGATTGAGAGCAACCGAGCGATGTCACTAGGAGACAAATGGCGCACAAAGTGTATTCTGTTGGAGTGGTAGCCGGTGGCGGGTAGTCCATGGGATGACTAGTGAGCATCCAACGTCTTATCCTTTCTTCCTTGATCATCAAAGACGAAGCCGTGGTCGATGTCGGGATCGGCCGTCCATGGATGTGGAGAGCTCTCTTCTTGAGCCCTTGAGCCGGCCACTTGTTGCGAGAAATTTCGAGAGGGAAGGTGATCGGGTAGGGTGGGGAGGAGAAGCAAGGGTTCCCAACTAAGAAATGATGTCAGGTTTCTGTAGTTGGAGGGATGGCGTGGGTGGGAGAAATCAAATCATGGCCAAGGAGGGGCTCGGGTAGGAGAGAAGAGCTTCAGGCCAAAGCAATTTCAGAGTTCTGAAATTGGAATTTAGGGAGGAGAAGTGACGGGGGAGGAAAGTTAATTTGAACAACAAACTAGTTTCCCAAGGAAGTGCCAACGGTTAGTGAGGGATTAGAGGTTTAATGGGAAGCAATTAATGTAATTGAAAAGAGAATTAATGGGCAATGGTGGCCGGCCATAGAGCAAGGAGAGAGAGGCTTTGGAATTTAACAAAGTAGGGCCCACAATTACAGCAGATTTAATCATAAATCTGGACTGAAATTTCAGGTTTAATGTATGGCAAAAGTTCCTAATGTGCATGTAAACTTTAGGCAGTTTTGAGTTTCAAATTAGGATTGAAATCTCATTATGAATATGGCCTTTAATTTAGGAGTTATATTTGGAAGGTAATCAATACCACTTGGAATTTGAATTTCAAATTCATAACCAAGGGGAGAGGGCCGGCGGATGGAGGGGCAAGAGGGGAAGCCAGGGAGAACGGCGGCCAGTGGGTTGGACGGGCTTGGGGTGGTCAGCAGGTGGCTTGGGCGGCCCAGGTGGCTCAAGGGAAGGCGGCGACAAGGGGTGAGGGGAAGGGAGGAGGGGAATTTCAAGGGAGTTGATTTGCAAAAAAAAAAATCCACTCACCTCAATTCTCTTCAATCCGGATCTCCACGAAAATAACTTGATGAAAATTTACAACTCTTGAAGACAAAATAGTTTGACGAAAAATCTAGAACTCACAAAGAGATCTATCTTCTCCGACAAACTCACTAAGAGATCGAGGGTGAAGAACTCACCAAGAGATCTTCTTGAACTCACAAAGAGAACTCATAGTAGTAAATTTTCATTCAATCAAAAACTAAACTATTACATAAGAAAAGACCATATAAATAGGCCTCAAAATGACAAAAAAGCAAAAGACTAAAATGCCCCTCGGGCTACAATAACGACCAAATACCCATAAGGGCAAAAACGGAAAAACATAAAAATCAAATAAACTACTACATAAAATGACTCAAAATAAAACTCATGATCGTGGCCGTTGATCTCCGGCGTCTCCTGATGGTACATGTGTCGAAATCTCTGACGATGTCCTCATCTTATGATCATTCATGGATACAACACCTAAAAATCTCATTTGCATTTGTCTTTGGTTCCAATGGACTATCAACAACCCATGTTATACAAGCATGTATTCTTTTATTTGTCTTATCGAGCCTTTCTTTATTGAGATGTCTCAAATCCTCTTCATACACTGCCAATATATTTTAAAGGCAGCAACTAAAATCTTCACAACTCAACTTCATATGTACATGTACATGTACCCTTTAAATAGCAAAGGTTATACATACCCAACCTTTACATACAACTTGAAATTATAATATTGCTTGATTTGTCTTACATCTTTACAGGTTATTTGATATGATAAATTGCTACAAAGAACAATATCATATTAATGAATAAAGAGAAAAAATTTAAAGGATCATATGCTTTGAATGAAATGTTGACAAAGGAATCCAAAATTTATACCAACTAAACGTACACAGTAAGTACTTTTATTGAACTGACATATCTGAAATAAACTGACCTAATTTATAAAATGTTATAAATCAAATACTTGTATATATATATATATACTTGTATAAATATTAAGATTATCTGTTACACAAATACTAAGATTAATCATATATCAGTTTTATACATGAATTGTTTCGTAAATATAATTAATAAATAGATTATAAAAATATATACATTCTTAATAAATTTCCTTTAATTAACATATCAGTAATTATTTTATTCAAAATTTACTTATAATAAAAGTAAATGCAGAATTAATATATAGTTTTAATACAATTATAATATATTATTAACTCCATAATAAATTATTTAATACATGCTTTAATATTTTCTTAAAAATATAACAAAATATATACATACTTAAAAAATTTATACAAATGAATTTATAATACCATTAATTTAAACATTTTATAATAAAACTAAATATATAAATAATATATTATTTTTATTTAGTTAATGATATAATTTATTTAATTATATCATAAGAAAGGGGTTACTAATGCTTATTCATGCCATTAAAGATACGTATACAAGAGTTGTTACTTGTGTTCAAACACAAGGTGGTTTGACCAATTATTTTCCTATTTCAGTTGGATTACATCATGGATCAGCCTTAAGCCCATATCTTTTTTGCTTTAGTCCTGAATGTTCTCACTAGACATTTGCAAGAGGTTAAAGGCTTTCGTTTGAGTAGATCTAAAACTTAATATATGAAGTATAATTTTAGTAGTAATAGATCTAGTTGGGGGATTATGATTTTGGGCAAGGGCAATCAAGTCATTAATAAGAACACTCATTTTAGATATATTGAGTCTATTGTTCAGAGTAATGATAAAATAGATGGGGATATTATTAGTAGAATTTAAGTTGGATGGTTGAAGTGAAGGAATGCATCAGACTTGTTGTGTGATAGAAAAGTCCCTCTCAAACTTAAGGGAAAATTTTATAAGATAGTAGTGAGACCTGCAATGCTTTATGGTGCATAATGTTGGCCATTAAAAGAGAAGCATAATATTAAGGTTGCAGAGGAAGAGTATGCTCAGGTGGATGAGTGACTTTACTCTTAAAGACATGATACAAAATAAGCATATATGTGAAAAGGTTGGAGTAGCTCTAGTGTAAGATAAGATTAGAAGATAGTCTCCTTTGATGATTTGGTCACATAAAACGGTGGCCTTCTGATGCCCCGATTAGGAAAGTAGATGTATTAGAAGAAAGATTGGTATACCTAAAAAGGCATGATTAGAAAATACTAGAAAAGATCCTTTTTTTAGATTTAGATGATAATTTGACTCTTAATAGAACACAATGGAAGAAAAATGATTCATATAGCCGATCTCACATAGTATGATAAAGACTTGTTGATGTTGTAAATGATATAATTTCTTTAGATTATACTATATAATTTTAATTCACTAAAAAAATTTTGTTAGATGATTATATAAAGATTACTACTATATTAGCTTTATTACATAATTATAAAATATTAATAATGTATATACAAATATATAATATAAGTTAGTTAAATAAAAAGTAATATATAATATAAGTTAGTTAAATAAAAAGTTAAATAGATATCAATGTAAAACGTGTAATAACGAATTGCGTAAAAATCATGCAAAATTTGAGCTCAATAGAATAAGCGTGAACGTAAAATTTGATTTGAACGGAATGCGGATAATCATTTGCCCCATTCAATAGAATGCAGTAAACCGTTTACCGCGAAAAGGTGTTCTCTGCTTTCTAGCTAACCAGAAATCTCTTTTCCGCATTCTGCCAAATTGGAAAATTAATTAACGTATTATTTGGAAACGGAAAATTATTTTACGTGTACGCTCCTAATTATATTTACTCCCGAAGGTACTCCTCCGGCTAAATTATAGTTCTAACATTGCTCCTTTTTATAAAATTGCCTTCCGAGAAAGGAATCGGTAGTAAAAGAATTATATTAAAATAACTTGCCAAGAAATTGTAAACAAGTTGCTCAACATGGAATTTATATACAATGAATAACTCAACCGAAATTCATACAAGATTATTCAAAAGCTTGCCTCCAAATAATTGAGAAAAAACTAGTAATGACAATGATGAAGAAGATAATAGAGATTAAAAATATATAAAAATAAATGAAGACATAATATGCAAAGTTAAAAATTAGGCATTTAAATTGAAGAAATAACCTAGAATTATCATCCATTAAGAGAATACCTTGGTGACTAAAAGAAAAATTATAATAAATGATTATAAAACCAGATATGTTGAATGAATTCAAATATTGGTAAAAAAAAAGTAACTGACAATCAAGTTAAGTGCAGAGGAAGTATAGAGCCGAGTGATTATGATTAAAGAGACTAAGGTACCAACACTAAATGTAGATTTGATTATACAAATAAAACTTGGGTTGCTCTATCATGAACAGCAAATAATAGAACATGAGCCAATTAGTCCGGGATAGAGAATAACTGTGATATGATCAAACAGATAAGGACTAGGCTTAAGACACCATGGTGGAAAGGTGAAAATGTGTTTGGATAAACCGAGGTTAACACATATGTAATGCAAAAGAAGAACACAATGGAAATTTAAAAGTTTATATTCATCGAAAACACAAGATGTGTGTGTTTGAGTAAGGTGACATTGTTAGTTTTGGCATTAAGTTTTGTTGTAATATTCTTTTATTCATTCTTTTTTTTTTTGGTTTCCATTGTTGGAAACATGCTCATGGTGCTAATCCTATGAGGACAGGATGTAATACTTCGATTACCTCAACGGATTTCGTTTTAGTTGTTTTGGCTTAGCACTAACCAGTTTCCCTAGTGAAGTAAATGTTCCAATTCCTTACTGTTCTCCCTTGTGGCTGCGGAAAATTTCCATAAACTTTTAGGTTTTGATTCGCGCTGGTTCGTGGTTACTCAACTAAAACAACTAAGAATCAAGCATTACCTTGGTTCTACGTATTTTTAGATACCGGATCCAAACTATGACTTGAGAGAACTAACCCAAATAGTCATTTCGGTATGGGTCAGATCTTTCTTTGATTTGAGGCTATTTTTAACATTTTGTACACACATAGGTAACTTGAATCCCTGATTGATCAGTGATGTTACCTCTTTTTCCTTCTTTTTCATATAAATAAATCAGTTCAAGATTTCATTGTGGCTGAAAAGCATAGAAGAAAATTCAATAGCTTAATACAAAATCTATCTATCTATTGATTACAAGAATCAACAAAATTATCTAAAAGTAAAAAAATGTGATAAGAAGGAAAGAGATATCTTATACCGCAACAAGCTAGCAATCCAACGGCGGGGGGCTTATGAAACCGCGTTCTGCCATGATCTCTACAAGCTCATCATGTTTCCTTAGCTGCCCTGCTCTCCTCAAAAGCTCCTGCACCTTCTCATACACCTGTTTTGTCGGCTTCAAACACTTGTCCTCTAACAATTCCCTCATTAGCTGATAAGATCTCCTCCAACTTCCTCTCTCACAAAATGCAGTAATCAACACCCCATATGTATTCACATTCGGCTCCACCCCCTCCTTCTCCATCTCCTTCTTCATCTTCAGCACCATGTCCATAGTCTTATCCTTGCTAAAAAGCTGCATTAAAATATTATACGTAACAGTACTCGGCTGGCACTCTATCTCCCGCATTTTCTCATACAACTTATGGGCAGCTTTCACATCCCCCAAGCTTAAAACACACTTTAATATATGATTAAATGAGTTTGCATCAGGAGCACATTCCTTCCCCTTCAAAATCATCGAATTCAGAACCTTTAGAGCAGCATCGAGATTTTTCTGACCTTTACTGCAATGCGCCTCAATAAGAAAGTTGTAGGTAATGCCATCGGGCTCACAACCAAGCCGCCGCATCTGGTTATGAACTTGCAGCGCTTGCTCTGACCTCCCCGCTCGAACATGAGCTCGCATAAAACAGTTAAAAGTGGCAGCATTCGGCGTGCAGCCGGAGTCGAGCATCTGGCATAACACTTCCTGAGCTCTAGGAATCTGACCAGCCCTGCACATAGCGTCGATGACCGTAGTGTACGTGTAAACATTTGGTTGAATTCCGGCGTTGCGCATGGCGGCAAACGCTTGCTCAGCTTTCTCGAGACTCCCGGCACGGCACCAGGCGTGGACGAGGTTAGAGTAAATAACGACGTCAGGAGGAAATCTGCTGGAGAAGGAGTCGAAGAGTGATTGCGCCTGAACGGCTAGGCGCTGGCGAGAGAGCGCAGCGAGGAGGAGGGAGAAGGAAATGGGGTCGGGCTCGAGGCCATAGTCCGGCATGCGGTGGAAGGCATTGATGGCTTCGGAGGGGCGGTTGGCGCGGGAGTAGCGGCGGATGAGGGAGGAGAAAGCGGAGAGAGGGATGGGGATAGAGAGCGCATGCATGGAATCGAGGAAGTGCCATGCGAGATCGAAGTGATGGAGCTTGCCAGCGAGATCGATCATGGAGGTGAAGGGCTTGGAGGGAGAAGAAGGCGAGAAGGAGATCCACCAATTGAAGAAGGATAGGATTTGGGGGAAGGGGATGCCGTGCCGGAGGGAGGAAAAACGGCGGATGATGTGGTGGGTGAGGGCAGGGGAAGGGGGGAGGGGGAAGATGGAGGAGAAGGAAGATGAGAGGTCGGGGATGGCGAGATTCGGCGGTGGAGAGGCGGAGGGATCGGGGTTGGGGTGGTTGCGGTGGTGGTCTTTGATGATGAAGTGGAGTTTTTCGAGGAGGTGGGACTCCGCCGGAGAGAGGTCATCGGCGACGGTGTAAGATGGTGAGGGGCCGATGCTTGGTGGGGGATTGGGCTCGAGAGTTGGAGAGGGGGAGGCGGAGAGGCGGCGTAGGAGTCGTAGGGAGCAGGAAGGCCTGGGGCTGAAATGCAGAGCCATGGAGTGTGTGATGCACATGATCGTAGGGTTTGGGACATAGGGTTTACCAACAAGAACTTTCATTTTTTTGGGCGAGGTTGTGGTGATTTAGAAAAATTATTAGGTGTGGAATGCGCACTGTCTGCACAAGTATTGGATATCTAGCATTACCAAGCAGTACTGAGTGCGGGTATCACTAGGTACCCAATAATTGTGCGGACGATTCTCTCCGTCCACACTCCGCACCTAATAATCTCTCGGTGATTTGAGAGGGGCAGGTGGGAGAAATTTTCTTCGGCCAACAACTAGGCCAAGACGATCGACCCAAATACAAGAAATTTACTCACTATATTTGGTACTAAATCGCCTGCAAGACTAAAAACAACACGATGGGCGAACAATGATATTATGTTAATAAGAACATAATTCATTTATTATAAAAGTACTGGTTTAAAGTTTTATTTGGGTCAGCTTTTTCACTGTTTTGTAGTACAATTTTTTTTGAACTAAAAAGTTATTTTAAGAAGTAGTGATAAAGCCGTTTCAAACGAAGCCTAAATTTGTCTAATTATTGTGTTGCAAGGAAATGAAGAATAAGGTGAAATTTCGAGTAGGTTGTTAGACCTAATATAACTGTTCTAAGGCTAACCAAGAGGGGGGTGAATTTGTAATTTAATTTTTTTTTGGATTTTAAAAAACGATTTAATATATTTGAATAATGATAAATTTTCACAAAAATATTTTTCAACCACAATAATTTAAAGTGAAGAAAATAAAAATACAGTAAATATAAAAGAATAGAAGAACACCAAATTTTATAGTGGTTTGGTCAAACTAGACTACTTCCACTCCCTAAAGACTTCTTCTTCAGGTATTGTATTAAATCAAAAGTAACTCACCTTTTACTCCCACAACAAGACAGAAAAGCACTTACGAAACCTCTTTTCCACCAACCTGATACAGCAGAGTACCGACATCTTTTCTCACCCTCCTAGTGATGACAGAGTACCAACATCATTTCTCACCCTCCTAGTGACAGTAGAGTACCTTGATCTTATTTGAAAATCTTCTCTCAAGAGACTTCAAGGAAGTAGGAAAGAATTTTGAAGAACAAACAAGAGATTATTACCTTTGGGCAACCTTGTGAATCCTCTCACAATATCCACTCAAAAGATCTCTCAATCTTTGCTCCTAAATCACTCTCCCAAACACTCTCCTTATCCACTCTTAAGAGAAATTTACATCAAGATGTCGAGTGTCAGTTTTTTAGGAAACTTATATATGAAAGACAAGAAAAACTATCTAGAAAATTAAAAATTTTAAATTGAACATTCTCATATCATACAGTATGATCGAGGATCGTCTGTACGAATAATTCAAAAAGCTATGTAAGATTATGTACGAACATGATTTCGTTCTATGTCAGTCGTTTGCATGAATTAACATTGTATTATACGAACAGTTTAAAACTGAACATGTTCGTCTGGTACGATTATGTACGAACCCATTTCGTATACTATGTGTCATCTGTACGGACCATACATCGTATAATATGAACTGTTTAATCAAATCATGCTTCGTTTGGTACAAACATGGATGACCCCATCACGTATTCTGTGAGTCATCTATACGAACCTAGCATCGTACATTATGATCTGTTCAAAAATTGATGAGATCGTCTAAGACAAACTGGTACCTATCCATTTCGTACTCTATGAGTCATTTGTATGAAATCCTCTTCATACAATACGAACTGTTAAAAAATGATGATTCATTTGGGACGAACTAGTACGCACCCATTTCGTACTATGTGAGTCATCTGTACAAAATATTATCATACAGTATGAATAGTACAAAAAAAGCCTGGGCATAATTTGATTAACTTTGTTTTGAGGGAACTACCATGACAAACCGTCTAGTATGATTTAAAAATCGTGCAATACGATTAGTTTTAAAACTTAAAGTTTTGACTCACTCCCTTAGTGTGTGTGTGCACGGTTACCTAATTACAATCAACTCTCTCAGACTCAAGAAAAATAAAAAAATTATAGAATTCATTACAATAAACCCTAATCTAATCTGTCTTGAAATCTTCATAAGTCTAGAGTATGATTTCCTTGAAATGTTAGTACACACAAATAAATAAATAAATAAATATAAATATATATATATATATGTTTGAAGAAATATTAATCATAACAATAATATTTTGGTATCATCAAAAAATCACATGATATAAAACTTAATCTTGAAATCTAAGTTGCAACACAAGGAGATATCCAAGGTGTAATATTTGACCTACTAAAGATAGTTAGAATAGTAGCAAGATGATAATGTTCTTACAATTGTAGTGTTTGTTGGGTTAATTGAAGGATGAATTACAAGGAAGTTAGTGTATATGGAAGCACAATCTTACGAGATTTATCTCCATTTTCTTATATAGATTCTAAACTATGCAATCTTTGATGGGAGTGCTATATAGCATTTTGGGAAACAAAAACTTTTGATTAAATTTTTTTTTTGTGGAACATTTAAGTCAATTAAGGCAAACTCACACATACTTCATATACACAAGACTCGAACTCAAGACCACTTAGTTGATAGCCAAGTCTCTTAATTAATTGCAAAGGTGAGCTGCATTGATTCAATTGTAAGATGAAGCTTTAGAGTGAATATAGATAAGCTGGGATTATCATTCACTACTAAGTTTTAATTTTATTTCGCTTCTCATAAATAGCTTGCTTATTCATCTTGATTCAAATGGGAATATGATATTATTATTTTTGGTATGTGTTATTTCACAACTTCTTTATGAAGCATTATTGTGTAAATATAGGTGATTATATATATATATATATATATATATATATATATATATATATATATATATATATATATATATATATATATATATATATATATATATATATATTAATGATGATTATAGTGTAGTATATATAAAATGATAGTAATACAAATAATGTTGATAGAAAAATATCTTTTGATACTAGTTTGTTTACTTGTATGTTTACTTGTATGCTTGATTTAATTTCATCATTAGCAGGCATTATATTTCAAAAAATAAGTTTAAATTAAACGTTATTGTCAATGTGCGGTATGAACACCAAATTTTTTGTATTGTATTTAGTGTAGAAGTTTGAAGTTGTTCCTATGGAGATCGTCGCTTGTAATAGTTAACACACTTTAAATTATTTGATATGACTGGTTATCATTTGTATTTCAACTTTCTTATTAATGTGCTCTTTATTTTATGTTCAACTAGTTATGTGCACTTTGATGTATCTAAGTAACATCAATCTTGCTAATTTAGATTAAGTACTACATTGCTATTAGTAGTAGAAAGAGTTGTTAATATTCATTGAGGAGCAATTAGCTATGCACTCAAAATATAGTTTAGTGTTACCTTAAATAAATAATATAAAAAAATGAGCCTTAACATTCACAGAGCTCTTGAATCTTGTTGATTTTTTCCCATTGGCAACCCCCCTGGCTTCCTTCTGATTAATAAATTGTGTATACATATTTATGTAATAGTTATAAGTTCGAGGTAATAGGAAACCTATACAACAATAGGCAAGATGAAAAATACTTATTTTAGAGCATTCTTACAAGCACTTTGAGGGTGACCCCATGGATTATAATGATTGCACTTTTGAATATTTTTGGCTTTCTTGTTGCTGCATTAAAAAAAAAATCTCCTTTTTTCCTATCCTTCCTCTTGGCCATATGTATTGGGTATGCGGTTGCATTCCATCATCTACTGTGCACCATTGATTGTTCATTGATAGAGTTGTAATTGAATATTCATATGCCATTCTATATCTACAACAATAATAAATGTGTTACCAACATATAACACTTAGGTTACATATAAAAAAATATATTAAAATACTAGATCAACTAACTTAGTTACATGGTCTTGATCATCAAGATATATGTACCATAATGGGTGCTCCTTATACTAATAAATGCAATCGTATGAATACAAGTTAGTCCAATTATTTTCCATGATATGCAAGTGCACTCTTATGTTTCATTGTCCATTTCTTATCTCACAACAACTGTAAACCTAATCCTCAAACATAGTTGATAGTGGGATTACATATTGCTCTTTTCTTGTTATTATTTCTCTAATATATTCTTCAATATGAGGCAAATTTTTTGTAAGCATTAGTAGTTGAACACATTGAGCTTCAAAGATTATGATCATCGTGACAAAGAAAATACTTTTAAGTTCTTTCATAAATGATATAGTCTAACTCTATGATTTGCATTTGGAAATAAATTCATGATTGCCTCACCTAGGTATTTCTCTATATATGTTATAAAATCTTGGGGATATAACTCAAAATCAATTATTTTAATCGAAGATATAAAATTTTCATTAAATTAGTTTCCACAACAATAATGTCTTCTTCTTGTTAGGAAATCATCAATACAAATCTTGAAGCTAACATAGAATCTTTTGAAAGAATTGCCATCACTATCATGCATATGTAATGTGAGAACCCTTATTTCTATTTTAAAAACTATGCTCTTAATGTTGGTACCCACTTGCTAGGTCTTTCTCTCTTAAATGAAATAACTTTATGCAAGGTTGTGATAATCCATACCCTGTATATTATTGATATATTTTGAAGGGACTTCTGGATGCTTCTTCATTATCTTGTATTTTTTGTGCGACAATTAGAAGTTACCTTTCTATTTTCAACTCTATTGACACTTAGTCGAAAACATGTTCCATATAATTACCTCACTTCAAAAGTGTGGCCATCTACACACAATGATGCTCATATTCTCCATGTACATCCTCCGAGAAAGTACAGAAGTATAACTCAGGTTTATAACTAGCTTTTATTTTATCTCCAAAATTATTTAAAATTTCTTGGGTTCGAAGGACTTGCTAGAAACTCATTCAATTGTTAAAGTGTCTACCAACCAATAGTGCTTTATCATCTCTACATCTAGTAATTAAAAACCCATCAAGTCAAATTTGAAGTTCAAAGTTGTTTGCATCATTATTATCAAATTGAATGGTAGCACTCCACCATCTGATGGTTACTCCTACACTCTCCACCTTGTTAACTCATACCACCATCTTTGGCATATTATATTATAACCACTATCATAGCTCAACCATTTTTATTGGACTACTTAATCATTTCCCTTTCCTCAATGAATCTTAAGACAAGCTTATAGTCTTTATGTAAAGTTTCACAAACTAATATCATAATTCAAAATCACATTCTCTTAGCCACAAACAAATAATTTCAAATTGTGCTCTAAGCACAAAAAATAAGATAATTTCTTTTTTAACTTTTTTTTAATGGCTGACCACCATTTTAATTTATTTTCAAACTTATCAATTTTTTATTTACCATGATTAATGATGCTAATATGATAGTACTCTTTGTGTATATGAAATTTTACAAAAAGAGATAAGAAAAGAGGTCCAATGTGGTAGCACCAACAAATCTTACCTTGACTTATGTAAATTACTTATGAGAAGTTGTATCATTGAAGTGAACTTACGTCATACCAAGAGAAGGTGGTATACTCTAACTCCTAATGGACTAGATCCCTAAGGTTTATTATAGTTGAGGACACATCTAAAATCAACTCTCAATAAATAAAGCATGCATTTGTTTTGATTTATTTATATTAGTTATTAAAGGAAATATTATGATTCAAGGATTGTTGACCTAATGCTACAACTTAAGCTTAAAGATAGATTAATTTATAAGATAATGGGAGAATCATCATGACCAAGCAGGATAAAGTCTTTTACCAAGAAAGTCTATGTACCTATAGTCACTAAATCATCTTAATAAAGGAATATAATATAGTATAGGGTAATGGAAAAGGAGTAAGAAATCCAATAAAAGGTAGAAATAACATTGGTAAGGACTTCATGGGTCTATCTTTCTTAGGCTACTAAGCATAAAATCATTTAACTTGAAGATAGTCGAACCAACCTAGCCATGAGATGCTATGTCAATAATCATTATTACATCATCCAAAATTTTCACATGATCTAAAACTAAGGTAGAAATATTCAAACTTTTGTATATAGAGGAATTCTAAAAGACAGATCAGAAAAGATGTAGGATTTATAATTTCTTGTGATATAAAAAAAACCCCAAAGAAATGAATAAAATAATCTAATTATATACAACAAGTGCTATCTAAGCAAACTTATAATCCTATCTCGGTCAGGACTACCACTACATAACATTCTAAGAAGATCTCTAAGCATATTAAAAATTCATGTCTATATAAGAAGTTCTATTCTAAAGATCATGATGTGCAATGTGAATTTATCTATTCTTAAATAAGATATGCACTTGACTATGAATGTTTGATTAAATATGTTATGAATATGTTCCATTATTTGGGGGTTTTAATCACTGGTTAGCTTGATCTTGTATCTTGTTTAGGAGACAAAAAGAGAGCATATGCAATTTAAAAAACTTATGGCTGGAGAGAGCCATAATTTTTATAAATTAATTTTAAGTTATTTTAAATTACTAAAGTTGATATAACAAATTATCCTAAGAGACTATTGTAGTGTCATCTATATCCTAGATAATCACAAAGTAGTAAATAAAGTGTAAACAAAATATAAAAGTACTAAAAAAAACTATAATAGTAAACAAAGTAATGTACTACTTTGATGGTTATAAAAGAATACATAACAGACCATTACAGTTGGGCAGCCTGACTCATACTTACTCTTAAATAAAAATATAAAAATAACAATATCTTAATTACATGGCCAAGTACATATTGACCTCATTTCTGTATGAGGACACTAGACCTACATGGATTTCTCTCTGGTGACCTAATGATTAGAAGGTGTCCACTTGTCAATCATATAGGTCGTAGTCAAAATCTAATCCAATCCTAATCAAATTCAATTCCACTTTTTAATTCAATCTCTAGTCCCACTTTTAACCAACCTTCAATCAACCTTCAAATAATATCCAATCAATCACCATTATTCATTTGATTTTCATTGATATGGATAATTCAAACTCAACCATTAAAGTCAAAAATCCAATCCAAATCCAAGACTCCAAACCAAATCCTAGGGTTAAGGACCCAAGTCTTGAAACCCTTTTTGGGTAGTTTTTGTACAACCTCGAAACCCAATCAAATGACATCTGATTTAGTGTCTATTAGTTATATATTATTTTAACATATCTCTAACATCAACATATCAAATTTGAGCTCATTCTGATATCCCTAGCCCTAAAAATGAAATTGATTTTCAAAGGCTACAAGACCTTCAAATATTTACACCCTATGCCACTGGACTTGCCGTGTTATGGAATTTGACCTTAAGACTCTCCCCAAAGCTTTTAACCCAATCCATGACATTTTTATGAATTTATGATAAGTAATCCACACTTTGTTGGACCCAGCTTAGCCCAGAGTCGACTAGGGGCCAAAGTGACCAAAATACCCTTTGAGGGGATTTCTGGTCTTTCTCCCCATAATTGAACATGGCCTACCCATATCAAACTTTAAAACATATTCCAATGTATCCTAAACAACATTAGGAATACATTGGACCCAAAACCACCCTATGGTTTGACCTGGTTGATCAAGTCAACCATTGTTGACCAAAGTGCCCCTTAAGGGTTTAAACACTCATTTCAAATGAAATGAACTCCCCTTGACTTGAGACCATTTCCATTGAGTTCATATGATCAATATGAAGTCAATGGATCTAACCCTTGACCTTAGGTAAACTTGGTTGACCAAGCCAACCAAGTTTGACCAAACATACATGTACCTTCAACCCTTTCAAACCCCTTGATCAAGGCTTTCCAAACCCATGGGATGACCCATTAGGTCCCTAGGGAAGCCTCCGTGAGATCCCAAGTCTTTGGGCTCACTTGGCTTTGCCATATGGCTTGACTCAAGTGCCCAAATAGAGGTCTCTCTTAAGCCAAACCCCACCCTAAGCCAAATCGGATCAAACCAATGGTTATATTGGCTCCCTCTTGACTCAATACACCTACCCTAGCACCCAACCCTTGGGTCAACTCAGGTTTGGAATTGGGATAACTCAAAGTGGTCAAAACTACTATGGGTTAAGCCATTTTCCAAGCTAAGCCCAACCAAGATAAACAAATACCTCAATTAGGTGGCCCTAGGTCTAACACACCTACCCTAGCTAGCTGAACCCTTGGGTAGCCCTTGACTCAACCTATCTTCCCCATCAACCCTACCACCTTTCTTGACCCAGGTCATACCCAAGTTGACACAAACCATACATGTTTGGGTCAACCCAAGCTCATTCTTATAATTAGGCTACCTCCTACCTAATTGAGCTCATGGATGAGTTTATTATACCTCAAGCAATCTTCCAGCCTCAGCCCGACCCAGTGGTAGTTTAAGCAAATCAAAATGAGCTCCAGTGGTCCCCCCTTTATGAGCCCTAGCTAGTCCTCCTTAGGCCCTGGGCTCACCTTCTTTGGGCTTAGACAACTTCATAAGGATGTCCCCTTCTAGTTGGTAGCCATCCAATGGTTGGCCCGAGAAATCCAAACCTTCTATGGATGCGGAAGCCATTTGAATAGGGCACATTGACTCAGACGTTCCCATTCTCTCCCAGGCTTTTGAAAATCCTCACCAGAGTACTCTAAGCATTCCTTTACATTTCCCCAGTCTCCCAGCCTCTTCAAGCTACGATCATGAGTGAACTTCGATGAAAGCTCTCCTCCTTCCACTTTAACTCCTACTTTCGATGATCCTCCGACCAAGATGACTAAAGGAGAAGTCTTCATCTTCATCCCCTCAAGCTTTTTGATTGAAAAACCCATTTGTTGGGGCTTTTTACACAGTGAGATCCTCCTCCAGAGCCCCTAGCTAGGTAGTGTTGGTCAACTATGAAACAAACCATCAACCCATTGAAATCTGACCATTGGATTGATGGTCTGTAGTGCCCTGATCCTTCCTATAAGTTTGGTTGAGATTCATCAGTGGGATCTCTCGGATCACGCCAAAAATGCTCTATTATTTCAGGAGCCCGTAGGAGGTTGAAAACATAATCCTAGTTGTTGATCTTGATCAACAACTTAGATTAAATCCTATGATTTTGAAGCCATTTTAATCATATCCATCTGGTCAATGATCTAATGACCATGATCATTTTCATGTTTATGCAGCCAGCATTAATGATTGGTTGCCCAATCAGAGTGCGCTTATGTGTAAAAGGGTTGTTGAATGTGTAAATATGGTTTAATTAAATCTAGAAATTATAGTAAATTTCATAAATTAATATCTCCAATATTAATTTACCAATTTAAGAGTTCTTAAGCTCATTGGAAAGAAGCCAGGGAGATCTTCAAAAGCCTTATGGTGCCAAGCCATAATTCTTCATGTTCTTATCTCAATTCTAGTAATAGCATTTATTATATTTTAGCATTTATAGTTAAATTATGTGTTCCCATAGTTTGAAACTTTGGGATATTAATCTTGGGCATGATAAACACATGCCCAAAATTTCTCTCATCTTTTTTATGTGATTAAGGATATTTTCATGTCAATTTAGGCTTAGGAGTCATGGTTTGACCCCCTATGTTCAAATTGATGCAATGTCTATCTAATGGGATTTAGGATATATGATTTGATGTGTTTATTATGCTTAGGATAGGGAGTTTAAAGCCACTGATTGCACCTCTCCCTTGCCCTATATAGTGAGCTAGGATTTTTCTAAGATAGATTAGTGGTTACCTTTGGTTAACCACCTTAGGGGATTCAACTTGGGCCAAAATTTAGTGGGCTTTGGCCTTGAGGTCAAGTAAACTCAAGGCCCAAGTTTCATTCAATTAGTACCCATTTGGTCCACCAACTAGGGAACCCAAAATCACCCCTTTTATTTAACCCAGAACCTTAATCAATTCATATACAATCCTAAAAATTCAAATAAGGTCACTGATTGCTCATAATGTAACCCTTAATCCATGAAATATAAAAGCCCCATGATCAGACCTTTAATTTAATATTAATTTAATTTTTAAGTGAAATCTATAATTAATTAGATTAATTAATTAAAAATATTTTTAAAAAATTCAAAAAATTTTAAATACTTAAAAATATCTCCTAAGGTCATTTCTGATCTTTGGATGTGATAAAAAGATATTTGGAAATAATTTGGATCAAAATCTAAGAATCCCATTTAATTAAACAATTTTAAAAATCCCAAAAATATCCCAACTTTGAAAAACCACCATTAATTCTAGAAAAATCCAATTTTATCAAACTTAGTTTCATTCAACTCTAATTAAAATATAGTATTTTATAAAAATGTAAAACCCCCAAATTTTGATCAATGTCAAAAAGTCAACTCCCTGGTTAATCATAGTTTAAAATTATGTAAAAATTTCAAAAATTCCTAACTTAATGTAGAAAATTCTAAATTAAGAAAACTTAGAGTCTAATTACTCATCTTAAGGTCTAATATTAAAAAAAATTAAAAATCTATAAATCACTTTAGTTTAAAAGTCAACTTTTAATTGCTTAATTTACACAATTAAATAATTCTGATAACTGCAAAATTTCTAAAATTCAATAATTCATTTAAAATTTTAGAAAATTTGAACTTAATCATCCAAAACCAATAATTAATCAATCAATTCAAATTTATCAACCCTTAATTCTCTATTAATTAAATTAACTTAATCAACACCAATTACTACTAGGTAACCCGGGCCTGCGAGACTGTTAGCTTAGACCTAAGGAAGGTGAAATAAAATTCATGGACCCAGTTAGCAATAAACGTAGTAACCATCTAAATATTAAAATACACCTATATTAAACTTTAATATATTAGTACTTAAACTCAAAAATAAATTTCCCCTTCAACCTTTAACAAACCCAAACACTAGATAACATCAACAAGTTGCTCAGTTTAGGACATACCCAAGCCATACAACTTACCTCACACACTTTAGATGATTTTCTAGCATAAAAAACTCTAGTCTAGGATAGACGGTGTTTATTTTTTATTTCTATTTGCAAGTTTTTTAATTTTTCATTGCATGCTATGATTGAAAATTGATTGATGTGAGCATTTACTTATTTTAACTGTAATATGTGAATTGATGTGATGGGTGATTATTTACCCTTAGGTTAAGAATGGTATGGCTGCTCATTGAGTCTTTTATAGGTGACCACACTTGTACAGGGCTAAAATCAAGGGGGCAAAGTTAATGATTTAACTGACATATCTTTATGTAGGCTTACATAGAAACTCTAACGGTCTAAGAAGTAGGCTCAAGACCACTGAGAGTCTGTATAATTATATTAATCTACTCATCTTTCTTATTAGGCACCTCCTTGCCTACAAGTTCTAGTAGGCTACTTGACCTATTATGGTGTAATCATGTCAAGGGGAGGTTATGTAATCTCTAGGGAAAAACTAGTCATGTCATGAGGATGCTGTGCAATCTCTAGGTAAAAATTATTTTAAGCCTTTTTAAAAACTGCTATATATCAATTTATGCATTTTATTGAGTCAATAAACATGTATTGCACTAAAAATAAATTTAATAATGAGTCTAAAATTTTAATTACATTTGATTCTAATACTTTTAACCCAACATAAGTTAAGGGACTAATTAGGACTTGCTCTAAATTATTGAGATTGTTGCAACTTAGTTCTTGATTATTGATATTCTTGCAACATGTATGTTTTTGATGATTCTAAATATTATTGCTTTGATTATTATTTCTCCTAAAATATTTTGAATGCATTGTTTTGTTATTTATGTATACTAACATTTTAGGGAAATCATACTCAAGATTGTTGAAAGCTTCAAATTAGATCAGTTTAGGGTTTATTATAAATTAAGTATGTATTTTTTATTTTATTGAGTCTAAGAGAGTGTGATTGTAATTGAGTAACTGTGCACACACACACACCGAGGGAGAGTTTAAAATCTACAATTTTTAAATTGATCGTACCGTATAGAGTCTTTTTGTACGGGATGATTTGGTTAGTTATTTTCCCATACGAGTAGTCAAATGAATAGAAAGTAAAATTTTTTTTTAAGTATGGATCGTACGGTATGATATCACAATCATACGTATTCCATCTAGGATATGAATTGGACGGGTCCCTTTTCGTCTAGACGAATGCAAAAATTTTTTTAATGATTTGTACTGTATGATTTTGTCATCATACATATGCTGTCCAAGGTATGAATTGGACGGGTCCCTTTTTGTCCAAACAAATGTGAAAATTTTTGAACGGTTCATACCGTATGATGTCATCATCATACGTATGCTATCCAAGGTATGAATTAGATGGGTCCCTTTTCATCCTGATGAAGTTGAACATTTTTGTAACTGATCATACTGTATGATGTCGTCATTGTACGTATGCCCTCCAGGGTATGAAATTGTGGGGTCCCTCTTCATCCTGATGAAGGTGAAAAATTTCTTAACTGTTAGTATAGTACGAACTGAGTTCATACTGGATGATCATCATGTATGAATTTGTTTTGTACAGATTCATATAAGGTTCGTACGCAATAGTTTTTAAACTATTCGTATGTACTAACATACAATTGTACTATATGATCGTGTATGCTCAAAATAGAAAATTTTAGTTTTTTGGATGGTTTTTTATGTCTTTGATATAAAAAGTCCTCTAAAACTGATGTGAAAAAGACTTGGCTTTGTGAATTTTTAAGAGCAAGTGAAGAGAGAGTGTGGGAGTTTGTTTGAGAGAGATTTCTTACAAGTGGAGTGTGATGGGTTCAAAAGGTTACTCAAAGGTAAGGATCTCTTTATGTTTTTGGTGATCACTCTTCTTTTCTTCTTTCTAGTTGCTCATGAGAAGATCTTTGAAGAAGATCCAATACTCTACCGATACTTGTAGGGTGTGAACAGATGATGGTACTCCACCGAAACTTGGAGGGTGTTAATGGACGATGATACTTTGCCGAGACTTGGAGGGTGTGAAAGGATGACAGTACTCTTCTTACACTTGGAGGGTGTGAAAGGACGATGGTTCTCTACCACTTTGGAGATTGGTGGAAGAGAGTTTTGTAAAGGCTTCTCCGCCTTTCTATGGGGGTAAAAGGAGAGTCACTTTGGTAATAGTGCAATACTTGAAGAGGGAGTCTTCAGGGAGTAGATATAGGTCATGTTTGACCAAACCACTATAAATCTTTGTGTCTTTTAATTTTCGTATTTATTTACTGCAAGTTATTTACTATGGTTAAAAATTTTATTTTTGAAACTTAAATTAACTTGCTACGAGATTCAAAATAGTTTTTTATTTAAAAATCTAAGAAAAATTTTAAATTATTAATTCACCCCTTATCTTGGTTAGCCTTGGGACAATAGCATAGGTTTAACAACATATAAGAAATCAATTAATGATATCAGAGCTTTGTTTCAAAACCATAAGAGTAGACTAATTTTTTAAAAATGAGAATGACTACTTTTGGAAACTGAAACACACCTGAAGGGTATTCGATCACTAGACCTCCGTTATTTGACAATATCCCTTTTAATTTTTGGAAAACATGCATATACACTTTTATGTAATCACTTTATTATCACATATGGATTTTAGTTCAAGAAAGGTATACTAGGCCAACTAGATTAGTTAATGGCATTAGTGTTGAAACACACTTTACTGACTGGACTATAGAAGAATGTGATTTAGCACAGTTAAATGTTAAATGTTTAAAAAGTTTCTTTTGTGCATTTAAGTCAGAAGATTCCATGCGGGTTTCCACTTGTAAAAGTGGAAAGGACATTTGTGATAGACTTTGTATTACTTACAAAGGGACTAATGAAGTAAAATAATCTAAATTACATATCTTGTTACATGACTATAAATTATTTCGCATGGAACCCAATGAATTTATTTCTAAAATGTTTACAATATTTACTTAAATAGTCATTTCTTTGCATGCATTAGGTAGTGAACTAATGAATGCTGAAATGGTTAATAAAACTCTTCATTGTTTGCCGACTACTTATGATGTTAAAATAACTACGATTACAAAGTAAGAATTTGAATGTTTACTTTATTGATAATTTTCTTGGATCACTAATTGCTTACGAGCAAGGAGTGAGAATAAGGAAGATTGATGTAGGTGAATAACGTAAGGAGAAGAACATTGCACTGAAAGTGGATGACTCGGAGAGTGATCAGTCACAACTTGAAAATGAGGACGATATTGCCTTGATAATAAGGCAATTCAGGAGTTTTCTTAAAAGGAAGCAGAGGAGATGCCAGCAGTGGAACATGAAAGTTCGATGGGGATGTTAAGCCCTATGAACTTAGTCCCAAACTAACCAAGAGGGGGGGTGAATTGGTATTTTAAAAACTTCGTTTTTTTAAACAAAGAAATAAAGTTGCATAAACCAAATCACACAACGGAAATAATGCGGAATTTTAAACGTGCGGAAGCAAGAAAAGAAACACAGAGATTTATAGTGGTTCGGTCGACTCGACCTACGTCCACTCCTTGGAGGCACCCTCCAAGTATTGCACTACACAAAAAGTGACTCTCCTTTAGCCCCCACGGCTAGGTGGAGAAACCCTTACAAGAACCTCCTTTTTGCCACCCGGCAAGGCAGAGAACCTCTCTCCTTTTGCTTCCTCCTGAAGCTGGCAGAGAACCAGAACCAAAAGCACAACTCCTTACCTCTACCGACCCTTCCACGGACGAGAAACTCTAGACGAAGACGACGCAAAGAGATCCTTGAAGCAACCCTTGTGAAACCCCTCACAAGCTCCCCCTCACAAGATCCTCTCTCTCTCTTCTCTCTCTCTTTCTCTCCTCAAGGTCTTCTTAGGTCAAGGCAGCAGCCAAAGGTCATTGAAAAACGTTGAACAAGAGCTCTTTAAATAGAAGAGCTTCAAAAGAGCTCATTAATTGCAAGTTGCCGACTTTATCGTCCAGGCCGATATGGACATCGGCCTGGCCGATCAGTACAAATTAATGAAGATCGGCCAGAGCATAGCCCTGGATGCCAGAGTGGACGATTGAAAATTAGCTTGATAGTCCAGGCCGATCTCACGATCGTCCTGGCCGATCAGTTCAAATCAGACGAAAATCGTCCTGACAATAGCTCTGAATATGGTCTGGCCGATATTGATCGTCCTGAAGTAACTTAAGGTTTTTGACTAGATCGTCCTGGCCGATCCTGCGATCGTCCAGGACGATATGATCGTATCAATCATCCTTAATTACTTCCTTGATTTCCTGAACAATTATGGCATAATCTGTTAATATCGTCCAGGCCGATACGAGGATCGTCCTGGCCGATAATTTAAAGATATGTTATACCATACTTGTCCATGGCGGCTACTTCTTTCTGTTTTGAGCTTATCGTCCTGGCCGATACACGTATCGTCCAGGCCGATCGGTTAACGTTGGCTGCCTTAATCAAGAACCCTTAATTAGACTTTCTGTTTTAAGCTGATCGTCCAGGCCGATATAAGATATCGTCCTGGACGATATGAGTAAAAACAGAATTTCTAATTCTCTCAAGTGTGTGTGTGAAGGGTTACAAAGTATCAGTCTTTTTGACTATTACAAGTGGACTCAAAAGGTAAAAATAAAAGTACAGACTGACTCAACCCTAACCCTACGCATTCCTGAACTTGGCTCCTTTTTGATTGTCCGATCGTCGATTCCTGAAAAGTTAGAAGCAACAAGCTGTCCAAGAAAAGTAGTGTTTGTCAATCATCAAAACATAAGACATGAAAAAATAGATTTGCAACAATCTCCCCCTTTTTGATGATGACAAAACACAAATAAAAAAGAAAAAAAAAGGTTACAACATCAACTTTTCCTTACCACATCCTATCCTACTCCCCCTTTTTGTCATCACAAAAAAAGAGTCCAGAAACAGTAAAAAAAGAACAACAAACATCACGAACGACTACTACAGAAAGACAAGAAACAATAACTCAAAGTACTAACTAAAAGAACGAGGGATCCTGATCATCAGATGGAGGAGGTGGAGGTGGCTGCTGAGAGTAACTGGCAAGGGTAGTAAACTGAGCATTGAACCAGGCGATGTCCTGGTCATGCTGCTGCTGCTGGTGAGTGAGAAAACTGTCAAAACGAGCTAGGTCCTCAGCGCGGTGATGCTCGTAGCGGGCGATGTCCTCAGAGTGTTGTTGCTCTTGGGCAGCAACATATGCATCAAACCTGGTCTCCCAACGATCAAATCTTGCAATCAACTGATCTACCGGAGAATGTTGGTGAAGAGGGACAGGGTCAGGAAAGGGAGCTGGAGCGGGAGCCTCCTCCTCTCTAGCCTCCCGTGGTTCATCCGGGTGGAGACGAGTACTGTGCAGGGTGCTGAAGGAATTGTTTGAGTAGAAGAGAGTTGGGAGATCTGGTGGATTGGGATATTGAATTTGGTATTTGGTTTCTAGAACATAGGCTATGATATGTCCTAAGGCTAGATTTGGCTTTCTTCTGTGGCCTGGGTTGCGAATTGTTGTGAGGTGATCAATGTAACGAAAAAATAGATCTGCAGTGTTAAATTCCCTATGTGCCATGATGTAGAAGGTAGTGAGGGAAAGTAGAGGGGTAATGTGGACACGGTCGCCGGCTTTTGGAATGACAGATGTGCGAAGGACATGTTGGATTGTCCTAGCATCTCTGACTAAAGAGCTAGTCTCTCCAACATGGTAACGGGCATTGGTCTGGCGAAGAAAGTGGTTTGCCGTGGACCAGTCAAAATCAGGGTCAGAGGCAATAAGGTGCAGCTTATCTCCGGTGGTGGATAGCTGTAAAAGTTCAACACAGTCCTGATATGTGATTTCGACAGGGCGTCGATTCACATAGGAGGACAGGGCTGTGAAGGTAGAGTTTATGCGGAGGTTTGCAAAGAATTCTAACAGGAACTCAGAATTGAAAGGAAAAACAAGTGATAGAATGAAACAAAAAGAAGTGTGTGCGAAGAGATCCATTACCGGGTAGGAAATGTGGGTCGGATTGATAATTCTGGAGACCGTAATTCCACAATCCTTATAGCGATGATAAGCAGCTTCATCTTCTGCTTCACGGAACCGAGGGTCAACCCTTGCCCTCGAGGAACTTCCAGAGGTCTGACGGACGCGCTTCCCACCAGCCATATGAGAGAACTTTAAGCAGAAAATCAAAGGAGAGAGGATAAGGTGTGAGAAAACATGGCTGGATCGGCCTGAATTTAAAGAAACGTTCATATCGTCCTGGCCGATATCAGAATCGTCCAGGCCGATATGTGTCAATAATTACGTACAGGCCGATTGGTCAAAAAGGCGGTTCAATCGTCCGGTCCGATCAGATATCGGCCAGGCCGATTAGACACAGGCTATCGGCCCGAGGAGTCAGTCCGGACGACCGTTGAAAAAGCAGATCGTCCGGGCCGATTAGGTGTATCGTCCAGGACGATGCACAATAATTGATCGTACCGGCCGAAGTTAAAACGTTTTAAATGCTTGCCACGTGTATCGTCCGGGACGAACAGTGGATCGGCCCGGCCGATGGTCCAATAATGGATCGTCCGGGGCCGAATTTAAAGATCAAAACGTACTGACACGTGGATCGTCCGGGACGGTCCAGTGTATCGGCCAGGACGATGCACATAGAATGCATCGGCCAGACAAATATACTATCGGCCAGGACTATTATCATGAGTTTTGATCAAATCGTCCAGGACGATAATGTATCGTCCAGGACGATGATTTTCATTAAGCACAGAAAAAGGTCAGCAGATGGATTTTGGAAAGAATTTGTCCTATCGGCCAGGACGATATAAATATCGGCCAGGCCGATCTGACTTGAAATTGAAATCAAGA
Organism: Dendrobium nobile; assembly: GCA_022539455.1. Lineage (NCBI taxonomy): Eukaryota > Viridiplantae > Streptophyta > Magnoliopsida > Asparagales > Orchidaceae > Dendrobium > Dendrobium nobile. Next base: position 42,088,640 of record CM039734.1, on the reverse strand, counting down.
AAGGAATGGTGATGATCAAGACCCTCAAAAATAAAACAAAAGAAAAGACAGTCAAAGACACAAAAATAAAACAAACATCGAATATTTTTGGATTTTAATTTTTCTATTTTTTTTGTTTTATGAAGGCATCATATGAGAATTCTTTTCATGAATTTAAACATTTAAGGTTTTTAGGAGATCAAGAGGTTTAACAAAATCTAATTAGAAGAAGATTGAAAAACTGATTCTATTAACCCTAGATCGGACATTCTTCAGGGTACAAAAATCTTTTAAAAACAACAGAGTCCTAACATGGAATAACACAAGAGGTTTTAAGAAGATCCAATCAAGACTTGTTAACAACTAAAGAATCTTATAAATAATAAACCAAAATAGTTTTTCTCAATCATGGAATTTGAAATCAAATCTTTGAACGTATCACCTAATCAATGAGTTTTCTAAGTTTTAAGAGTTTTATCAAAGAGATGATAGCTTGCAATTAGTGGGCTAATTTTATGCCTCTTTTCACTTTTATTGGCTCTTTGAGCATCTTTTGATTTTTGATACACTTTTGTGTATTTTTCTTTTCAATTTGGCTTCATTGGCCTCTTTCCTTTTTATCTTTTGCAAGCTAATAACTCTTTTAATATACCCTTAAGGAAGATACTTAGTTGTGAGTATATCCTCCAAATATTAGAGAATAGGGGCTCTCTCTCTAACATAGGGAAGAACAATCCACAATACAAAAATCAAGATCACGTGATGACAGCAATGGTAAGATTTCAAAAGCTTGAATGATATCAAAGAATTTTGACTATTATGCATAAGATGACTTAATGTAGCAAGATTAGAAGGATATCTTAAAAAGCCATTGGTTAAACTGAGTTTAGACTTTTTGTTTTATAAAAGAAAAATCATGCCACTAAACAAAGTCAGAAGAGGAAAAACATCACCAGTTTACTCTCTTTAACCAATTTAGAAAAGCTAAACCCTATCAAAAGAAAAAACTCTAATATTTAAAAGCTTGAGAAGTTTTATCATATGGAAGCCCAAAAAATAAATAAAGACCAAAATGAAAAACAAAAACAAACAATAAGCAAACTAAAAGACAACAAAAAATAAACACAAAAACTAAAAATAAAAGTCACACAAAAACTAAAGATATCAAGCAAGTGATAAAACAACAGATTTTAGCAATTGAGCTGTAAGCCTCCTTATGTTCAGTTATCCTATGCTCCCACGAGGTCTTTGGTGAGAGCACTCCTGCAAAATTCAACAACAGTTAGTTTTAGGAACCCAAACAGATTTGGGCTCCTTCTTAGGAAATGTAGAGTGCAATGCAGATGTGGTATGTATTGAATCATGCATCTTAGGTCTCCATACCCAATGTGTACTGCGGTGAACTGTGCAAGTGTGTGAGATGTGTCCTAACATGCCACAAGAAAAACATTGAATTCCAGGAAAAGGTTTTCTTAAATGGTTTGAGTAAAAATGCCTCTTCCTAGGTTCTGGCCTTTGATTAAACATTGGTGTCATCCTAGCTTTCTTACATGTTTCCAAATTATTTTGAATTCTCAAGTTAGTTCTCTTTAATGCATCATTCTCAATCCTCAGATTTTTCTCAATCTCTTTAGATTTCTTAAGATCATCATTAAGTGAGGTGTGTGAAGCTTTTAATGCATTACTTTTATCAATTAATTCCAAATGCGTCTTGTTTAATTCATCAAATTCATCGAGTAGAGCCATGTGATTTGAATCAATCGTTGCATGATCTTTGAGAAAAACTTCATGCTCTTTTTGTAGATTTGAATGTTCTAATTTTAGGCTAGAATGAGTTTTCTTAAGTTTTTTGTATGATGTATGGATTTTTTCACATATTTCAAACAATTCATCATATGTTGGTTTACATACCTCTTCCTCATCACTTTGGTTTTCTCCCATGAAACACAAGTTTGTTGTTTCTTCCTCTGGTTCAGTCTCAGAGGAATCAGTGCCAGATTCTGCCCAGAAGCTTCTTTGGATTTTCTTCTTGTCCTTCCTAGACTTTGCTTTCTCATCACCTTTTTCCTTTTCTTTGCTTGAATGATCTTGAAGTGTAGGACAATCGGCTCTTACATGTCCAGGTTTCCTGCATTCAAAACAAACAACATCAGAAGATCCTTTAATATGTTTATGATCCTTACCTTTTCTCCAACTTTGATGATGCTTTTGTTTCTTCCTTAGAAAGCTTTTGAATTGCCTTGTGATGAAGGCAACTCCATCGCTTTCAGACCCAGAAGATTCAGAATCCGATTTGTGTGCCTTCAATGCAATTGTTTTCTCCTTTTTCTTTTCACCTGTATCAAGATTTCTTTGATTCACCCCTTGCTCGTAAGCAATGAGTGAGCCAAGCAAGTTGTCAATAGAATAGGTGTTTAAATCTTTAGATTCAGTAATTGCAGTAATTTTTGCATCATAGGTTGAAGGCAAGCATCTCAAAATCTTGTTAACTTTTTCATAGTTCGAAAGCTCTTTTCCTAGTGCATGTAATGAGGTAGCAATCTGAGTAAACCTAGTGTACATGTCAGAAATCGATTCATGAGGTTTCATACGAAAAAGTTCGTAGTCATGCAAGAGAATGTTTAAACGGGATTGTTTGACTTCATTAGTGCCTTCATAAGTAATGCACAATTTATCCCAAATTTCTTTACCAGTTTTGCACGTTGAAACACGCATGTAATCCTCAGATTTTAATGCACAGAAAAAACAATTCAAACATTTAGCATTTAGTTGAGCTAAATCTCGTTCATCAAAAGTCCATTCGGTAAAAGCAACTTCCGTTTTAAAACCGTTAATTTCACGAGAAGGTGGAGAATACCCTTCTTGTATAAGCATCCACATGCGATAATCAGTAGATTGTAAAAAAGTTGACATGCGAGTTTTCCAGAAATCAAAAGGTAGGTTATCGAACAGAGGAGGTCGGGTAATAGAATACCCTTCCGTAGTGTTGCGATTCCCAAAGTTAGACATGGATCAAATTCAAAAAGTTTTTAAACTTTAATTTTCGAATCAGGAGCTCTGATACCACTTGAAAGTTCGATGGGGATGTTAAGCCCTATGAACTTAGTCCCAAACTAACCAAGAGGGGGGGTGAATTGGTATTTTAAAAACTTCGTTTTTTTAAACAAAGAAATAAAGTTGCATAAACCAAATCACACAACGGAAATAATGCGGAATTTTAAACGTGCGGAAGCAAGAAAAGAAACACAGAGATTTATAGTGGTTCGGTCGACTCGACCTACGTCCACTCCTTGGAGGCACCCTCCAAGTATTGCACTACACAAAAAGTGACTCTCCTTTAGCCCCCACGGCTAGGTGGAGAAACCCTTACAAGAACCTCCTTTTTGCCACCCCGGCAAGGCAGAGAACCTCTCTCCTTTTGCTTCCTCCTGAAGCTGGCAGAGAACCAGAACCAAAAGCACAACTCCTTACCTCTACCGACCCTTCCACGGACGAGAAACTCTAGACGAAGACGACGCAAAGAGATCCTTGAAGCAACCCTTGTGAAACCCCTCACAAGCTCCCCCTCACAAGATCCTCTCTCTCTCTTCTCTCTCTCTTTCTCTCCTCAAGGTCTTCTTAGGTCAAGGCAGCAGCCAAAGGTCATTGAAAAACGTTGAACAAGAGCTCTTTAAATAGAAGAGCTTCAAAAGAGCTCATTAATTGCAAGTTGCCGACTTTATCGTCCAGGCCGATATGGACATCGGCCTGGCCGATCAGTACAAATTAATGAAGATCGGCCAGAGCATAGCCCTGGATGCCAGAGTGGACGATTGAAAATTAGCTTGATAGTCCAGGCCGATCTCACGATCGTCCTGGCCGATCAGTTCAAATCAGACGAAAATCGTCCTGACAATAGCTCTGAATATGGTCTGGCCGATATTGATCGTCCTGAAGTAACTTAAGGTTTTTGACTAGATCGTCCTGGCCGATCCTGCGATCGTCCAGGACGATATGATCGTATCAATCATCCTTAATTACTTCCTTGATTTCCTGAACAATTATGGCATAATCTGTTAATATCGTCCAGGCCGATACGAGGATCGTCCTGGCCGATAATTTAAAGATATGTTATACCATACTTGTCCATGGCGGCTACTTCTTTCTGTTTTGAGCTTATCGTCCTGGCCGATACACGTATCGTCCAGGCCGATCGGTTAACGTTGGCTGCCTTAATCAAGAACCCTTAATTAGACTTTCTGTTTTAAGCTGATCGTCCAGGCCGATATAAGATATCGTCCTGGACGATATGAGTAAAAACAGAATTTCTAATTCTCTCAAGTGTGTGTGTGAAGGGTTACAAAGTATCAGTCTTTTTGACTATTACAAGTGGACTCAAAAGGTAAAAATAAAAGTACAGACTGACTCAACCCTAACCCTACGCATTCCTGAACTTGGCTCCTTTTTGATTGTCCGATCGTCGATTCCTGAAAAGTTAGAAGCAACAAGCTGTCCAAGAAAAGTAGTGTTTGTCAATCATCAAAACATAAGACATGAAAAAATAGATTTGCAACAGAACAGAGGTATGTTCAACAAAAATATAAAGGTTTCTAATGATGTGATTTGCTTTGAATGCAGGAAACCTGGATATATAAAATCAGACTATCCAAATCTAAAAGTCACTCCTAGTAAGGAGAAGATAGAAGATAAAGCAAATGTGAAGAAAGGAAAGAAGAGATTTTAGAGAGTTTTTTTGGGAGGAGTCAGCTTAAGATTCATTAGAAATAGAAAAGGAGGAGGAAGCCACCAACCTGTATTTAATGGCTGATAATCTTGATCAGTTAGATCAAGAAGAGGTATGTGACTTAACCTATAAAAAATTGCTAGAAGTTTATGAAAGAATATATGATGCATATAGAAAACTTAAGAAAATGCATACTAGTCTAAACCTAAAAATGCAAGAATTGCAAAAAGAGGATGACATCATTAGGAAAGATCATGCACTGATAGATACCAACCACATGATTTTATTTGATGAATTTGATGATTTGAATAAAAAGAATGATCTTTTAAAATCATCTTATACTAAATTGGAAAAATAATTGAAGGATTTTAGAGATGAAATTGAGAATAGAGAGCACTATCTGAAATATGATAACACTGTATTAGAAGATGTAATTTCATTTCTTAGAGTGACAGTGAAAGCTCTTAAGGAAAATATGAAACTCTCAACACTTGAAGATTTTACTAATCCTATTTTGAGGTTAAAAATTTTAAAACCCAGGAAGAGATAGATTTATTATAAAAGATTGAGAAACCTTTTTCTTGGAGTTAAATGCTTTACTTGTGGGAAGATTGGGCATATTTCACACACTTATACTTTAGATAGAAATACTTATTTAGTGTGGAGATGTAAGATGCATAAACCAAGTCATATTATACATGCTTCTAGTTTTATTTTATCAAAAGGAGAACCCAAACTTATTTGGGTTTCCAAGTTTAACATTTGAATGTTTTGCAGGTACGCTCTCATACAAAGAAACGTGAGAGCATTTTGTACTTGGATAGTGATTATTCGAAGCATATGACTAGAGACACTACATAATTTATATCGCTGGAAGCCAGAGATGGAGGCAAGGTTACACTGGGAGATAACACCACTAGGAAATTGGTTGGCAAAGGTATGATCGAAAACTTGCAAATTTTTTTCATAAAATATGTATTGCTTGTTGAAGGCTTAAAATATAATTTATTAAGTATTAGCTCGCTATGTGATAAAGGGTATAACATTAAATTTTTTCCCATTAGCTGCATATTAAGCCTAAATGGAAATGATATATTGTATTAAATTAGGGTAAATAATATTTATATGCTAGATTTGAATTGTATTAAAACTCCTAATACTTTTTGTTTAAAAATAATTTTTGATGAATATTAGTTATGGCATAAGAGACTTTGTAACGCTAGCATTAAAAATCTTAGGAAAATTACCCAAAAAGATTTGGTTAGAGGTATACCAAAACTAGACTTTACTAAGGATCACCTTTGAGATGCATATTAATTAGGAAAATAGGTGAAGTCCTCATTTCATTCCAATAAGGATGTTAGAACGAGCAAACCTTTGGAGATTATACACATGGATCTTTTTGGACTGGTTAGCACTGTAATTCTAGGAGGGAAGGTATACAAATTTGTGATAGTTGACGATTTCATAAGATTCACGTGGGTTAAATTTTTATTTCATAAGAATGAATTGTTTGAGGAATTTAAAGATTTTTTAACTTGGATTCAGAGAAAACTAGGGTGTGAAATCTTAACAACTTAACAATTCAAAGTGATCATGGAAGTGAATTTGAAAATGAAAGATTTAAGGATTTTTATAAAGAATGAGGAATTGATCATAGTTTTTCTACACCTAAAACCCCTCAGCAGAATGGCGTAGATAAAGAAAGAATATAATATTAATTGAGGCCGCTAGAGCCATATTGGTTGAATATTCACTTCCTAAATATTTTTGGACTGAAGCGGTTAGTACTACATATTATGTTCTAAATTGAGTGAACATTAGATCAAAACTGAACAAAACACCCTATGAGCTTCTTAAGGGGAGAACACCTAATTTGTCACATTTGCATATTTTTGGATTTAAGGTGTTCATATATAATAATGGAAAATCTTTTTTAGAAAAATTTATCCAAAATTAAATGAAAGAATTTTTCTTGGATACTCTAATGTTAGAAAATCATATAAAATATTTAACAAAAGAACTTTGGTAATTGAGGAGAGCACGTATATTGTATTTAATGAATCTGGAATTTTAGGAGAGCCAAGTTTGGAAGAAGATGATTTAGAAAATAACTCTCAAAGGAATGAAAGGATTAATTTGGACAAAAATTTGGATATAGAAAACCCGTTGCTTAGAGATTTGAAATTTTCTAAAAATCATTATAAGGAATTGATTTTAGGTGAACCTAGTGAGGGTGTTAGAACTAGGTGTGGACTAAGCAAAGAAGTCAACCATTATGCCTCTATTTCAATAATAAAACCCACAATTGTAAATCAAGCACTTTCAAATAAATTTTGGATTTTGGCAATACAAGAATAATTAAATTAGTTTGTAAGGAATGATGTTTGAGAATTAATTGCAAGGCTAAATAATCAATGTGTAGTTGTAACTAAGTGGGTATTTAAAAATAAAATGAATGACTTAGGATTTATTGTTAGAAATAAAGCTAGATTGGTGGCTAAGAGGTATGATCAAAGTGAAGGGATTAATTTTGAGGAGACTTTTGCCCATGTAGCAAGACTTGAGGCAAATTATGGTTTGTTAGCCTTTGCCTATTTTAGAGGATTTAAATTATATCAAATGGATGTTAAAAGTACCTTTTTTAATGAGGTAATATAAGAGGATATTTATGTTGAATAATCTCTAGGTTTTAAAAATTCAAAATACTTAAATCATATTTTTAAATTGAAAAAGACATTATATGGATTGAAATATGCACCCAAGGCTTGGTATGAGAGGTTAAGTACTTTCCTACTTGAAAGATCTTTTGAAAAAGGAAGTGTTGGTACCACTCTCTTTTTGAAGAAATTAGGAGACGATATACTCATTGTTCAAATTTATATTGATGATATCATTTTTGGATCTTTAAATAAAAATTTTTGTGATGATTTTTGTAAAATAATGAGTAGTGAGTTTGAGATGAGCCTAATGGGAGATGTTAGTTACTTTCTAGGTTTTAATATTAAGCAAATTAAGGAGGGAACATTTCTTAGTCAGTCGAAGTATGTTAAAGACATACTCAAGAAGTATGAAATTGATGATGCTAAACCAGTTGGTACACCTATGAGTTTATCTATTTAGTTGGATAAGGACCAAAAGGGAAAATCTATTGATCAAAAGAAATTTAGAGGAATTATTAGATCTTTGCTTTATTTGACAGCTATCAGGCCTAGTATTATGTTTCATGTTTGTTTGTATACTAGATTTAAATATAATCCTAAAGAATCACATTTCATAGCAATAAAAAGGATTTTGAGATATTTCTTGGGATCTCAAAAGTTAGGGATTTGGTATCCTAAGTTTAGTTCTTCATTTGAAATTATTAGATATTAAGATTCAAACTTTGCAGGTTGTAGGGTTGATCGAAATAGTACATCTGAAACTTGTCAATTTATAGAAAATTTCTTAGTTTCTTGGTCCAATAGAAAATAGAATTCCATAGCCCTATCTACTACTGAAGCTAAATATATTGCCTTAGAAAGTTGTGTGGCACAAGTTCTTTAGTTGAAACAATAGTTGATTGATTTAGGATTTATAATAGGCACAGTTCAAATTTATTATGAAAACACTAGTGTCATTTACATTTCAAAAAATCCTATTCAATATTCTAGAACCAAAGATATAGATATAAGGAATCATTTTATTAGGGATCATGTATCCAAAGGAGAAATTGAATTGAATCATGTTTTAACTAAAAATTAACTTGCAGACATTTTTATAAAACCACTAGCTTTTAATACTTTTAGCACATTAAGAACAAGGCTAGGTGTGATCTGAAAGTTCGTCAGGGATGTTAAGCCTTAGTGAACTAGTCCTAAGACTAACGAAGAGGGGGTGAATTTGTATTTTAAAAAATTCTTTAAGCGAAGGCACAATCACAACCAAACCAAGATTCACCATAGAAATCAAAGTGCAAAAATTTAAATGCAAAAGCACAATAAGAAAGAACACACAAGATTTTATAGTGGTTCGGTCAACCTGACCTACATCCACTCCCTGGAGCCTCTCCTTCGAGTATTGCACTAAACACAATGTCTCTCCTTTTTCCCCTATAGTAAGGCAGAGAACCCAGATGAGGTAGAGAACCCAACTCCTTTTGCTTCCTCCAGAACCAGGTAGAGAACTCAACTCCTTTTGCTTCCTCTTGAAACATGCAGAGAACCTTGATCAGATGCTGAAGTAGACCTCTCTAAAACTCCCAAGGAACTAGGAACTATGACCAAAGAAGATGACGATGGATTTGGTTAGTTGGTGGAATTTTTAAAACAGGTTTTAAGAAGTTTAGTTTTCTTTAGAAACTTTAAAATCGATCTTTAGACTTGAATTTTGAGAACAAATATCCCATTAAAAAATCATACCACTTTGAGAAGTGGAATTAAGATTTTAAAGCGGGTTTCAAATCTTAAATTATAAGTCCTACTTTGAGTATCATAACTAGATCCGAGATAAACCACATGTGACCTCAAAAGGTCAAAATGGAGTTTGATCTAATTTTTAATTATGGTATTCTAAGTAGACTATCGTTGATCTCATTCCCAAAATCTTATGAATAAATAATATATCTCCCCTAAGGGAGAAGATAGCACTATTTAGTAGTTATTCAGGCATGACGATAACGATCGTTATTGGTTGAATTTTTTCAAAGAATACTAATTTAAGTTTTGAAGATCTCTTTTGGGAAATTAGGTTTAAGTTTTAATTATGAAGTCAAACAGACCATTAGTGATGATATACCGTATCTAAAGGTGGAGATAAAATCTCCTAATGGGTTCAAAATAAAAATAATAAATTTTCTCTTAGTTATCATAGTCTAATTTAAAGGAGAACCGCAAATGACCCTCAAAATGTGATTCAATCTAAAATTGAACTATGACAATTGAGAGAAAAAGGGATCGTTAATTTCATATTTGGATTGATGCTAACATACAAGAAATCTCTTTGGAGAAAGAGAATATCATTCGTTAGCCACTATATGAATATAATGGTGACGATCGTTTTGAAGTAGATTTCCCAAAAGAAATATCAAGTGAATTTTGAAAAACAATTTTAAAAAATTTATGCAGGTTTTAAATCTCCTACGAGCATAAGCCCTTATAGTTAATTACATCATAGGAATACAAAGTCTCCTACGAAAACTCTCGATTAAAATAGTGACAAAATTTTATTAAAGATTTTTTAAGAGTAATACGAAAAAGAGGTGAATTTTGGAAACACAAAGGGGAATTCATCAAGATCGAATAGTTATTAACAAATTCAAGGAAAAGAAAGTAGGGGACACTTTGAGATTCTGGAACCATTCTGAAGTGTCCCAACTTAGTCTAAGTATTGGCCTTTACATTTTAGATTGAAAGGAGATTTAATTTGAGTTAAATGTTTTATTAAAAATTTGGGACTATATTCCTGGAGGTTGGGGTCTTATAATCCAAGATCTACCCTGAATCCTAATTCTAATTTTAGACACTGGACCACAGTCGTCTGAACCTAACTAATACAGTGCAAGGTCTGGACTTACCTCAGCCTAAATTGGGGAGCCAGCTAACCACCTAATCGATTTAAAATACATGAGTCCGATCTTTTTATGAAAGAGTGGTAGGGACATTTTCTTTAAGGTTTTCGAGAGCTGGGGACGACATCTAGAGATTTTCCTAATTGGCCCCTTTGACTTATGTTGGGTGCATAATGTTAAGGAATAATGTAATTAAAATTTTGGCTCTTTTAAATATATTTCTAATGTAATGCATGCTAATCGATAACTTTAAATCAGGTATGCTTGAAATTTTTGAAAAAGGCTTAAAAATAATTTTTTAGAAGACTGGGCTTCCCCAAGTATGGCACCTCATCCTCATAGATCAGATTATTTGGACTTTACCCGCAGGCGGGGAAGGGTCTAAAATAAGAGGAGAAGAAATACAAAAATATGCATGCGACCCCGGGGGCGATCCCCAGCGAATTTCCTAGATTTATTTTCTTTCTATGTTATTTATCTCCTAAAGTTTTAAACTTTTAATTACGAGTATAAAACCTTTCACACCCTTACGAGCCTCATATATCCAGGCGAAAACAAAAGCGAAGCACAAATGCCAAAAAACTAAAAAAAGTAGGTAAGTATATACGTAATCATCTCATCACATCAAATATAAATTAATTAATTAATTAATATCTATAGGCAAATTGCTTTATTTATTACAAACTATGATTTGCAGAATGTAAATTGGTCAGGCACCGCTGACAATAACCAGGATTATAAACCTCATAGAGATGCAAGTGGTTTTGAGTGGGATACTCTTTGTCTTCAGTTCTTAAGTCTTCAGGCTCCTTTCCTTCAGGCTCCTTGGATCCTTCGTAGAAGGGTACCCAAATTGATAAGAGGGCTCTTCCTTTAAGGGGAATGCCACCTTTTTTGCTTTAGGTATGAAAAGGTAATCCAAATTTGGACTTCCAAATAGAAAAGGGCTATGCCCCCCTTAGAGGTGTTTTTTTCTCTTTGGAATCTAAGCTTTGAATTTATGTATCCCATCTAAAAACTCCACTTTCATAACACTTAACTTTTGTATAAATTACATTTATATGAAAATGAAAATTATAGACTCTCCTATAGAGTTATCCTAAGTATTTAATAAATCAAAAATATATTCCCAAGCAGTTATATATGAATGTGCAAAAAAATAAATAAACACACTGGCCATGCTCCTTTTTATTTGGGGGCTTAGCAGCTGAAGCACCTATGCAAGCATATTTATAATTATTTTTTTTAATTTAGCCTCCTTTTTATTACCCTGCATGAGCGTGACCATTGTAGAAAACTCAATGAACATCTAGATCATTCCTATCCTAAGGGTAATCTAGTCGCCAAACACAATAATCATCCACAGAGTACAGTAAAAGTAAGCAAACACAATAAGTACAATCATTCACAACATGCAAAAAAACTATAAAAAGTTAAACACACAGCAAAAAAGAAAACACCAGCCTAACCTAGATCTAGAGTCAGGTGTCCTAGCAAATCATCTAAAGTATGTGTAGAAAGTCGTGTGGTTGGGTAGATCCTAAGTTGGGTAGTTAATTAGAGTTATCTATTGTTTCAAATTTGTTAAGGCTTAAGGGGAGGTTTAGATTAGAGTTTAAATATTAATGTTTTAAGTATTAATTTAAATATTTTTGAAAGGTTAAATGATTACTACATTTGTTTCACACCAAGGCTGTGAAGTTTATTTCATCTTTCTTGTGGCTAAGCTAATAGCTTCATAGGTCTGGGTTACCTAGTAGCAATTGGGATTGATTAAGTTAATTTAGTTGGTTAAAATTAAAAGGTAGATTAATATTAAACATTTTAACTTGTGACTGATTTTAAGAAGTTTGTTGAGAATTTTATTAATCAAATTAGAAAATTCTGGAATTTTAATGAATTATCAAATTTTAGGAATTATTTAAGTGGCTTAATTAAGGGGTCAAAAGTTATTTTTTTTAAATTAGAGTTAATCTTAGAGGTTTCAAATTTTTAATAAATATTAGACCTTAATACGAGTTGTTAGACTATTAACACGCTCAATTCGGAGTTTTTTTATGAAAAGTTATGAATTTTAGAAGTTTTGACCTGATTTTGACCTATGGTTGACCAAATTGTTGACTTTTTGACTTTGACCAAATTTTGGAGGTTTGTCATTTTAGAAAATATTAGATTTTATTTTGAGTCATTAGCCCTTGAGTTTGACTGATTTGGAATTTTCTATAATTAGTTATGAATTTTTGAAATTTGGGTATTTATTAGATTTATTTAATTGTTTTAATTAGAGAGCCCTTTTTTATAATTTGAACCCAAACAAGTCCCAAACTCCTTGAAATCACCTCCAAAGATTAGAAATGATCTATGGAGAGATCAGCAAGTGTTTAAGGAATTTTTAATTAATTAAAATTTTTTTATTTTTGATTTTATCTTAAAATTAAATTCTGGTTGTATTTAATTTTAAATTAAAGGTGTTTTAGTATTTACAAATTAAGGGTTGAGTTGTGGTTGATTAGAGGGATTTTGGGTATTTTTTTGGAATTAATCTTGATTTATTAAAATTCTATAAGGCTAAAGGGTTATATAAGGGATTAATACTAAGTAAATTTTTTAGGAGGCCTAATGATCTCTAAAAATAGTGGGATAATTTCTATAGAGGGTGATGTTACTAAGTTCATTTGTTTAAGATCTCAAGTCAAGGGAACATGCATCCTAATTATCACAAATTTCTAAGTTTTCTATACAAGTCCTTAATTTTTGTCCTTGATAGTGTCACTAAGTTATATAGGATAAAGTCAATGTTGCTAACTCTTGTACACCACATATGCAAGTACGCAAATATAACACTCTAGTCCTTAAATCTAAGAGTTCCTATGCTAAGTGTTGTGTGTAATCATACACATGCAAAAATTAATATAGATAAAACATGTAATAAGATTAAAGGCGAAGTTCGTGAACAAAACATAATTGTTCACTAACTACTCCCCATTGGCCCTATTAAAATATCCCAAACTATGTTTAAAATTTCATGGGATTTCTAAAATTAAAGATTTAAGTACATATGATTTTAAAATAGTCTTAAAATATATGTACATGTATATATATATATATATATATATATATATATATATATATATATATATATATATATATATATATATATATATATATATATATATATATATATATATATATATATAACATAAATTTTAAAGTAAGATAATTAAAAATATTATCAAAATAAATCTTTTAAAATTTGAGAAATCCACTAATGTTTTTAGTTTATTTGGAAATAAATTTTTAATTTTTTTTTAAAAAAATCTATTTTAATATTTGATTAAATATTAATTAAATATTAAGACATTCAAGTAATTCAAACAAATTAAAATAAATTAAGCTATAAATTTTGAAAGTAATTTTAAATTAAAATCATTAAGTTTCCAATAAAGTGTCATTTTTTTTTGAACTAAGTTGAATTTATCTTGAATTCTTGAAGTTTAAAGTTAGTTGAATGAATTTAAACTATATAGAAATAATTAATATTTAAAATATTTTAAATTATATTAAATTAAATGTTGAATGTTTTTGAAATTTGGAAATGATCTAAAATACTCTTAATTAAATTTCTTTTAAAATTATTTAAATTCAATTTCAATTGAATATTTAAATATTGAAATATTTAAACTTTATTATAAAAAATGAAATACTTAAATTAATATTTAATATCAAATTAAATTACTCTGAATTTTATAAATCTCAATATAAAATGTTAAAAATTTATGCTTGAGTTTAAGGTTTTAATTATTTCTTAAATACTTTAATAATTAGATTTGACATGATTAAGTTTAATTAATGTTAAATATGATTTCCAAAATTATATCAATATAAGTTTTTTTAATGTTTTAATAAAAAAGGATTTTTTTTTTAAATAAGAAAGTTTTTTTTTTTAAATTTTGATATATTAATTTAAAATTTGAGAATATTTCATCTATTCTTAATTAGATATTAGTTATTTAGTATTTTGAATAATTTAAAATATATATAATATTTTAAATTAATATTAATTTTAAATAAAAGGATTTAATATTCTTAGCATTTTGACATATGGCATGTAAGTTTTGGAATTTTGATTAATTTTTAATGATTTTTAGAACGTTTTTATAATTAAAAATAGAATTTAAATTAATTTAAACTAATTGAACAGGAATGACGGTGCCGACGGCTGAGTGGGACGCATGGTGGCTTGCGGTTGGTGGATCTGAACTGTAAAGTGGCGGGCCAATCATTGGAAATGATTGCGTCGTAGCGCAATCATTTTCAATGATATGTGGCTACACAATTTTGGTCCGCGCGGCACTTAACCACATTATCGTGTGGTTGTGGCCGTCGGATCGTCCGCGTGATGGAACCAATGTCTCGAATCAAATCTCACAGTTTGATCTCACGGGGATATTGAATAATGGGATTTTGATCCTGCGGTTCTGGATCGAGGCCCTAGATGCTGCCGGATGAAAATCTTAGCGTCAAATCGAATACACGGATGGAACTGATAATAGAATGTCTTGATCTGGACCGTTGATAGGGCAATCAACGGCCCGATCAACGGTCCAGGAATCATACGCTGGAGCCAGACCACAAAAATGCCCTAAAAGGCATTTTTTGGCTCGTTCGCTCGACCCAGTTAACCAAATCACTTGAAATTTTAAACACAAATTCAAGGCATGATCATAAACATTGAGGAGTCCTTAGCACGGCTTAGAATGTTGTAAATAAGGAGCTAAATAAACCTAACTACTGTGACCTAGGGCTAAGGATTTTAAGGGATTTTACCGATAAAACTTTGAGATCTTGATATGGTTGAGCTTGTAGATTATCAACGTTAGTTTTCTTAGTTGATAGCTCCGCTGGAAACGTCTTGGATCAATCGCTACAGCTCCTTGGGTGGAAAAGCTTAGGATCGCTAGAAAGCTCATCGTTGGGAGGTGTTTCATGGTGGGTTTTGGTCGTGAAATGGAGGAGGGGATCTCTGGAGCTTGACAGAACACTTGAAATGCTCTGGGAGACTTAGGGATGTGAGAGAATATGAGAGTTGGAATGATGCTAAAAAATGAGCTTTTTCCCTATTCAAATGACCTGGGCTAGGTTGGACGGCTCTAATGCATCAAAGGATTCTCTCTAATGTAGGACAAGTGTCCCAAGTCATTGGGTGGCAGGGAGAAAGGCTGGAAAAGGCCATTTGGCCATTTGTTAGTTTAAGGAGGTGGGGGGGGGGGGGACCACTAACATTTAAGGCTAAATCAAGGATTGAGCTTAGTTAGGGAGCCTATTAGAGAGTTTTTTCTCTCACTTAGGACTAACCCAGCAACCTAGATCAGTGGGAAAGGGGCTCACATGTGAGTTTGACCATGGAGCTCCTCTTTTAACCTTTGTTGATTAAGTTAAGCAGTCAAAAGGCAAAGGGAGACTGAGGTGGTAGTGAGTGGGTATGGGAAGCAGGTTGGATGAGGTCCAAGGTCAAAGCCCAAGCTTTTGGGGTCAAAGAAGTATTTTACTACTTCAAAGAGAAGTTTAAATGACTTGTTGATTGATTTGGCTAGTCAACAAAGTCAAAATTGCTAATGTGGCAACTAGGGGAGGTAGGGAGTTGTTTGGGGTGGTTTGGTCAAGGGTCAAGGATCAAAGTCAAGGTTAGAGTGGGTGGGAGCAAATGTTATAAAGGTTTAACCAAGAATGGGGAGTTGACTTGGTCAACTTAAGTTGGGTTGTGTTGACTAGATGCCAAGTCATGCTTGGGTCAAGTATAGGAGTTAATTTGAATGGGTGATAGGAGTTGGAGAGCTCAAATGGGTTAGGTTGACCCATTTAAACCCCTTAAGGGCTAATGGGTCAACCTAGGATGACTTGGTCAACCAGGTTTACTAAAGACTAACTTTTGGTCAATGAGTTTGTTTGGATATGTGGAGTCTAGTGGATAGAGTTTCAAGGTTTGGAAAGGCTATTTGGATCAAATAACCTATTTTGGACACTTAATGGGTCATTAAGTAAACCTAGGTTGACTTGGTCAACCAGGTTGACCCAAGGGAAAAGACTAAGATCAACAAGTTTAAAAAGATGTTTTGAATGTGTTGGAAGAAATTCTAAGGCATGGGGAGGTCATTTCAGCCAAAATCCCCTTTAAGGGTATTTTGGTCATTTTGGCCTTAGGTCTATTCTGGGTCAAAATGAATCCAAAAAAATATAGATTAATGCTTAACAAATCAATATCAGAGGCCTGGAAGTGATTAAAGGGTTTGGAGGAAGCTCCAAGGTCAAATTCCACTAGGTGATAGGTCTAGTGGCATGGGTGATAAATATTTGAAGGTTTTGCAACCTTTGGAACTGAATTTAGTTTATGGACTTAGAGACATAAAATTGAGCTCAAACTTGGAGGGCTGACCCTAGAGACATGCTATATCAATATGTAATTGACATATCCTGAATCAGGGGTCAATTGACTGGGTTTCAAGGTGACAGAAAAATTACCCAGAATGGGTTTCAGGACCTGAGTCCTTAGCATTGGATTTTAGAACAGATTGATCTTAGATCTAAATTGATCCTAAGGTCTAGGGGATGGAAGGATCCTAAGATCTAGAGTCAAGGGGAATATAGGGTCTAGGGGTGTCCTAGGGTCTAGAGTTCAAGAAGGGGTCAAAAGTGGCCTCATATAAAAATGTGGTCAATAGGATTCTTACTTGGAGCAGCCTTTGTGAAACCCCTTACAAACTCCCCCTCATAAGATCCTCTCTCTCTCTCTCTCCCTTATTCTCCCTCTCCTCTTGGTTCTCTCAGGTCAGGACAACAGCAAAAGATTTCTCTTTAGAAAAATAAGAGAGTTTTTAAATAAGGGCTCAAAAAAACCCTAATTAGTAACTAATCGTCAAAGATTATCGAGGATAATTGACTGATTGTCCTGTAGAATTAGTTCAACTTGATGAATATCAGCCAAACCATCACCCTGGATGGTTTCTTGGATGATAAAAAAATGACCAGATCATCCAGGATGATCTCATGATCGGCCAGGATGATTAGTACAAAATAACAATTATTGTCCAGAACATTACTCTGAATGGATGTCTAGACGATGGATAAATAACTTATTCATCCAAGTTAATCTTTTATCATCCTAAATAATTAGTTCAATTTAGTACATATCATCTAGAGAATCACCCTCGCCTTGAATGGAACCAGGCCTACGTTTGATCGTCCAGGAAGAAATAAGGTTTACGAACTGATCGTCCTGGTTGATCCTATGATCGGCCATGATGATATGATCGATCAATCAAACCTTAATTAATTTCTTTAATTACCATATTAATTTAGAGATAATTATACTACATCGTCCAAGATGATGTCCAAAAATAAAAGATACCTAAATAGATCTGGCGACAGATTCTTTCTATTTTAAGCATATTATTCCATCCAATATAAATATCCTTCTGGATGATGTGCTTAATTGTGGCTGCCTTAATAAGGATGCCCTAATTAGGGTTTCTATTTTTAACTAATTATCCAAGTTGATTTTTGGATCATCCCGGATGATGTGATCAAAAACAAAAAACTCTAAAATAGTCAGAAATTTTCTCCCAAGTATGTGTGTGCAAGGTTACTTAACATCAGGACCCATAATGTTACAAAGGACTCAAGAAAAGGTAAAAGACACATATCATATATTACAAACTGACTTAGACTTAATCTACCCAATTTTGAATTGGTTCAAATTAAAATTTAATCTTTTGGACCTAAAATGTTAGTAGGCTAGGTTGTCATAGAGAAACAAAAGTATTTGCTATCATCAAAATTATATTCCCTAAAATCAGATTCATAATAATCTCCCCCTTTTTGATGATGGCAAACATAAAACAAATTTTAGTAGTCTAATTGAAGCATTACAATACAAATAGTGAATTAGGAAGTTCAAATTATACTAAAAAATAAACATAGTATATAATACACCAAAACATTGTAAAAATAGTACAACTACTCCCCCTTTTGACATGACAAAAAGGAGGAGGGAACAAAACACAAACAAAAATAGAAGCTACTAAAAAGGACAAAATACAACACAAAAAATCATCAGAAGAAAACAAAATAAAAGATGGATGGCCCCTGATCATCCGAAGGAGGTGGTGGTGGTGGTTGTGGCTGAAAGAAACTAAAGAGAGTCGTAAACTGCTACCCAAATCGGGCTATATCCTGGTCTGTTGGTGCTGCTAATGAGCATTGTATGAGTCAAAATAAGCAATGTCCTTCACATGTTGCTGCTCCTCTGCAGCGACTTAGATCTCGAAGTGAGTCTCCCACTGATCGAACTGCTCTACCAGCTGATCCAACTATGAGTGCTGGTGGAGTGGAGCATGTACATGAACAGGTGCAGGAGCCACCTACTCCTCAGCTCTCTCAGCTTCCTCGTGCCCCGGGTGGAGACGAGTAATGTGAAGAACATGGAAGGAGTTGTTTGAGTAGAAGGCATGCTAAAAGTTTGGTGGGGAAGGATATTAGAGGTTGTATTTGGATTCCAAGACATAAGTTATGATATGTCCTAAGGCAAGATTGGGCTTCCTTCTATGTCCTGGATCTCTAATGCTCGTCAGGTGCTCAATGTATGGAAAAATCAGATCAGTGGAATTAAACTCACGGTGGGCCAAAATGTAAAAAGTGGTGATCAAAATGAGTGGAGTGATATAAACACGATCACCAGCTTTTGGAAGAACAAATGTGCGAAGGACATGTTGGATTATCCTAGCATCTTTGATTAAGCTGCTAGACTCTCCAACATGATAAGAAATATTAGTGTTCCTCAGAAAGTGGTTGGCTGGTGCATAGTCATTGTCAGGATCTTGACACAGGATGTGGAGTTTGTCTCCTATGGTGGATAGTTGTAGGAGTTCTTGAAAGGCTTGATATGTATTTTTGACAGAACGTCTATTCACATAGGACTGAGGAGCAGTGAAGGAGGAATTGATGCAAAGGCTAGTAAAGAATTCAAATAGTAACTCTGAATTGAATGGATGATAAGAGTAAGGATAAAAGTAAGGGAAGTGTGAGAAAATAAGTCAAGAATAGGATAGGAAAGTATGTGAGGGTTGACAGTCTGGGATACAGTGATCCCAGCCATGTTGTACCTCTGATAGGCGGCTTGGTCACCCGCCTTGACAAGAGTTTCCCTCGAGGAGCTTCTTGAGGCCATGCGAGACCTTTTTCACCAGCCATGATCAAGAAAATTAAGAAATTGAGAGTGCAAGTATGAAGGTAGAAAAGGCTTGGGTGAGAAAAATTTGTGTGAATGCCTCGATTTAAAAAGAATCGGACCGATCATCCAGGACGATCACAGAATCATCCAGGAAAACCAGGAGAAATAATTACGTCCAGTAGGATTGGTCAAAAAGGTGGTAAAGTTATCTAAGACGATCAGACATCATCCAAGATGATAAGACACAAGCGATCATCCCGAGGAGTCAAGCCAAACGACCGTTAAAAAAGAAGATCATCCTGGCCAATTAGGTGGATCATCCAGGACGATGCACAATAATGGATCATATTGGCCGAATTTAAAACATTTAAAGCATTGCCACGTGTTTCATCAAGGAAGAACAGGTGGATCATCCAGGACGATCACAAATAATTGATCGTACCGGCCAAATTTAAAGAGTTTAAATGCATTGCCATGTGTATCAACCATGATGAATAGGTGGATCATATGGGATGATTACTAATAATTGAGCAAAGATTAAGAACAACGTCCAGGATGAAGAGGATCATCCGGGCTGATCAAAGTAAGCAAAGCATGATACAATCAGATCCTCCAGGATAATGATAAACAAAAAAAATCATATCAGCCGTCAGATGAAAGGTTAAGAGTTAATTGAATATATCGTCTAGGATGATATAAAAATCAACTTGGACTATGGGAATAAAAATGAAATTCAAGAGGTGGATGTGGATGATCAGAGAAGGCCAAAAAAAAAAAAACACAAAAACAACAGTAAAAGATAAAATTAAATACAAAAAAGACAGTGAAAAAAGATAAAAAGAATATATATATATATATATATATATATATATATATATATATATATATATATATATATATATCAGACGTAACTCAGAAAAAACCAAATGGATAAGAAAAAGAGATCGGTTCAAAACTTGGTTCTAGAAAAAAATGTTTTATAGAATAATATACCAAAATAATTTGTCACAATCAAGAAATTTGAATTCAAGCCTTTGAAAATATCAAGTGGCACATGAATTCTTCTAAGATTTAAAGGTTTGAAAGAGAGGTAAGCTTACTTTTTGTGGGCTCATTTTATGCCTCTTGTCAATTGATTAGCGCACTTTACGCATCTTTTGATTTTTGATACACTTTATGTATCTTTTAATTTTTTGGTCGTCAGTACACATCTTTTCACTTTTCTTTTCTTTTTGTGGCTAATTTTATGCCCTTGTCATTTTTTGCAAGCTAGACCCCTTTTCAAAACTCTTAAAAATTCTTAGTTGTGAGTATATCTTCCATATATTAGAGAATAAAAACTCACTCTCTAATAATGGGAAGAATAAATCACAAAATAGAGTCAAATTCATATTATAAATGCAACAATAAGATTTCAAAGAATTTGAAAGTATTATAAAGACTTTGAACATTATGTATATAAGATAGATTACTGTAGCAAGATTGAAAAGATTTCAATCACAAAGTCCAGTTGTTAATTTTAGATAGAATTTTGTTTGGAAAAGAAAACTACACTGCTTAAAGAGGTTAGAGGGAGAGAAACAATCAATGGTGTTTCTCCCTTTAACTGATTTAGGGATGTTAGACATTGACTATAAATTTTCAAGAATAAAAATAAGACATAAAATATCTTTTCAACTATGACCAAAAAATAAAAAACACTAATAAAAAAAAAGAAAACAACAAAGATGAAATAACTATAAAATAACAGCAAAAATAAAAAACTAACTCAAAATAAAAAAAAGAATAGAAAATAATAACAATCAACAGAGTAGTAAACATGCAAATCAAAATTTATTTAAGCAGCAATTTTATGCAATTAAGAGTTGTGAAACTCCACTGTCCAAGTATCACATGCTCTCATGAGGCCTTTTGTGAGAGCAATCCTGTAAAATCATCAACTGTCAGATTTAGGAACCCAAATAGATTTGGATCTCTTCTTATGAAAAGAGGAATTCAATACATATGTGTTATGCTGTGAATCATATAATTTAGGTATACACACCCATGTGTACTATGATGAATAGTGCAAGTGTATTGAAATGTGTCCTAATATGCCATATAAAAAACATCTAACTCCAGGAAAATGATTTACTAATCTGTTCGAGTTATAATGCCTCTTCCTAGGTTTTAGCTTTAGATTAAGTGTCGATGTATTCCTATTTCTCTCAAGTGTATTCAATTCAGCTTTAAACCTCAAGTTAGCACTTTCTAAAACAGCATTATCAACATTCAAATAGTGCTCCCTATGCTCAAGTTCTTTAATATAAGCTTTAAAATCAGATTCAAGTGAGGTATAAGATGCTTTCAAAGAATCAAGCTCAACAATAAACTCAGAATGCTTTTTATTCAATTCATCAAACTCATCAAGTAATGACATGTGAATGCTATCAATTTGAGTGTGATCTTTACTTAAAATTTCATGATCTTTTTGTAAAATTGAAAATTTCAATTTCATACTAGCATGAGTTTTCTTAAGTTTCCTATATGATGCATGAATGTTCTCACAAACTTTAAGTAGTTGATCATAAGTTAGTTCATATATCTCTTCTTGATCAAATTGACCAAGATGATCACCCATCAAGTACAAGTTTGTTATCTCCTATTTAGCTTCAGCCTCAGATGAGTTAGATGTAGAATCTGCCCAAAAAGCCTTTTAGAACCACTTCTTGTCCTTGTTTTTTTAACTTGGGTTTCTCCTCACTCTTCTCCTTGGTAGGGTGATCCTTAAGTGTAGGACAATCAATTTTGACATGTCCAGGCTTCCTACATTCAAAACAAACAGCATCAGAAGAACTTTTATAATTTTTTCCACTCTTACCTTTATTCCATTTTTAATGGTACTTGTGATTCTTCCTTAGAAAGCATTTAAATTGCCTCGTGATTAAGGCAACATCATCACTTTAGTGTTCGTGTTGTTGGCCTTCAGCATCATAATTTTCTCCTTCTTTTACTCACTTGTATCAAGTTATCTTTGGTTCACTCCTTGCTCGTAAGAAATGAGTGATCCAAGTAAGTTATCAACATAATAAGTATTCAAATCTTTAGATTCAGTAATTGCAGTGATCTTAGAATCAAAGGAAGAAGGCAAACATCTCAAAATTTTATTCACTCTTTCATAGTTAGTTAGTTCTCTTCCTAAAGCATACAATGATGTGACAATTTGACTAAACCTAGTATACATGTCATAAATTGATTAAGTAGATTTCATACGAAAAAGTTCATGGTTATGCAACAAAATATTCAACCTAGATTATTTAACTTCATTGGTTCCTTCATAATTAATACACAATTTATCCCAAATTTCTTTACCAGTATCACAAGTTGAAACATGCATATAATATTCTAATTTCAAAGCACAGAAAAAATAGTTCAAGCATTTTGTATTTAGTTGAGCTAAATCCCTATCATCAAGAGGCCATTCAATGAAAGAAAGTACAATAGTAATGCCATTAGTTTTATGAGTCGGAGGTGTATAACCATCCTTAACAAGCATCCACATGCGATAGTCAATCAATTGTAAAAATATAGACATGCAAGTTTTCTAAAAATCAAAATGAATATTATCAAATAAAGGTGGTCATGTAATATAATAAACTTCCATGGTGTTATGATTACCAAAGTTAGCCATTGATCAAAATTCAAAAGTTTTCAAGAACTTAATTTTATGAATCTCTCTTTGATACACTTGAAAGTTTGACAGGGATGTTAAGCCCTAATGAACTAGTCCCAAGGCTAACCAAGTGGGGGGGGGGGTAAATTGGTCCCAAGGCTAACCAAGTGGGGGGGGGGGGGGTAAATTGGTATTTTAAAAAATTCTTTAAACAAAGGAACAATCACAACCAAACTAAGATTCACTACAAAAATCAAAGTGCAGAAATTTAAATGCGAAAGCAAAATAAGAAAGAACATACAAGATTTTATAGTAGTTCAGTCAACCTGACCTACATCTACTCCCTGGAGCCTCTCCTCTGAGTATTGCACTAAATATAGTGTCTCTCCTTTTACCCCCATAACAAGGTAGAGAAGTCCATACAAAAACTCTTTTCAACCAACCTAGGTGAGGTAGAAAACCTAACTCCTTTTACTTCCACTAGAAGCAGGAAGAGAACCCAACTCCTTTTGCTACCTCCTGAAGCAGGCAGAGAACCTCAATCAAATTCTGAAGTAGACCTCTCTAGAACCCCCATGAAATCAGAGACTATGACCAGAGAAGATGATGATGGATCCTTGCTTGGAGCAACCTTTATGAAATCCCTCACATGATTGATCTTAATGCTTAGATTAAAATTTATGCAAACTTGATATGTTTTAATGTATTTCCCATTTTTGGTTGTCAATATTTTTGTTTGTGTGTGTGTTTTCAAATTTTAGTTTTGTTTTTATTTTGTGTGATTTAGACATATACCACATATCAAAATTTCTATTTCTGATTGTTTGTGCTGAATTTTCTAAGTATTTTATTTATATTGTATAAAATTATTTTCATCCCGTATAAAATTTGTAGGATGTCAATCATTATTTTGGATTGAATGCGTAAGTTTTTGATTTTCCAACATAGATCATACTATACGCTATCTATATCATCATGTATGATTTATTTTTATTCATTTGTATGTACGTAGACGATTATTCAGGTTGTATCAATTATTATAACTGATTGTAAGTATGAAATTGTATTTTGTCTGTACGAACCACATATCATTCTTTATGGGGGAAGAACCTAACCGTCATTAAAATGATCTTAAATAACTGATCATTTCGGATGAACATCTGTTCATCTATACGACTGTTTGGTACAAAGTCTGTACAAAAGGATGCTTCATAACTTGTGTAATTACAAAAAGTCAATTTGTTTTGAACAATTTTGTTCATCCATACAAAATTTTTTTCATCCCATATGATCTCAAGATCATACATAAGAACTGATTTTTATACTGTATGAAGGGTCATTTTTTTTTTTAAATAGGAGGGCTTTAGAATTCATTTTCATTCACTTCAAACATCCTCCTTGAATCCTTCTCATCTTAGAAATGGCACTAGCAAGCGTGGTAGAGTTTCTAAGGGTTCATTATCTAACGGTGGAGACAAAAACTTTTTGTCTAAAGCAAATGATTATTCCTATTATAGGTTTGTTATTGCAAAAATCACTCAGTCTAGACTCTTAATTCAAGAAGATATTCATTTCCAAGTCATGCCTCTTTTTGCTTCAACTCAATTCGCCTTTTTTTTAAACTTTGATTCATGCTTATCATAAGGAGATCTTTCACTACTTCTTAGTGAATATGAGTTATAGTGAGGATGAGAGAAAAATAATATCTTTTGTCAAGAAATAATGGGTAGAAATAACTAAGGAAGATCTAGGAAACTATCTCCATTTAAGGACTCATTGGACAGGAGCCCACTTTCTTCCAAATCTGACTATGATTGGTCTGAAATAAATAAGACTCTTAGAGGTGTCACTCAAGTCTCTCACTTGACTAGAGTATATAATTTGAATCAAAATGCTAGAATCATCCAGCATGTCCTTAGAACTTTAATCATTCCTAAGGTTGGTGATCGTATTAACATTACTCCTCTTCTGTCCATAGTTACCTATTTAATCATGACTAGACAACCAATTGATGAAGCCTAACTCATTCTAGATTACATTCATAACCTTTTTGAAATTGGGTGTGCTTCTCGTGGGAGGAAGAAAAATATTGCTCTAGGACATCTAGTGACCTATATCTTAGAAAAGAAGTACAACATTTTTTATTCTGATGTTCCCACTAAGTTGCCAATCTACTTCACCGATGCCTCTTTTCGATCACTTTTTGGGAGAATGATAATTCAAGTGAGGATACTGAGAAGAAGGGGGAGCATCTGCACCTATTCATGAACCTGACTTTCAGGAGATGGTCCATCGCTATGACCGGTTAGAGAGTCATTTTGATTAACATTTTGATCAAATTTAGACTCACTTAAACCAGCAGGATGCATAGTACCAACAAGATATGGGTTAGATCCGAGGTCAATTTGACTCGATGAACACTAATGTAGCTATGATGAATAGTTATTTCATAGTCTTCAACTAGTCTCCTCCTCCAGACCAGGGGCCCTCAGAGTTCTAGATGTACTTCTTTTGTGTTGTCTTTGCCAGTCCTCTCTAGATGGGATAATTTTAGTAATGATTTCAATGTTTTGTGTACTTGTCTTTGTTTAGTTTTTGTGTTGATGTTGTATTTTTTTTGTTATGAAAATTGATATCAAAGAGCTTTATTTTATCTGATCTTTAATTGATATCAATAAAAAATGTCTTATTTTATTTAGTTGTTCTAATTCTTTATTTGAAATGTGAAATTGCCTATATAATATTCCTATCTTAATTGATATAAAAGTGTTTTAAATTAACTTGCATTACAAAATTAATTTCATTATGAAATCTAATTTTTTTAAAAAATTTAAGTTAACCTATAACTCGATCAAGTTAAGGATATCAATCTCATATTCTTTTTAGGCAAACATAATTTAAATATTATTATTGCAAATTTTGATGTCTTCTTATTTTTATTTCTCTTTTTAATATAATTATCTTTGCAATTAAAACATTTTGATTTTTTAGATTATTGATTTTTGAAAGATAAATTAAAAAAAAAGGGATATAAACAAGAAATGTATATTGTATATTAAAATTGAAAGAATGTGCAATGATTCACAAATGGAAAAGAGGCACATAATTAGCCCAAATATAAAAAAGATGCATAAAGTGTGCCACAAATATTTGAAAAGATTCACAATGTCGCCAATTGAATATGTTCTTTCCTCAACCATCTAATCTTTAAATTCAAATCATCTAGTGTTCAATTATGTTTTATATTGAAAATTAAAATAAACTAATCTTCATTTCATTACTTTTGCAATAATTCTCATTATCCAATTGTCTAGAATGCTTCATGACCTTGATCAGATTTTCTTATCTAAGTTATTCTTTAATTTAAATACTTTTGAATCTTTTTTTTTTCATATAATGATAATTAACTTTTTTATTGCAATTCTATTTTTATATCTTTCAAGATCAATTACTATAGTTTCTCATATAACATCTTTCATTTACAACTTCATTTTCCATTTTTATTGTTGTCAAAAGGGGGAGTAATATTTTTTTTTGTTTTTTGTATTATTTTTATTATTGTGTTTTGTGTTTGTCATTTGTGTTCTTGTGTTTTTCATTTGTGTAAAAAAAAAAATTGTGTTCTTTAAGGAATTCCCTTATATTCACATATTTATTTCTTTAGGAGGAGCTAAAGAGAAATTTAGGGTATTCAAATTTTACTCAAACAATAATTATTTTTTCATCATAAAAAAGGGAAAGATTGTTGAGATAGTTGAAACTTAGTTCTTGATTGTTGATATTCTTGCAACATGTATGTTTTTGATGATTCCAAATATTATTGCTTTGATTATTATTTCTCCTAACATATTTTGGATGCATTATTTTGTTATGCGTGTGTACTAAAATTTTTGGGAAATCATACTCCAGATTATTGAAGACTTCAAATCAGATCAGTTTAGGGTTTATTATAAATGAAGTATGTATTTTTTATTTTATTGAGTCTAAGAGAGTGTGATTGTAATTGAGTAACTGTGCACACACACATTGGGGGAGAGTTTAAAATCTATAATTTTTAAATTGATCATATTGTATGAAGTCTTTTCATACGAGATGATTTAGTCAATTATTTTCCACTACAAGCAGTCCAATGAATAGAAAGTAGAAAATTTTTCTAAGTATAGATCGTACTGTATGATATCACAATCATACGTACGCCATCTAGGGTATGAATTGGTTGAGTCCCTTTTCATCTAGACGAATGGGAAAATTTTTTGAATGGTTTATACCGTACGATGTCGTCATCAAATATATGCCGTCTAGGGTACAAATTAGATGGGTCCCTTTTTATCCAGACGAATGTGAAAAATTTCTGAACAATTTGTATCATATGATGTCGTCATCGTACATACGCCATTCAGGGTATGAACAAGATGGGTCCCTTTTCGTCTCGACAAACTTAAATTTTTTTGTAACTGATCGTACCGTACGATGTCATCATTATACCATATAATGTCATCATCGTACTATACGATGTCATCATCGTACGTACGCCATCTAGGGTATGAAATTTTTGAGTCCCTCTTTGTCCCAATGAAGGTTAAAAAATTTTCTAACTATTCGTACAGTACAAACTAAGTTACAGAAGAATAGGCAATACTTTTTTCCATATCTCACATGGGTTTCTATACATCTATCTTCCTTTCATGAGGTTGAAGAGTTCTAACTATACCTAATACGAGTTCGTACTATATGATCATCGTGTATGAATTTCTTTCATACCAATTCATATATGGTTTGTATGCAATAGTTTTTGAATTGTTTGTACATATGGACATTCGATCATACAATATGATTGTGTATGCTCAAAATGAAAAATTTCAATTTTCTAGATGATTTTTCATGTCTTTGATATAAAAAGTCCTCTTAAACTAACATGAAAAAGTATTGTCTTCATAAATTTTCAAGAGCAATTGAAAGAGAGAGTATGGGAGAGTATTTGATAGAGA
The DNA here is from genome assembly GCA_022539455.1 of Dendrobium nobile. NCBI lineage: Eukaryota > Viridiplantae > Streptophyta > Magnoliopsida > Asparagales > Orchidaceae > Dendrobium > Dendrobium nobile. The sequence goes on along the minus strand of CM039734.1, from coordinate 42,060,524 downwards.
TTTCTTGCAAGTGGAGTGTGAAGGGTTCACAAGGTTACTCAAAGGTAAGGATCTCTTTGTATTTTTGGTGATCACTCTTCTTTTCTTCTTTCTAGTTGCTCATGAGAAGATCTTTGAAGAAGATCTGGTACTCTACCGACACTTGGAGGGTATGAATAGACAATGATACTTTGCCGACACTTAAAGGGTGTGAAAGGATGATGGTACTCTGCCGACACTTGGATGGTGTGAAAGGATGCCAATACTCTCCCGACACTTGGAGGGTGTGAAAGGATGACAATTCTCTGCTCCACCAAGAATTGGTGGAAGAGAGTTTTGTAAGGACTTCTCCGCCTTGCTGTGGGGGCAAAATGAGAGTAACTTTGGTAATAGTGCAATACCTAAAAAGGGAGTCTTCAGGGAGTGGATGTAGGTCATATTTGACCAAACCACTATAAATCTTTTATGTCTTTTAATTTCCATATTTATTTACTGCAAGTTATTTAATGTAGTTGAAAATTTTATTTTTGAAACTTAAATTAACTTGCTACAAGATTCAAAATGGTTTTCTATTTAAAAATCCAAGAAAACATTTAAATTACCAATTCACCCCATTTTGGTTAGCCTTAGGATAATAACTTAGGTTTAACAACCTATAATAAATCAACATGGATGTCGATTCCATTTCTTAAAAACTTTAATTAACAATAGCTCACCACTCATCCATAAAAATGATTGAATTCATGGATTTAAAATCACCTAGGTGGTTAGCTGGCTCCCTAATCCAGGCTAGGTTAAGTCCAAATTTTATAATGCATTAGCTTGGTTCGGGTCACTATTATCTAGTGCTCAATTTAGATTTAGGCTCTGAGATAATTTTAGGTCTTAATACCTCATTTTCTTGGAATATAATCCCAACTTTTTAATAAAATGATCAACTTAAATTAAAAAATTTTCTCGATCCAAAACTTAAAACCCAACACTTAGCTTAGGTTGGAGCACTTCTGAATTTTTTAGAATCCCAAAGTGTCTCCTACTTACTTCTCCTTTGATATCCAAAAATAAGTGTTCAAAATCTGATCCAATCTCTGTTGAAACCCTAAATTCTTCTCCTTTGATAACACTCATTGAAAATCTCCAAAGAGAATTTTGATCATTATTTTAATTGAGAGTATTCATACGGAATTCAACCTCCCTATAATGTAATTAATTACGAGGGCCTACACTAATAGGAGATATAAAACCCACATCTATTTTTCAGAAATCAATTTTTGAAACTCGATTAGTCTTCTTTGTGAAATTTAAATCAATGACGATAATTATCATCATATTTGATTAATCGACAATATGTGATATCTTTCATAATGACCTATTCAATTTTGAGACTAAAATTATGAATTAAAATTCTCAAAGAAAAATAAAATTTTCAAAACTCCTTTTTCAACACTTTTAACACAAACAATACCTAAATTTAAAAATTATATAAATGAAAATAGGGCATAATCTTAAGTGATTGCTCGGCTCCTAATCATCATCACTTGCTCCAAATATTTTTACATGTTCATTGGGTACTTGGTGAGATATTGTTGGATGAGGATGAAAGTTCACACTTGGTTGAGAACTTTTTCTTATACCTTATAACATATACAAAACTTTCCAAAAAAGAAAAAGTAAAGGAAATGCGGTATTAAATGGATCCATTATAACACATCACAAAGCCCTAAAAAAGTAAATCTAATAGCATATCACATAAGCTTTTCCTTTATTTGACTAAATATTTATAACATAACCCCTATAAAAGTAAAAGAGCAATGATTGTATGTATGATCGTGATTGAAAGTCTTGATGTAGTAGGGTTCAACTCATATAAGTATGATAAACTACAAAATTAACTCATCTTAAGGGATACAACTAAACTAGGTCCTTTCAACTTAATTCCATTTGTTTTAAAACATTAATTTAAAAAAAATTAAGATGACATGTCCTAGATTAATTATATTATTTGACCAATTATATAAGATTTAGCTATGATAGAATGACTTTCATTATATAAATTATAATCTAATAATGGTAGTCAATCGAGATACCATGAATACATGATAATTCTAAGAACTAATAACATTCACATTACTTAAATAAGTGCCGAATCATCTTGTGCATATGAAAATGAGATCAATATAGGAAGAGATAGTTAAAAATTTCCATTATCAAACTTAAGATTAAAGTATTTATGAGTGATAAGAGCACTTAAAAGATAGAAGTGTTCTAAATATTTAGGTGGAGTCTTGAATATTCAAAGTGAGAGACCAATCCGAATTAATACCTTCTCCTTTGAAGAAAAGGAACAATATAAATACATGTGTATACCCAAAATAGTGTTTATAGAACAAACATATTTTTTGGAGTCTTATAAACATATTGTTTCTTCTCCGTGCTTAGGCACCTCACCGCTTACGTGTTTGGACAAGCCACTTGATCTATTTGGGTGCTTGCTTTATCTCATGGGAGGCTTGCCCTTTTAGGAAAACATATATTTTCTAAGCCTTATTAAAATTTAAAATCATTCTATTTTTTGCATGGTCGACTAACATGCATTGCATCATAAATAGTGTTTAACCAGAAGAGATAATTGAAGAATAAAAATGACATTATTAATTGAGCATGACCAAGTCATGTTGTGGCTCATCCAAATATGATTTGATCAAGACTCAAATTGACTAATAGGGAAGGTCATTAGTAGAGGCACAAAGTAAAATATAGAATTAATCAACTAAATATGGTATATGGATAGTTTAACTAAAAAATATATGGATAAATAGGGATATTTTAGTCAAAAGAGCATGATTAGAATAGGGTAGGTTTGGTCAAAGAGTTTGACCAAGTCGAGGGTGAGATCTAACCAAAGAAGTATAGTTAAAGGATTATAGTTTAGCTAAAAAAGCATGGCTAAACTAAAAATTGACTTCACCAAAAGAGCTTGGCTAATTCAAGATGCTTCTTAATAAAAAAAGTATGACTAAGAAGATAAGTAGTACAATCATAGAGGCATGAACATATAAAGAATAAACTTCCTCGAATATAATATTGATAGTTTAAGAAGATTCTCAAGCAATGAATTATAATTAAGTGGAGTAGGAAGTACAAGCAATATGACATGATTATACTAGATAGACTTAGCCAATGTGGTATGGCTAAGTTAATAGGAAATCCAAATTAAGGTGTATAACTAGGTTATTGAGTCAAGTTAAATTGTGATATTAGTTAAGTTGATGAAATGTATGTTGATGTTGTAAATAATGTGGAGCAAAATAGTCTCTTAAAGTGGTTGAACATAGTTGTTATGGTATCAATACCACTAGGAACAGAAGGAATTGAAGTTAATTAACTTCAAATGGTCGTGATTCATCATAAATAGTGTGGTACCTTATTTATCAGCTCTCTAACATGATAAGCTAATTGAATTTCTTAGATATAATGTGAGGAGCTTAATCCATATCAATTATTTTTAGATAAAAATTCACTAAATAAATATAATAGACTAAGATAAAAGTTGAATGACTGACAGACCCTAGACATATCTAAGGGCATGCCACTGAAATGCTCGTGATTCAACCGAAATAGTGTGGTACCTTATTGATCAGTTCTCTTACAATGATAAGCTAATCAATCTATTTAGATATGATGTGAGGAGCTTAATCCATGTCAATTAAGCTTATGCTTAAGATTTAAAGATTAAAATCTAATAAATCAATAATAGAGACTAAGGTTCATGTGTAATGGTTGCATGACCTTAGCAATAGCTATTGCAAGTAATAAGGGAATGGTGCAAATGATTATATATATATATATATATATATATATATATATATATATATATATATATATATATATATATATATATATATATATATATATATATATATATATATATATCTCTGTGTGTGTGTGTGTGTGTGTGTGTGTGTGTGAATTAAATAAATTTTTTAACTAAAACAATTTTGTCCGTAATCAAGTTAGGTTTTGACCACAAATTTTATACCCATAAAATATTAGTCATATGATCATGCATATAAAATTAAAAATTAAAAATATTTTTTGAAATTATTCAATATCTTCTAGAAAGTTAGAATGACCTCACTGATAGCATTTTTTTATTTTTGTGAGTCATTAAAAAGCAAAATATATTATAATATGACATGTTCAAATTATTTAAATTTTTATCAAAGTTATTTTATCTAATGAAATAATTTAATTATTAAAAATGGGAAAAAATCTCAGAATAAATTTTTATTAAATTAGGTTTTGTCTATAATAGTCAGGTGAAAATTTTTAGGTTATGCCTAAGGGAAATTCTCAAATTTGATGAATTGTTTTTTAAAAAATTTGTATAAATATGTTTTAAAAAAATTAAAATAATGGAAATAACTACTTTAAATGAGCTAAACACATTAAGTGGCCTCCAAAAATTCTTGAAATTTTTTGCAAAAGATATAAAATTATGCCATGGTCATGACATGATTTGTTAAAAAAAAATTAAAAAAAAAATAAAATTTATGGGCTTTTTAACTATGGAAATGATCACTTAGTAAAATCATAACATACATGCTATGATTCATGTACGCCTAAAATGTTCTTGAAGATTTATTATGGTCTACTTAACTTTACCAAAGTCCAAAATTTATATTTGTATCTATAGTGGTTGGACCTAATTGAATGCTATTTAATGGGGTTAAAGGTGGGGTGAGTTCTAGGAGTTGGGGGAAGGTGAAGGTATTGGACCCCATGAGCCTAATAAGTTTACTAGTGTTTTGATGATTAGAAATATTGTTTGTTGTGATGTCGAACTGGTGAATTTGCGTACATAAATCTTCTTATTTTAAGCGAATATTTTAGTTAAATCAAAAGATGAAGGCAAATAATATTGGACAAACACGTTGGATGAAAATCACATAAGCATTTTCAGCCTAAATTGAAGAAGAGAACCCACCAAAGAAAGAAAGACTACTAAACAAATTTTAATTTTTATTTTATTTTATTTTTTGAGTCATCTTTTATTATGCTATGTATATGGTTTACAAAATAACCAAGCACACACACATAAAAGAGAAAAATAGATTAAAATTTTAAGAAAGGTTATTAATAGTTTATTATAACATTCTATTTATTGCATATTGTATTGAATGACTTGTATCATGTTGTATGAAAAGCATGGCATTTTGGTAACTTTAAAAAATTAGGGAATGCTAGTTAACATAAAATATAACTTACATTTATAAAATTAGTCATGCTGTATAACTTAGGTAGCCTATATGATCAATTATAATCAAGATTGAAAAAATCATTATCTATTCTTTTCCTTAAATAGGTAAATTTGAATTTGAAGATATAGTATTGTATGGTCCATGTCGTACTATGTGATTATTGATGAGATATACATAATTAAGACCCAAGAATCAAATATAGCAAATAAAGCTGAATCAAGAAAATATCATAATTTATAATTCATATCGTACAATTCAAATAAGCAGAGAGCTTTTTTGCATGATCCAAAATCATAAAGATTGATTCAATGTCTTGAAGGTGGCTGAATGAACCAATCATATTATATGATATACATTGCATAGATTGATCGAATAGAGAAAGATAAGCTGATTGTATTTGTTGAGTCTAATAAATAGGTTGTTAAACCTAAGTTAATGTCCCAAGGCTACCAAGAGGGGGGGGGGGGGGGGGGTGAATTGGTAGTTTAAAAATTTTAAACCCTCTTTAAATTTATGTTGAACCGAAATGAAAATTTTCTTTTAAGTTTTTGTAGAAAACGTTTTTCAACCACAGAGTTTTTTAAAATCAAAAATAAAATGCGGAAAAGTAAAAACAGTAAAGTAAATGACACCAGATTTATAGTGGTTCAGTCTAAACCAGACCTACATCCACTCCCCAGAGGCACCCTATGAGTATTGCACTAATACCAATAGCGACCCTCCTTTTGCACTCACAGTAAGGCGGAGAAGCCTTTACAAAACACTCTTTCACCACTACCCGGTGCGGCAGATAACCGTTCATCCTTTCACACAATCCCCAGTGTTGGCAGAGAACCGTCCGTCCTTTCACACTCTCCTAGTGTGGGCAGAGAACCCTTCGGCTATTCACACTCTCCAAGTGTAGGCAGCAAACCCTTCGGCTATTCACACTCTCTAAGTGTAGGCAGCGAACCCTTCGGCTATTCACACTCTCCAAGTGTAGGCAGCGAACCCTTCGGCTATTCACACTCTCCAAGTGTTGGCAGCGAACCCTTCGTCTATTCACACCCTCCAAGTGTCGGCAGAGAACCGGATCTCCTTGACAGATCTTCTCATAAGAAATCTAAAAGGAAGAAAGAAAAGAGTGAAGTAATCCCAATTCACAAGTAGAGATTCTTACCTTTGAACTCCAAGTGAAGCCTTCACGCTCCAGTGGTAGGAATCCTCCTTTGAATGCACTCTTACACTCTCTCCTTAGCTATTCTCTCAAGAGGCACGAAGATCAAATGACAAAAAGATTGGGTGGCAGTCTAATTTGGACTATTTATACAAAACACAAGAAAAACCGCCCAAAAACTGCAAGTATTCAATTCTGTACGCAGTGGATCATCCCGTATGATCATGGATCGTCATGGACGATTTTACTTAAATACTTTGAAACGACCCTATTTGTATATGTGTACGAAATGTCTTTATACACGCTGATAGTCCCGTACGAACTAAGTTCGTCCGGTACGAACGGTTATTACTAGGTCGGTTCTAGAAACTTCTGAAAATCGTTCTAAGTCGGTTAATCGTCTGGACGAAAATGAGTTTGTCTGGACGAAATTTTTACATAGACCAGATCGTCCTGGACGATAATTTATTTCGTCTGGACAAAAATTTTACAGAGAGCAACTCGTTTTTTGATGATAATTAATTTCGTCTGGACGAAAATTTTACAGAGACTAGATCGTCCTGGACGATAATTAATTTCGTCCCGGACGAATAGGACTTAGAAAATTTTTCAAGTCAGTTCCTATTCGTTCCCTGTGCTCAATAGGAGATAACTGTCTTATCGTCCCGTACGATCAGTATAAATTTTATATGATCTCCTTATGTGTGTGTGTATGTTTTTATTCACTCAATTACAATCACTCCCTTTCAAATTTAATTCAAAGAAAAGTACAAGCTTCAAATTCACAAAGTATCTCATGTTGAATTTGATTTGAAGTCTTCGTAGTCTGGAGTTCGATTTTCCTGAAATGTTAGTACACACAAGAGCAAATACAAATCTTCTAAAATTGTTAGGAGATAACTACACATTTGAACAATAATGTTTGGAATCATCAAAATAATACAAGTTGTAAAAATGTAAAGCATGCAAATAGCAACTATCTTAACAATCTCCCCCTTTTTGATGATGGCAAAACAATTATTGTTTGTATGATTTCAATTTAAACAAATCTCCTAAACTCCCCCTGAATTGATGAATATATGAAAATAAGGAGGTATTTTGAACCAAAGAACATAATTTTTTGTTTTTTTAAAAAAATTTTAACAAAAAATTAAAAAAGACCAAGACAAGACAAGACTTGACAAGACCACAAGTCAAAAGACAAAATCAAAATACAAGCATACAAACACACAATAATTTCTCCCCCTTTTTGACAACAACAAAAAGTGAAGAAGAAATAGACAAGAAATGTAAGTAATTATATGAAATCCATTTGAAAATTTAATCTAAAGAGTGATTGACATAAGGTATGCAATCTAAAACTAATAACATTAGTAAAATTATAGAAATTCATAGAATTTAAGAAGTGATATAACATTGTAAGTAAGAAGAATTTATCAAAGACATGATTCAATTTAGACATTTTTGATAAAGAAAATCATTACAAGATTGATGAATAAAAATTCTATATTTCAAAGTTCAATAGAAATATAAATGAACAGAAGATCAATTTGAATTAAGAGATTGAAAGAATCTGGAAAGAAGAAAATTACCACATGTGGCGCTTTGCGCATCTTTTTCAAATTTTTAGCACATTTTTGTGCATCTTTTTACATTGGGCTTATTTTGTGCCTCTTTTTCACATTTGCGAACCTTTGCACATTCCTTTTGATTTTTGTACTCTTTGTACAGTTTTTCAAGAGTAATTGAAACCAATTCTTTCCAAGATCAATAATCTAAAATTTCAAATTTTTCTAAGTGCATAAGTATCACTTGAGCAAGGAAATACAAAATAAGAAAATATCTAAATTGCAATAATAATATTAACTTTTATGTAGTCTAAATGAATAGACATGAGATTAAAAATTCTAATTATGATAAGTTATAAACAAATTTTAAATTTAGAAAAACTAGATTTTCTAATGTAAGTAATCTCAAATCACAATCTAATTTAAGCACAATTAGGATTAAAAAGACTAATGAAATTCATAAGAACTAAACACATTTCAAAAACAATCTAAAATTAAATCAACTACAACATATATTGATATTTATGAAAAGGATTACAAGATTATTTCACAATATCAAAATAACAAAAAATACACTGAACTTTTAATAAAAACAAACTAAAACAAACACTAAAATAAACACTAACACAACAAACATTAAAACAAACACAAGTACAACAAACATAAAGAAAATCATCTCTCATTCTCTATTCTTCTAGAGGAGGAGGAGGAATGCCACCAAATAGGTTGAAGTAGGAGGCCATCAACATAACATTAGTATTGATTTCATGAACTTCATTTCTGATACTACCAATGTCCTGTTGCTGCTGCAGAAGTTGAGCTTCAATTTGATCAAATCTTTGATCAACATGAGTCTCAAGTCTATCAAATTTCTCAATCAAATTCTGATAATCTGATTGAGGTGCAGAAGTTTGCTCTCCTTCTTCTTCTTCTTCAGAAGCACTGGCATGTGCTTTCCCTTTTTCCTCCTTGAAAATTGCTCTGAAGGAAGCATCATTGTAGTAGACCGGCTCTTCGTATTCATCATCAGGATGCACTAAGTTGTATTTCTTTTCCAAAATGTATGTAACTAAGTGTCCTAATGAGATATTCCTTTTTCTTTTCTGTTCTGCATGCCCAATTTCTGAAAGCCCATAAAGATGGTCTAGGATAAGTTGGGCTTCATCAATAGGCTTACGATCCATAATCAAAAAAGTCACAACAGAAAGGAGTGGGGTAATATTGATCCTATCACCAGCTTTAGGAATGATTGAAGATCGAAGAATGTGCTGGATGATTCAAGCATTTCTGGTCATTCCTGAAACTCTAGCAACATGATATGTTAGGCCATTTTCCCTAATCACCCTATTGAATTCATACCATTTGAAGGTGTTCTCATTCATAAGGGTGTGGGCTCTTAATCCTTCAGTTCTTAAGTGTAGAAAGTCACCTAAGTCGTGCTTAGTGATTTCAACTTTTTGTTTGAAAACAAAAGAACTTATACAGGAGTGGTCAGAATTAAAATACATATTGGCTAGGAAATAGAGAAAGGTTTGTTTGTTGTAGAGGTGGACGAGAGAAAGAATGAATCCAAACTGGGTGGAAGCAAATAGGTGCATTACCTTGAAATTTATCTCGCTTTGAATCAGAATGCGAGAAGGTGTAATTTTGCCAGATGCAAAACGAGGAAAGGATTCCTCAATTGCCTTTGAAAGGAAGTTTTCAGAGGAATTCCTGTGGGGTTTCTTCGCCAACACCTTTTGTCTCTTGCTTGAGGAGGCCATTGTCGATTTAAAGTTGAAAGGGATTGAAAGTGAAGTTTGGAGTTGTGATTGTTGAGTTGGAAAGCCTTCTTATTTAAAGAAAATGATACGTTCGTCCTGGACGAAAACTGTTCGTCCTGGACGAAAATTATCGTTCGTCTGGATGAAAAAATTTCGTACAAACGATCCAATTCGTCCAAAATAAAACGGCTTTTCGTAATCAACACAATTTACGATGCATCCTTTTGTACAGACTTTTAACTTGCCCGATCATACAGACAAAAAAAATTCGTACAGATGATCAAAAGTAATTCATTTTAATGTCAGTTGGAAATCGTCCCCGCCTATGAATCGACGTCTGTTCGTCTGGACGAACAAAAAGTTTGTACGGACAAACTTCACAATTAAAACTGCCTTATCCATTCAACTGCCGCATTCAATCGTCCCAACGTTTGAGAGAAAAAAAATATTTCGTCCTGGACGATCATCATATCGTACAGACGAACTACATTAAAAATTCCTCTCAAGATGTTTCATATCACGCAAATTGAATTTTACACACATCGTCCAGTACGAAAAATTTCGTCCCGGACGATTACCACATTTTTGGATTTTTTGAATTTTTATCAAACAAGAACAAACTAAACATACAAATCATAGAAAATAATGACAAATCCACAGACTCTAAAATGACATCACTCAAAAATAGTCAAAGATCACAAAAACAAAACAAAACACACTACGAAAACATAAATATCAATGTTGCAAAAACATTTTTATTTAAGCATTCAAATCAATTACACCAAGCCTTGTTCTTAATGTACTGAAGGTATCAAAGGCTAAAGGTTTTGTAAAAATGTCTGCAAATTAATTTTCAGTTGAAACATGAGTAAGTTCAATTTCTCCTTTGGATACATGATCCCTTATGAAATGATGCCTTATGTCAATGTGTTTGGTTCTAGAATGTTGAATAGGATTTTTTGAAATGCAAATAGCACTAGTATTGTCACAATAAATTGGAATAGTGCCTATAGTTAATCCTAAATCAATCAAATGTTGTTTTAACCAAAGTACTTGTGCCACACAACTTCCTAATGCAATGTATTCTGCTTCTGTAGTAGATAGGGCCACTGAATTTTATTTTCTACTGGACCAAGAAACTAATGAATTTCTAATGAATTGACATATTCCAGAAGTGCTTTTCCTATCCAGTCTACAGCCTGCAAAGTCAGAATCTGAGTAACCAACAATTTCAAATGAAGAGCTAAACTTAGGATACCAAATTTCTAAGTTCTGAGTTCCTAGTTAGTATCTTAATATCCTTTTCACTACTGTCAAATGTGATTCTTTTGGATCTGATTGAAATCTAGCACATAAGCAAACACTGAACATAATATATGGTCGGCTAGCAGTCAAGTAAAGTAAAGATCCAATAATCCCTCTATATTTCTTTTGATCAACAGATTTTTCCTTAAGGTCCTTATCCAAATGAACTGAGGAACTCATCGGAGTACTAACAGGTTTAGCATTATCCATTTCATATTTTTTGAGGATGTTCTTAATATATTTAGTTTGACTAAGAAATGTACCTTCCTCAAGTTGCTTAATGTTAAATCCTAGAAAGTAATTTAAATCTCCCATTAGACTCATTTCAAATTCACTACTCATTGTTTTAGAAAAATTATTACAAAGATTTTTATTTGAAGATCCAAAAATGATATCATCTACATAAATTTGAAAAATGAGTATATCTTTTTTAAATTTCTTTAAAAAGAGAGTTGTATCCACACTTCCTTTTTCAAAAGATCTTTCAAGTAGGAAGGTGCTCAACCTCTCATACCAAGCCCTAGGTGCCTATTTCAATCCATATAATGCCTTTTTTAACTTAAACACATGATTAGGGTATTTAAAATTTTCAAAACCTAGAGGTTGTTCTACAAAAACATCTTCTTTAATTATCCCATTTAGAAAGGCACTTTTGACATCCATTTGAAATAATTTAAAACCTTTAAAACAGGCAAAGGCAAGTAAAACCCTAATTGCTTCAAATCTAGCTACAGGGGCAAAAGTCTCCTCAAAATCAATTCCTTCAATTTATTTATACCCCTTAGCAACTAATCTAGCCTTATTTCTAATGACTACTTCTGAGTCATTCATTTTATTTTTGAACACCCACTTGGTTCCAACAACACTTTGATCTTTTGTCCTTGTAGTTAATTCTCAAACTTTATTTCTTACAAATTGATTCAACTCTTCTTGTATGGCCAATATCCAAAATTCATCAAAAAGTACTTGATCAATATTAGTGGGTTCTATTGTTGAAATAAAGGCTGAATGATTGACTTCCTTGTTTAATCCAAGCTTAGTTCTAACACCCTCACTAGGTTCACCTATAATCAATTCTCTTGGGTGATTTTTAGAAAATCTCAAATCTCTAGGCAAAGGGTTTTCTGTTTCCAAATTCTCTTCCACATTTTCTTCCAAATTTAATCTATCAATCTTTTGGGAGTTTTCTTCAATCTCATCTTCAACAACATTTGGCTCTTCCAAATTTTCAGATTCATCAAATACAACATGTGTGGTTTCTTCAATGACTAAAGTTCTTTTGTTGAATATCCTATAAGATTTTCCAACACTTGAATATCCAACAAAAATTCCTTCATCTGATTTTGGATCAAATTTTCCTAAGGCAGATTTCCCATTATTATGAATGAACACCTTGCAACCAAAAACATGCAAATGTGACAAGTTAAGTGTTCTACCTTTTAGCAACTCATAGAGTGTTTTATTTAAATTTGATCTCACATTCATCCTATTCAGAACATAACATGCAGTGCTAACCGCCTCAGCCCAAAAATATCTAGGAAGTGAGTATTCTGCCAACATTGCTCGGGCGGCTTCTATTAATGTTCTGTTTTTCCTTTCAACTACCCCATTTTGTTGAGGGGTTCTAGGTGCAGAAAAATTGTGATCAATCCCTTTTTCTTTAGAAAAATTTTCAAATCTTTCATTTTCAAATTCTCCTCCATGATCACTTTGTAAAGAAATTATTTCACATCCTTATTTTCTTTGAATCCAAGTTGAAAAATTTTTGAATTCCTCAAATGATTCACTTTTATGAAAAAGAAATCTAACCCAAGTGAATCTTGAGAAATCATCCACTATAACAAATCCGTATACTTTTCCTCCTAAACTTACAATTTCTACTGGTCCAAAAAGATCCATGTGAAGAATTTCCAATGGTTTACTGGTCCTAAGATCCTTATTGGACTTAAAAGAGGACTTCACTTATTTTCCTAATTGACATGCATCATAAAGGTGGTCCTTAGTAAAGTCTAGTTTTGGTATACCTCTCACTAAGTTCTTTTGGGTAATTCTTCTAAAGTTTTTCATACTAGAATGACAAAGTCTCCTATGCCAAAGCCATGATTCATCAGAAATAGTTTTCAAACAAAAAGCAGTAGGAGATTGAATAGAATTCAAATCTAGCATGTAAACATTGTTTACCCTTTTTCCATTTAAAACTTCTTTTCCATTTAGGCTTAATATGCAGCTAGTAGGTAAAAATTTCACATTATAGCCCTTATCACATAGCTGACTTATACTTAACAGATTATGTTTTAAGCCTTCAACCAACTATGAAAAAGTTTTTGAAATTTCCAATCATACCAGATCCAACCACTTTCTTTGTGGTATTATCTCCAAGTGTAACCTTGCCTCCACTCCTGGCTTCCAGCGTTATGAATTGAGCAGTATCTCCAGTCATATGTTTTGAACATCCGCTGTCCAGGTACCATATGCTCCCACGAGGTCTTGTGTGAGAGCAACCCTCTTCTTGATCTGATTGATCAACATTGTCTGCCATCAAGCATAGGTTGGTGACTTCTTCTTCTTTTTCAGTCTCAGATGAGTCTGAAGCTGAGTCCGCCCAGAAAGCTCTTTGAAACTTTTTTTTGCCCTTCTTTACCATTAGTTTCTCCTCCACCTTCTCCTTGCTAGGAGTGGCTTTGAGTTTTGGGCATTCAGTCTTGATATGACCTGGTTTCCTGCATTCATAACAAATCACTTCATTAGAAACCTTGACATTTCTGTTAAACTTACCTCTATTCCATTGCTGGCGTCTTTTCTGCTTCCTCTTTAAAAAGCTTCTGAATTATCTAGTCATCAATGCAATATCGTCTTCATCCTCAGGTTGTGAGTGTTCACTCTCTGACTCTTCCACCTTTAGTGCAATATTCTTTTCCTTTCGTGGTTCACCTGCATCAATCTTTCTTTAACTTACTCATTGCTCATAAGCAATGAGTGAACCAAGAATATTGTCAATAGAATAAATGTTTAGATCTTTAGACTCTGTAATTACAGTAATTTTAGCATCATAAGCAGTAGGTAAACATCAAAGAATCTTATTAATCATTTCAGTATTAGTTAATTCCCTACCAAGTGCATGCAAAGAAGTGATAATTTGTGTGAATCTTGTGTACATGTCAGAAATAAATTCATTAGGTTTCATGCGAAACAATTCATAGTCATGTAACAAGATATTGAGTCTTGATTGCTTAACCTCATTAGTCCCTTCATAAGTTATACACAATCTATCCCATATGTCCTTTCCACTTTTGCAAGTGGAAACCCGCATGTAGTCTTCTGATTTTAAAGCACAAAAGAAGCTATTTAGACATTTGGCATTTAGTTGTGCTAAGTCACGTTCTTCTATAGTCTAATCTACAAAAGGTGTTTCTACCCTAACTCCATCAACTAATCTAGTTGGCTTTGTATAACCTTCTTGAACTAGGATCCACATGCGATAATCAAGTGACTGTAAGAAAGTAGACATGCGTGTTTTCTAGAAATCAAAAGGAATATTGTCAAACAGTGGAGGTCTAGTAATAGAGTAACCCTCAGGTGTGTTTCGATTTCCGAATATAGCCATCTACGTTAAACAAGAAGTAGTTCAAACTTATGATTTTGAAACGAAGCTCTGATACCACTTGTTGAGTCTAATAAATAGATTGTTAAACCTAAGTTAATGTCCCAAGGCTACCAAGAGGGGGGGGGGGTGAATTGGTAGTTTAAAAATTTTAAACCCTCTTTAAATTTATGTTGAACCGAAATGAAAATTTTCTTTTAAGTTTTTATAGAAAACGTTTTTCAACCACAGAGTTTTTTAAAATAAAAAATAAAATGCGAAAAAGTAAAAACAGTAAAGTAAATGACACAAGATTTATAGTGGTTCGGTCTAAACCAGACCTACATCCACTCCCCAAAGGCACCCTCTGAGCATTGCACTAATACCAATAGTGACTCTCCTTTTGTACCCACAGCAAGGCGGAGAAGCCTTTACAAAACACTCTTTTCACCACTATCCGGTATGGCAGAGAACCGTTCGTCCTTTCACACAATCCCCAGTGTTGGCAGAGAACCCCTACATCCTTTCACACTCTCCTAGTGTGGGCAGAGAACCCTTCGGCTATTCACACTATCCAAGTATAGGCAGTGAACCCTTTGGCTATTCACACTCTCTAAGTGTAGGCAGCGAACCCTTCGGCTATTCACACTCTCCAAGTGTAGGTAGCGAACCCTTCGGCTATTCACACTCTCCAAGTGTTGGCAGCGAACCCTTCGTCTATTCACACCCTCCAAGTGTCGGCAGAGAACCGGATCTACTTGATAGATCTTCTCACAAGAAATCTAAAAGGAAGAAAGAAAAGAGTGAAATAATCCCAATTCATAAGTAGAGATTCTTACCTTTGAACTCCAAGTGAAGCCTTCATGCTCCAGTGGTAGGAATCCTCCTTTGAATGCACTCTTACACTCTCTCCTTAGCTATTCTCTCAAGAGGCATGAAGATCAAATGACAAAAAGATTGGGTGGCAGTCTAATTTGGACTATTTATACAAAAGACAAGAAAAACCACCCAAAAACTGCAAGTATTCAATTTTGTACGCAGTGGATCGTCCCGTACGATCGTGGATTGTCCTGGACGATTTTACTTAAATGCTTTGAAACGACCCGATTTGTATATGTGTATGAAATGTCTTCGTACACGCTGATCGTCCCGTACGAACTAAGTTCGTCAGGTACGAACGGTTATTACTAGGTCGGTTCTAGAAACTTCTGAAAACCATTCTAAGTCGGTTAATCGTCTGGACGAAAATGGGTTCGTCTGGACGAAATTTTTACAGAGACTAGATCGTCCTAGACGATAATTTATTTCGTCTGGATGAAAATTTTACAGAGAGCAACTCGTTTTCTGATGATAATTAATTTCGTCTTGACGAAAATTTTACAGAGACCAGATCGTCCTGGACGATAATTAATTTCGTCCCGGACGAATAGGACTTAGAAAATTTTTCAAGTCAGTTCCTATTCGTTCCCTGTGCTCAATAGGAGATAACTGTCTGATCGTCCCGTACAATTTTATATCGTCCCGTACGATCAGTATAAATTTTTTATGATCTCCTTATGTGTGTGTGTATGTTTTTATTCACTCAATTACAATCACTCCCTTTCAAATTTAATTCAAAGAAAAGTATAAGCTTCAAATTCATAAAGTATCTCATGTTGAATTTGATTTGAAGTCTTCATAGTCTGGAGTTCGATTTTCTTGAAATGTTAGTACACACAAGAGCAAATACAAATCTTCTAAAATTGTTAGGAGATAACTACACATTTGAACAATAATGTTTGGAATCATCAAAACTATACAAGTTGTAAAAATGTAAAGCATGCAAATAGAATCTATTTTAACAATATTAATCATATAGTACAATCCTGATTGGGTTGTTTGATAAGGTTGAAAATCTTAATAAAAGAATCTTTTAGGGTTTCTAATTTAGCCACATTATAAATAATATTCTCTAAGAAACCCTAGGGAGAGTTTTTTGAGATTTGTTTATATATATTTGTAGGAGACTAATTAGAGATTTGAAAGAAGAGATTTGAGAGAATTACGTGAAATTTTTCTTTAGATGTTTCTTAAAGAAGGTTGTGTGAGGTTTCACTTTGGTTGTTTATCTAATTATGCCATTTTTTCCCTCTAGGTTGAGAGTTTGGAGCTCTTATTGGAGAGCTTCTAGAGCCTTGTTGTAAAGGCTGTGGATATATCATAATAGTATTGTTTACCATGTGGATCTAGCTAGAGTATGTGACTAGAATTTGTGTACATTTTAAGGAGAAAAGTGGTGTAAAGGGTTTGTCAATTGACCTACAAAAAAGAGAGGCTTCTTCCTCTTACATGCAATAGAAGAAGAAATTACTAGCAAAATTCTCAAGTAGAGGACTTGGGGAGTAGACATATGCCCATTGTTGAGCCATTATAAATCAGTTTGCATACTGAATGTTTTTCTTTTATTTTCTACACTTTATTTTCATTTTCTTATACTATTATTGTATGTGTCATTTATATGTGTAGTAGTGATATAATTGTTGAAATGAAAATATAAACTTTCTTGAACTTGCTAAGTTGCATCGAAAAGTTTAAAAATTAAATTTGTTTTAAAATTTCTATGCACAATTTTGAAAAAGAAAGATATGTTTGCTTAAAACAAAATAGTTTATTTTTCTTCTCAATCTAGATTTAAAAATTGGTGTTTAAAGCTTCTGGAAAATAATTAAAATTTTTAATTACACATCAATTTGCCTGCCATCTTTGGTGTACAATACACTTTTAATTGGTATTAGAGCAATTGCTATTGTATAGGATATAACACCTTAAATAGATCTATCTATGACACATTATGATGAAAATATAAATACTTTTGAATGGTATTTGATTAGCCGATTGCCATTATTTGATTTAATCTTATTTGACTTTTAAAAAGTGCATATGGCCATTTTCATACAATCAATTGATTATATGATGTAGACTCTAGTAAAAGTAGGATATACACCACCCATAGAGCCAAAAATGATATAAGTGGATGAAGTTTCAATGAAA
Source organism: Dendrobium nobile (assembly GCA_022539455.1). Classification (NCBI taxonomy): domain Eukaryota; kingdom Viridiplantae; phylum Streptophyta; class Magnoliopsida; order Asparagales; family Orchidaceae; genus Dendrobium; species Dendrobium nobile. Next base: position 42,042,882 of record CM039734.1, on the reverse strand, counting down.
AAGTTGCAACACAACTTAACTTGAATTTCTACAACTATTATTTTTGTTCTTTAAAATCTAAGGACTATATGTGCATTTTTACTTGAACAATGGGAAAATAAATTTGTGATATCCTTTGTATAATTTATGAGGGAAAAAATGAAGTAAAATAATCTTATATGAATATTTTGCTATATGACTAGGAACTCTTTTGCATGCAACCAAATGAAAATAGTTTTAGCATTTACACTCATTTTATAAAAATTATTACTTTATTACATACTTTTGGAAGAGATTTTACCAATGCTAAAAAGGTTGATAAAATATTGAGATGTTTGCCAAAATTTTGAGATGCCAAGATGATGTCTAATTTTGGATTTAATACTTATTCTATACTTGGTTTATTAATAACATATGAAAAAAAATTAGCCAAAGGCAAGTTGATGTAGGTGACTAAAAGAAGAATGTAATAGCATTGGATGAATGAGACATGAGCAGTGATTCAAAAGGTGTTGATAATGAAGAAATTACACCAATGATAAAGCAAATCAATACCTTCATAAAAAATAAGCTAAGAAAACATAAAGATAAGAGTAAGGGTAAATGTAAAAAGGTTAATAAAGCTTCTTTTGTCATTTACTGTTTTGAATGTAAAAAAGCCAAGTCATATTAAGTGGGGATGTCCCATCCTGAAGAACTAACTATATAAGGACAAGACTAAGAAACAAAGAGAATACAATAACAAAAAAAAAAAAAAAAAAACCAACTTGTCTTTTGGGCCAATGTTGACTCTTTTAACTAATACTATTTCCAATGCTACTGTGAAAGTGAATTGCTTTTTCTCTAATAATGGTTGGGATTTGGAAAAACTTTCTAGCGTTCTTCCTGATTTCATCACTCAACAAATTTTAAAGATCCCTCTGAACATTAATTTGAATGATGTGTTGCTTTGTGCTTCGACTAAAGATGGTTATTTTAGATTAAAAAATGCATGGCACTCCTTTAGAGCTAAGCATGAAACTTCCATGCTTTTTAATATGATATGGCATAAAAGCATTCCTTTTACGGTCTCTATTTTTATTTGGAGAATTTTACATAAAATTATTCCTACAAATGAGAATTTGATAAAAAGAGGTTTTATCCTCCCTTCTAAGTGTCGATGCTACTACCATGTGGATAATATGCATCATGTTTTCATTTTTGTCCCCTTAGCTGTTAAATTTTGGACTTATTTTGAGGACATATTTTATTTCAACTATTTTACTATTATTGGTTCTATTAGTTCTATGCTTAACTATTAGTTTGTCAATTAAAAGGCCATGTCAGAAATGTGATTCCTTCTCTTATCCTTTAGTTCTTATGGTTGGAGAGGAATAATTCACAGTTCAATGGGGTGGTTATGAACTATTAGAGAATTATCCATAATATTAAGGATAAATTCGTGGCTCTTTACTATGCTATATTACTTTCTACCAAGAATTTTAAGAACTATCTCTTTACTACTGCTGATTTTGGTATTAACTTGGAGGTGGATATTTTTTATAAGGTTCCTAGGTGTACTTCTTGGATGAAGCCTCATCCCAACTTTCTTAAGTTAAATATGGCAAGCATGAGAATGGATTCTATTGTTGGCTGTGGTGGTATTATTAGAGATCATAATGGTATTAATATGTTGGGTTTTGCTAGTCCTGCTGCCAATGGTGATGAAAATTTTGCTATTACCTATGTTGTGCTTCATGGTTTAAGTCTTTGTTCCAATCTTAATTACATGAATGTCGTGGTGGAGGTTGGTTCTTACTTTGATTATCATTTTCTTAATTCTAAGAGGATAAAGTTTGTTCCTCTACATTGTTTTATATTTAGAGGGACATTAGGATTTTATTAAGTATTTTAAATTTCTCTTTCTCTATTATTCTTGAGGGGAATGCTTGTGCTCAGTCAATTGCTTTTAGTTTCTAATATGCCTTTTCTGGTTAAAGGCCTTTTAAGATTGGATCAAATTGGTTTATCTTATGTTACATCTTAGTGTTTTTGGAGTTGCTCCTCTTTGGTGGTTGTGGGGTTACTCCTGGAATTTTCATTCTGATTTATGTCTTCAGGAAGGTTTGGCTGCTTTTCATTTATTCGTTGCTATTTTCTATAGCTCGGGGTACCCTTTTTGGTGTACCTGGAATATTTTCTTATTCTCTTTTCTATTTTGGTATCTTTTCTTCTGTTGGTTCATGGTGCTTTTCTCTCTACTGGGTCTCTATTTTGTGTGGATGGTGGATGTTTGTTCTATTCCGTCCTGTTCTAATTATATAGGCTTGGATTGCAATGAGTTATGTATTGTTGCCAGGTGTTTTAGTTACTGCTTGCTGAATTTGTTTAGTGATCCTGAGTGGATTTCCTTGGTTATCTTTGGGAGACTATTTTAATTGCTGTTGCAAGTCTAGGTATTAACGTCAGTTCCTATTCCAGCCTTTCTTCTAGTGATACCTAGATCCTTTACATGATTATTTCATTGCAGTTTTTTTTGGTGGGCTCTTTCTTATGGCCTTCTCACCTCTCGGGTTCCTGGTATTGTCCTTCCAGGTGGATTTTTTATACCTTCTTCTTTCATATTTTAATCTATTTTTACCATTTTTTAGTGAATTGTCTTATTGATAGATATTACTATTCTTTGTTCTTTTGTTGTGGTGGATATCATTTGTTTATGCAGATCATTACTATTGTAGGTATTTGAGCTGATGGGTTTTTTGATGGGAAGTTGCTATTCCAATCTTATTTTTACTATCTTCTTTCTTTTTGGGTGCTCCTTCTTGCGCCCCATAGGATGTATCTGAAAGTGCTCAGATGGCACTAGAAAGTTTGTTAGGGATGTTAAGCCCTTATGAACTGGCCCAAGGCTAAAAAAGAGAGAGGTGAATTGGATAACTTTAAAACTTTAAGCAAAGTACAAACCAAAATCACCACAAATGAAAACCAATGCGGAAATTAAATGCGGAAGCAATAATAAGAAAAGAACACACCGGATTTATAGTGGTTCGGTCAAACCTTGACCTACGTCCACTCCTTGGAGGCACCCTCCAAGTATTACACTAAAAAAAATGTCTCTCCTTTAGCCCCCACAGCTAGGCGGAGAAGTCCTTACAAAATCACTTCCACCTTCCCCGGTGCGGCGGAGTCGCTGGGTCCTTTGACACCAAAGAGATCTTCTTCTTTGGTGAACTTCCCTCGTGACAAGACTCGAATCCGATGGTACTAAGGTGCGAGTTCACCGGAGCAACCGTGTGGAATCCCCTCCACACTCCCTTGAGTCCCCCCCCTCATAGGATCTTCTCCCTTCTCAAACTCCACCCTTTCCTCTCTCCCTTTCAAGCTCTCTCTTCAAGTTTCCCCCACAAGAACAAAGCTACAATGGCTGCCAAAGACATTTTACAAAGTGTCATGCCAAGCTTAAATAGAAAAATCTCAAAACGAGCTCATTAATGCAAGTTCCTGACATTATCGTCCAGGACGATATGTATATCGTCCTGGCCGATCAGTTCAAATTCAGCTCAACGGCCCGGGGCGATTTGGGACGATCAGAAGAAAATTGGTTATATCATCCTGGACAATCTCACGATCATCCTTGACGATTAGTTTAAAACCTATTTCAATCGTCCTGATCATCGCCCTATATTGATGCTGGCCGATGTAAATCGTCCAGGTCATCGTCCTGGCCGATCCTATGATCGTCCCGGACGATCTGATCGTATCAATCAGCCATTAATGCTTTTCAAAGATAACAGATCAATTTAGGCATAATTGAATTAGATCGTCCTGGACGATAGTAATATCATCCTGACCGATTTCTTAAAGTAAAGAATACCTAAACTGATTATGGCGGCTGATTCTTTCTGAATTGAGACAATCGTCCTGGCTGATACAAGTATCGTCCAGGCCGATCAGCTTATGACGACTGCCTTAATGAGGATGCTCTAATTAGGGTTTCTATTTTTGGACAGATCGTCTAGGACGATATAAATATCGGCCCAAACGATGTTACCAAAAATAGAAATCTTTAGGGAGCAACATAAAATCTTCCACGTAACAAAGCACCAGGAGCCACACCAAATACAATAGACTCAAGAAAGGAAAAAGATACAAACTGACTTAGACCTAGTCTACCCAATCATGAGCTGATTCCAAGTTGGAGTCCGATCGTGTGAACCTGAAATGTCAGTACATAAGGCAGTCATAGAGAAACACGAATGTTTGCTATCATCAAAATCATAAACCATTGATCCGCAACAATCTCCCCCTTTTTGATGATGGCAAACAATTCAATTTGAATTTTAAAAAAAAATCATTTTCTCCTAATCTCCCCCTCACTAGAATAACCTTTTAAAAAGTAGGGGAGATAAAAAATATTTAGTGTTGTTTTTAAATTTTTTTTGAAAACAAGATACAAAACACGATAACAGTACAAAAATTCAACAATACATTGAAAACAAGATACAAAACACGATAACAGTACAAAAATTCAACAATAAGTTCTCCCTCTTTAACATTATCAAAAAGAGAGGAGACACAAACAAAAACAAAACTACCAAAAGACAAAAATATTCCCTGATCTAGTGAAAAACAAATATTCTTAAAATGAGAAAGTTACCTCTTAATTTTAATCAAAATTTTAGTAGAATTGGATTGACAACGCATAGCCCAGTAAAGGTTAGAAATTCAAAATTTGATAATCCAAACTCAAGTTCTTGTAAAAGGCTAAAAAACTTTTTAATTCAATATCAAAATCAAAGAATAAATTAGAGAAAGAAATAATCATTTTTCAAAAACTCTTTCCATAAAATATATCTAATGGAAGATCCATGCAAGAATTGTTGAATCAAGAATCAAGATTTTCAAACTCAAGTATCGAAAAAATTAAGGGTTTTCTTAAGTTTTAAGAAGTACAAGAATGGTAAGCATTAAATTTTGTGGGCTCATTTTATGCCTCTTGACAATTGGTTGGCGCACTACGCATCTTTTGATACACTTTATGTATTCTATATTTTTCAATTTGGCGCTTTGCGCATCTTTTATTTTTGGCATCATTGGCCAATTTTTTGAATATGCTACCTTTCTGAAATTTTAAAAAACAAAAGTAAATAAAAAAAAATGAAATTCTTGATTAAGAAAATTATGATGTATATTCAGCACTTTGCAAAAGATTCCTATGTGATAAATAAAATGTAGGGAGATAAAAAGAATTGTTTGAAAAACTAATTTAAAAGATGAAAAAGATTTTAAATCAAAAGTAGAATAACCTCTTTTAGGAAATAGAGATTGAGAGTAAAAAATTTGAGTTTCCTTCCTTTGACTGTTTTTAGAGAAGTCAACCACAACTTACCAAAGATTTCAAGAAAAAATAAGAAGTAGATTTTTCATTTTTAGAAAAGTGAATGTGCGTATTGATCAGAAAAAAACTTTCACGAAACAAGAAAAAATAAGAAAAAAAAATAAAAACAAAACACAACAAGATTTTTAACCATTATCTCTCTCATGGTCCGATTCTTCAGAAACCAGGTCTGCCCATGAGGTTTTGTGTTTTTCATTATTTCCCCAATTTAAATTTAGCTTTGCCTTACCCTTTTCTTTTGTAGGAAGAATTCTTAAATTAGGGCACGCATTCTTCATATGTCCAGGTTTCCTACATCGAAAATAAATAATGTCAGAGGAAATATTAACGTCCTTACCATTTTTACCTTTCTTCCACTTTTGCTTATGCTTTGGTGAGCTTTGTGATTTGCTTGACAAGTCATTGCTATCGTCACCAACTAAGCTTCCTCTTTCTATATCTTCAGCTTTTAGAACGATCGTTTCACATGCATCAAAAAGTCTTTGACCCAAACCTTGCTCGTAGGCAATGAGTGAGCCAATCAAATTATCAATAGAATAATCATTCAAATCTTTTGATTCACAAATAGCAACTACTTTAGCATCAAACTTATCTAGTAGACAACGAAGAATTTTGTTAACTTTTTCAAAATTTGAAAAATCTTTTCCTAAAGCATGCAATGATGTTACAATTTGAATGAACCTAGTGTACATGTCTAAGATTGTTTCATAAGGTTTCATGGAAAACAGTTCAAAGTCATGCATTAACAAATTCAACTTGGATTTCTTGATTTCATTCGTGCCTTCATATATGGTATGTAGTTTATCCCAAACTTCCTTACCAGTAGTGCAAGTGGATATTAACATGAAATCATCAGAATTTATAGCACAGAAAAAGCAATTTAAAGATTTTTCATTCTGCTGAGCATTCAGTTATTCTTCCTTATTCCATTGATTAAAAGGGATATCAGTTTTAATTCCATTAACAATACGTGACGGTGATGAATAACCAATTAAAATCATATGCCACATGCGAAAATTAATCGATTGCAAGAAAATAGACATGCGAGTTTTCCAAAAATTAAAAGACATATTTTCAAATAAAGGAGGTCTGGTGATTGAATATCCTTCCACAACATTACGATTAGCCATGGATCGAAATTCAAAAGCTTTTAAAAACTTATTTTATGAATCCTACTCTGATACCACTTGAAAGTTTGCTAATGGATGTTAAGCCCTTATGAACTAGCCCAAGGCTAACAAAGAGAGAGGTGAATTAGATAACTTTAAAACTTTAAGCTAAGTACAAACCAAAATCACCACAAATAAAAATCAATGCAAAAAATAAATGCGGAAGCAATAATAAGAAAAGAACACACCGAATTTATAATGGTTCGGTCAAACCTTGACCTACGTCCACTCCTTGGAGGCACCCTCCAAGTATTGCAGTAAAACACGTGTCTCTCCTTTAGCCCCCACAGCTAGGCGGAGAAGCCCTTACAAAATCACTTCCACCTTCCCCGGTGCGGCATAGTCGCCGGGTCCTTTGACACCAAAGAGATCTTCTTCTTTGGTGAACTTCCCTCAAGACAAGCCTTGAATCCGATAGTACTAAGGTGCGAGTTCGCTGGAGCAACCGTGTGGAATCCCCTCCACACTCCCTTGAGTTCCCCCCCCCCTCACAGGATCTTCTCCCTCTCAAACTCCACCCTTTCCTCTCTCCCTTTCAAGCTCTCTCTTCAAGTTTCCCCCACAAGAACGAAGCTACAATGGCTGCCAAAGACACTTTACAAAGTGTCATGCCAAGCTTAAATAGAAAATCTCAAAATGAGCTCATTAATGCAAGTTGCCGACATTATCATCTAGGAAGATATGTATATCGTCCTGGCCGATCAGTTCAAATTCAGCTCAACGGCCCGGGATGATTTGGGGTGATTAGAAGAAAATTGGTTATATCGTCCTGGCCGATCTCACGATCGTCCTGGACGATTAGTTTAAAACCTATTTCAATCATCCTAATCATTACCATGTATTGATGCTGGCCGATGTAAATTGTCCAGGCCATCGTCCTGGCCGATCCTATGATCATCCCGGATGAAAGTAATATTGTCCTGGCCAATTTCCTAAAGTAAAGAATACCTAAACTGATTATGGCGGCAGATTCTTTCTGAATTGAGACAATCTGTTGCAAATCTATTTTTTCATGGCTTGTGTTTTGATGATTGACAAACACTACTTCTCTTGGACTACTTGTTGCTTCTAACTTTTCAGGAATCGAAGACCGGACGATCATGAAAAAGCTAAGTTCAGAATTGCATAGGTTTAGGGTTGAGTCAGTCTGTACTTTTGTTTTTCTCTTTTTGAGTCTACTTATAATGGTCAAAGAGACTGATGCTACGTAACCCTACACACACACACTTGAGTGAATTAGAATTTCTATTTTATCCCACATCGGCCAGGCTGATATTAATATCGTCCTGGACGATCAGCTTAAAACAGAAAGTCTAAATATGGATTCTTAATTAAGGCAGCCGTCATTAACATATCGGCCTGGATGATACGTGTATCGGCTAGGACGATAAGTTCAAAATGGAAAGAAGTAGCCGCCATAGTCAATTAAGGTATACTGTAATTTTAAATTATCGACCGAGACGATCCACGTATCGGCCTGGATGAAATTACCAAATTATGCCTTAATAGATCAGAAAATTAAGGGAGTAATTAAGGATGATTGATATGATCATATCATTCTGGACGATCGCAGGATCGGCCAGGACGATCTAGTCAAAAACCTTAAGTTACTTCAGGACGATCAATATCGGCCAGCTCGTATTCAGGGCAATTATCAGGACGATTTTCCTCTAATTTGATCTGATCGGCCAGGACGATAGTTAGATCGGCCGGGACGATCAAGCCAATTCTCAATCGTCCAGTTTTGCATCCAGGACGATGCTCTGGCCGATTTTCTTTGATTTGTACTGATCGGCCAGGCCGATATCCAGATCGGCCTGGACGATATCCAGATCGGTCTGGACGATATTATCAGCAACTTGCAATTAATGAGCTCCTTTGATTCTCTTCTATTTAAGAGCTCTTGTTCAATGTTTTTAAAAACCTTTGGCTACTGTTTTGACCTGAGAAGACCTTGAGGAGAGAAAGAGAGAGAGGAGAGAGAGAGGATCTTGTGAGGGGGAGCTTGTGAGGGGATGCACAAGGGTTGCTTTAAGGATCACTCTGCTTCGTCTTCATCTAGAGTTTCTTGTCCGTGGAAGGGTCGGTAGAGGTAAGGAGTTTGCTTTTGGTTTTGGTTCTCTGCCAGCTTCAGGAGGAAGCAAAAGGAGGTAGGTTCTCTGCCTTGCCGGGGTGGCAAAAAGGAGGTTCTTGTAAGGGCTTCTCCGCCTAGCCGTGGGGGCTAAAGGAGAGTCATGTTTTGTAGTGCAATACTTGGAGGGTGCCTCCAAGGAGTGGACGTAGGTCGAGTCGACCGAACCACTATAAATCTTGTGTTCTTATTTTTGCTTCCGCACTTTTTTAATTCCGCATTAATTCCTTGTGCTGTGATTTGGTTTGTGATTTTATTTCTTTGTGATAAGAAGTTTTTTTAAATACCAATTCACTGCCCCCCCCCCTCTTGGTTAGCTTGGGACTAAGTTCATAGGGCTTAACATCCCTAACAAACTTTCACAATCGTCCTGGCCGATACAAGTATCATCCAGGCCGATCAGTTTATGACGGCTGCCTTAATGAGGATGCCCTAATTAGGATTTCTGTTTTTGGACAGATCGTCCAGGACGATATAAATATTGGCCTGGACGATGTTACCAAAAACAGAAATCTTTAGGGAGCAACAAAAAATCTTCCACGTTACAAAGCACTAGGTGCCACACCAAATACAATAGACTCAAGAAAGGAAAAAGATACAAACTGACTCAGACCTAGTCTACCCAATCTTGAGTTGATTCCAAATTACAGTCCGATCGTGTGAACCTGAAATGTCAGCACATAAGGCAGTTGTAGAGAAACACGAATGTTTGCTATCATCAAAATCATAAACCATTGATCCACAACAGTATCTAGGTTATAATGTTCTTTTGCGTAGTAGGGACCTTGAGCTCGTAAGTTTTTTTAATTTTGTAGCTCTTTTGAGCATTAGTCAGCTCGAGGTCCCTTTAAGAACCTTGTAACTTTTTCTTATATTAACGCATAGGCCCCTCCATGGGTTTCCCTAAAAAAAAATGTTGATTCAAACTCATTGGATATTGAGGTGGAGGAAGAAATCACCCACCTATGCTTAATGGCTAATGAAGGATTAGGTGACTCGAACCATGAATAGATATATAGTTTTTCTTATAATAAATTGTTATCCTTTACTAAATAATTACATATAAGTTATAAGAAATTGAAGATAAAATTGCAGTCCAGTCAAAGAAAGAATTATACCCTCTATAATATGAACATACATGTATATTAAAAGTGTTTGAAAATTAGAAATGTGCATTACATGATCAATTCAACACGCAAATTGAGCTTCAAAATGCCTATAGTAAATTAGATAGTAAAGTTTTAGGCTTTCATGAAGTTGAGCACAACCATTTTTTAAATGCAAAAATTGTAAAGAGTGCAAATGCCGGGTTAAAAAAGGAAGTGTTAAAGCTTAGGAAGTCTGCATATAGTTTTACACCTCATGCATCATCCTTTTAATCAAAAAGTGGTTTTCATTAAATATGTTATCAAATTTATTTTCTAGAGTGACTTGTTACTTTTATGGTATGACAGAGCATATTGCCCGAGTTTGCAAACATAGACTCCACCAAAGCACCCAATATGTATGGAGGCCCAAGGTCTAAAAGACACAATATAACACACACTCATTACATAGCATTTGGGGGCCCAAGCTTACTTGGGTTTCAAATAATATAACCTCATACATTTTATGGGCGTGTCTTTATAAAGGGAAAAGTGAAGGCTTGTAGTATCTAAATAATAGATGCTCAGAACACATGAATGGAGAAAAAAGTAAGTTCAACATGCTCAACTTCATAAAGGATGAAATGTGACTTTTAGAAGTAATACCATGCAAAAGGTTATTATAAAATATACTATTAGTAAGGTCAACTCTTTTCATATTGATATGGCCCTTCTAGTTGATGGTTTAAAATATAATCTATTAAGAATTGGTCAATTATGTGAGAAAGGATTTGATATTAAATTTCTTTTGACAATTGCTTGCTTATTATGAAAGATAAAATTATTTCAAAAGGGGTTCCATATAAATAATGTCTACATGATTAATTTAGATTGCATGAGTAGGTCCAAGGAAGTGTGTTGCTTAATAATTATTGTATTCTGAGTCATGGTTATGGCAAAAGAGATTGTGTCATGCTAGCATGAGAACACTTAAAAAAATCACACACTTAGAATTGGTTAGAGGGTTAGCAAAATTATTTTTTTAATAATGAGCACTTATGTAATTATGTGAGATAGGAAAATATGTCAGGCCATCATTTTATTCAATCAAGGATATAGTGACCTCTAGACCACTAGAAGTACTTTATATGAATTTGTTTGGACCTATTAGTACCATGAACCTTGGAGGGATGTATTATGGGCTTATGATAGTAGATTACTACAATAAGTTCACTTGGGTGAGATTTCTGACACAAAAATTGATTCTTTTTCTAAATTTAAAATATTTGCTATATGGGTTCAAAGGAAGATAAAATGCACCATATCCATGATTCAGAGTGATCATAGTGGGGAGTTTAAAAATGGAAAAATTGAAATGTTTTGTTTTTTTTTTTGAGAAAATGCAAAGAGCAATATTATTATTAAAAGCAACTAAGTACAAATAAACTACTTCTTCAACAAGTGAAGAAAAGAAGGAGTAATGCTATTATCATTCAGATTATCCCAAAAAAAATCTGAACTTATAGCTAAGTTAGCGCACATATCAGCTAACTTATTACATTCTCTTTTAGCAAAAGAAAAAATCACATGTTTAAAGTCTTTAAGAAAATCTAAATCCTTAGGATTTAAAAATTCTTATGAAATGGAGTTATTCTGAAAAGCATTTTGCAAAAGTAAAATCACATTGTGATTATCACCTTCAATCATAAGGCCTTTAGCATCAAGCATTCAATCTTGAATATACCTTCTTAAAGAGAAAATAAAAAGTATTTCAATTTGAGCAATATCCCAGTAGTTTATGCCGAATCCAAAAGCTCCAAAAAATCTTCCCTTTTCATCTCTGAAAACACCTCCAATTCCGGCTTTGTTGTTACTTGATAAGGAAGCATCCACATTGCATTTAATCCAGCCAGGAGGAGGAGGAAGCCAATTTGTCTTATCCAGCAATAGTTGCTGATTAGCTTCCCAGTTTTCCCAAACTGGATTGATTTTAAATGATCCAAATGCATATTCTAATGCATTAGCTTCTATGAAATGAAAGCTGTCTTCTTTGTCACCATGAATTAATTTATTTCTGCTTTTCCAGCAACCAAAAATCACTGAACAGTATAAGTTCCCAATGATCGGATTCTGATTCGAGATCTTCTGTAGCTCATTTAAACATTCATCCAAAGAATTAAAAGTAGGCAAACAGAAATACCAATTTTTGAGCTTACCGCAGACTTCTTTGATGAATCCACATTTTCCAGCTATGTGATCTAAGTCTTCTATGTCTGGACATAATCTAGGACATTCAATATCTTCAATAATGCCTCTATGATGAAGAAAACATTTAGAAGGTAAGGAATTAATACAAAGACGCCACCAAAATAATTCAACTTGAGGTCTAAGTTTAAGCTTTTTAGTCCAGCTCCAGTATAAGCTTTCCGTATCATGTTCTCTGGTTTTTTCAAAAGCTAAAGAAGCAATTATTTTGCCAAAGCATTTGGTAATCAATTCCATACAGTCATTATGAATATTAGTTTAGATAGGAACTTGACTGATTAATTGAACAAGCTGCAAACCAAATGAATTCTTTAAGCATTCAACATTCCATTCTCCATTACTGATAAAAGCTGAAAGGTTATAGTAATTCTAATTTAAAATGGATATAAAAGTCGGCCACTTATTCAAGCATTTATCCAAAAGCCAAACATCATTCATGGTATTCACATTTTTACCATTACTAATCTTCCATCTCATTAGAGGGTATAAGAATTTAGCACCATTCAAAGTGATTTTCCAGGTAGAAGAGGAATTGCATCTATTATCACCATCCCATAGATCATTACCATATCTTGCAGTTAACGATTTGTTCAGTAAAGAAGATGGTTTAGAAATAAAATTGAGAGCCAATTTGGCTCTTAATGGACCAATTCTTTCCAGCATTAAATGAATTCCTCTACCTCCTTTACTTTTCGGTTTGCACAATAAATCCCAAGCAACAAAATGAATACCAAAACTTCCATCTCTTTTATTCCATAAAAAATTTTTGCACATCTTATCTATCTCTTTTAAAATTTTTGAAGGAACAAGAGATAGAGTAGATATGAAAATGGGTAAAGAAAGAAAGGAAGCATTTAACAGAACAAGCTTACCAGCTAGAGAAATAAACTTATTTCCCCACAAATTCAACTTAGCTACAGCTTTATCAATTAGAAAATTGAAATCAGATTTGACAAGTCTTCTTAAGACAATTTTAATACCAAGAAAATCCAGCTCCTTTACAACTTTAAAGTTTAACAATCTGGATAAAAGTTTGGCCGAGCTCTTAGAAATGGCTTTATTGAAAAGCAAAAAGGATTTGGCTGAATTAAGTACTTGCCCAGTCCACTTACAGTAGTTATTCAAAATTGCATTTATAGTCTTCAAACTACTTTTGTTAGCCTTTGAAAAAATAATAATATCGTCTGCATACATAAGTTGAGAGATCAAATGAGCAGTAGGAGCGATTTTCATACCAATATTACCTCCTTTTCTAGAGAATTCTTCAGAAAGAAGTTGGGAGCACATGATAAAGAGGTAAGGAGAAAGTGGACAACCTTGTCTAAATCCACATTTAGACTCAATCCAATTTGAGTATTTTCCATTGATTAATATAGAAAAATGTAGATTCATAACACATTCCATAATAAGATATGAAATTTTTTTTGGAAATCCAAACCAATGAAGTACTTGATTGAGAGTAGGCCAGCACATGCTATCATATGATTGCTCCATAAAGTTGCTATCATATGATTGCTCCATATAAACTTTAGTAGAAGCAAACCCCTTTTTAGATTTGGATAATCTAAATTTTTGAAATAATTCTTATGCAAGAAGGATTTGATCCGACAAAAGTCTCCCTTTTACAAAAGCATATTGCACCTCTGATATAATCTTTGGAAATAGATTACTCATTCTATTTAAAAACATGCTGGCCACAATTTTATAAATTGTATTACAAAGACTAATGGGCCTATAATTAGAAGGTAATAACGGATTTTTTACCTTAGGAATGAGCACCACATTAGTTTCTTTCCAATTCATGCACATAGAACCATTTTTGAATAAAAAATTAATGACATTCCACAAATCATTATAAATAATGTGCCAATAACCTTTTATGAAGGAATAAGTAATTCCATCTCTTCCTGGGGCTTTATTCGAACCCAATTTCTTGACAACTGCTACCAATTCTTCTTTGGAGAATTCTCTGTCAAGTAATATAATATCATCATCATCAACAGTATTTGAACACGGTGGCCAATTATTCAAGGAGAAAACTCTACTTCTCTATTTGTTTTTGAAGAAATTCAAAAACACCTCATTAAGTTCAGCCTGATTTTCAATTAGCAAACCTGTTTCATCTTTAACATGGTTTATCCAATTAGTATTTTTTCTAGCTGTAGCAGAAGCATGAAAAAATTTTGAATTACTATCACCATCTTTGAGCCATTGCATTTTGGATCTTTGTTTCCACCATGTGCATAGACGTCCAAGAGTTGCATTCAACTCCCAAACCTTGGATCTTAACAGAGCAATTTTCAGATCAGAAAAAACTTTAGGAAAAGATTCCTCTTCTTGGAGTTCTAGAATTTCCTTTTTTTAGACAAATTTTTAGTTCAGACAAGCTTTATGTTTGGCTTTGTCCCAAATAATAGAGCTTTTAAGGAACATTTGAATTTATTGTTCAAAATTGTGTCTGCATTACCACCCGAAGGTTTATTACAAGCAAACCAAATAACTGAGTGAGAGGCTGTAGATGATAACCAGGTGTCTTTAAATTTTAGATTACATTTTTTATGAGTAATTGGAGAAGATATCCTTAACAAAACAGGACAGTGATCAGATGCAATACGTGCAAGATGTTTTACCACCGCAACATTAAAAAAATTTAATGCTTTGTAGTTAAGAATGCAACGATCTAATCTTTCTAATATTCGTGCTTTACCAGATTTGTTGTTACACTATGTATAGTTTGCACCAATAAATCTAGTGTCATGAAAGTCACATTCCCTCATAAATGAAAGCATGTCTTGAGCTCCTTGTGAGAAAAAAAATTTTTACCTCCTTTTTTTCATCTTGAGATAATATGCAATTTAAGTCACCTCCCATAACCATAGGAAGCTTAGAAGATTTGAATTTCTCCAAACTGTTCCAAAGTAATCTTCTCTCAGAACTATCTGTGCTCCCATATATAGTTGCAATGATCCAAGATGTTTTGTTTTCAATGTTCAGTTCTCCCAATACAAACTGATTAGAAGTTTCCATAATAGAAAAACTAGCCAAATCTGATCTCCAACATATCATAATGCCACCTGATAAACCATTAGATGGAAATAAGTAAAAATCCCACATATCTCCTATGAATATTTTAAACTCCAGAGAATCAATAGAAGAAATTTTGGTCTCAAGAAGACCAACAAAAATAGCATCATTCTCTTTTATAATTTCCTTGAAATAACGGGAGGCCTTAGCTTTTCTAGCCCCCCTACAATTCTAGAATATGAATGAGCTCATTTTGGATTAGAAGTGGGTAGGGACCCACTACCTTTCCTTTTATTCAATTCACCTTTCCTGGATTTAGAAGTTAAACTGACATTCCCCAATGATTTCGGTTCTTTTTGAAGTTTAAATTTGATCTCACTAGTAGCTGGAATCTTGGTTGTAACAGGAGAATTAGATAATTTATTGCCTTCTTCAATAATCTCCTTCTTATTAGAATCTGTGCTCACATTAATCTCTGGATCATCTGTAATGATTTCCAATTCCAGCTGTCTTTCTTCATTTTCAATCAAAGAATTTTTTTGATTACAAAATTCCTCCTCATTCACATTTTGAAGCAATTAGAACCTGTTTTTACTTTCAAGAATAACAGGAGCTTTCATTTTAATAAAATTTTTTTGCTAAAAGGTCAGCAGAAGTATCAACAGAACCTAATTTCATCAAATCAACTTCCAGTTTATTAAGTTCTGATTGCTTTTTAAGATCTGAAATATGATAGGGAATACCTGATTTCGCAAGTAATCCAGTAGGATTTACTTGAGTTTGCATGCAACCCTTCCCCTCTGAAATATTTGAAATGGAAGGAGATTTATCCTTCTTCAAATCATCCTGAGAACAATCCTAGATGTTGAAATTGCTATTCAAAGCAAAAACAGAATTCTGAATTTCAGAATTATTATGTGATTCAATAATTTCACCTTCTTCTATGATGGAATGTAACAAAGTTGGAGGCTCATTTCGAAGAGCAATTTCCTGTCTAAGAACATATTTTCCAAAAGATTTTTTCTTCTTGAATTTAATCTGTATCCAAGGTCCTAATTTATCATGTTCATTGGCATATCCTTCTTTTTGAATCACTTTTTTATCACCACCATTAGCATAGGTAACAACTGAATCTAAAGAAGGACATTTGTTCTTCAAGTGTCCAATTTTATTGCAGTGGTAGCAAAGAGAAGTAATCTTCTCATATTCTACTTTTTGGAATGATCTACCATGTATTCCTTCAATCCAAACACCTCTTGGTAGTTTTTTGTCAAGGTCAATGCGAACACAAACACGAGCATATTCCCTCTTTCCCCATTTAAAAGAATTGCCATCTAGATACAAAGGAACTCCTATCATAGATGCAATTCTATAGATATTCTGCTCATCCTAGCAGTGTAGAGGTAAACACGGCATACGAATCCAAATAGGTGCTGTAAGACCTTTAAGAGATTCTGGGGAAAAAGAAGGCGACCATCTATCCACTCCAATAATATTTCCTCCAATATACCAAGGACCTCCTTCTAGAACTTCTTCGACAGCATCAGGATTAGTAAAAGAACAAAGTATCCAATCAAGACCCAAGGTTGTAAGATGAAATTTCCCAAATATGTTCCATTGCCTTCAGAGCTCTTTACTGCAGATCCAAAATGGTATATTGCTACCCAGGACTTTGATAACAAAAGAGTTTCTCAAAACTTGTGAATTAACACTTTCAAGTTCTATATTCATAATCACAGCAATCCCCCATCAGTAACGGGAGTTGAACTCAAATTATAATTGAGTTTGATGTGCTATGTTTTCTTCCAAGCATTAGGAAAAATATTTTTAGGAGCAGGATCAGAAATCTTAGCAGAAACCTTATCACCAATAACATCTTGCATAAAATTCTTCATAGGCAAATTAGTGCAAAGTTCAGATGATTGTTTTTCATTAGAATGTGAAGAATTGTTAACTTTATTCTGGTTATTCACATTTATCACTGGCCACAGGTTAGAGATTGCATTTGAACAACTGAATTTATTAACAAAAATCTTCAAATCTGATGAAGAAGCTTCCACGTTGTTAGAATTTCGATTTAAAATTGCACTAGATATATTAAGACTCGGAGTAATACATTCAGGCTGATCCATATGCCTTTACCTTTGCCTTCCATAGAAACATTATTCTTCTTTACAGGTGAATCACTTACCTCTCTGATAATTAGCGGTCTTGCAGAAATTTTGGTATGAACAAAATCTTCGATCGAGTGCAGGAACGAATTATCATCTACTATGTTAATCCTATCAGAACCTCCATTCATGTTAGACGCGTCGACCGATGATCAGTGGTCCTCCTCCGCCATCGCCACAATCTGGCGACGGAGATTGCAGAAAAAATGGGAAATGGAGATTCAAAAAATTCGACATTTTCTCTCTCTAACGGCAGTTTCTTTCTCTAACGGTAAGGTTTTTGATTCATAATCAAAATGTTTTGTTAAGAGGTAGAAATAATGCACAACTTCTCAAGCCCTAAAACATTACACATAATGGGATAAAAAGAAGAAAGAATATAATTCTAAATAATGTTATTAGAACTTTGTTAAATGAATATAAGTAACTTATGTACTTTTGGGTTGAAGTAGTGAATATAGCTTGCTATGTTCTGAACCTACTTCATATTTGATCCAAGTTGAATAAAACCCTTTATGAGCTACTAAAATGTAGAACACCTAATCTATCACATCTACATATTTCTAGGTGTGCCTATTTTCGTGTTAAATAATGTAAAATCAAACTTCAAAAAGATTGAAGCAAAATCAGATGATGTTATATTTCTTGGTTAGACTTCTATAGAAAAAACCTTTAAGATATTTAATAAAAGAACACTTGTAGCTAAAATGATAATCCAAGTCACATTTAATGAATATGATAAAATTGTCAATCCTAGGGAACTAAAAGGAGAGAAGGATGTCATAGTTATAATTAAAAATATTGACCAAATAACTATAATATGTTACCTAAAGATTAGAGGTATGTATCTAGTCACCCTAAATACTTTATTATAGAAGATCCTTCAACTCGAGTTAGGATTAGACATAGCCTTAGGAAAAATATTACTCATACCACATTTTTTTCAATGGCTTAACCTACTATTGTAGTTGAAGCCTTAACTGATGAATTCTAGATTATAACTATACAAGAAGAACTAAACGAATTTTCTAGGAATAATACATAAGAATTAATATTTAGAACCATTGATTAGAGGGTTCATTGACACTAAATGTGCATTTAAAAATAAATTAGATGTCTTTGGCATAGTAATAAGAAATAAGACAAGATTGATAGTAAATATTTATAATCAAATAAAATGAATAGAATTTAAAGAAATATTTGATTCAGTTGCAAATATTAGAGGCTATTAGATTATTATTAATATTTTCTTTTCTTAAAGTATTCAAACTGTACCAAATGGGTGTAAAAAGTTTATTTCCAAATGAATTGATTAAGGAAGATTATTACATTGAGCATCCATTTGGTTTTGAGAGCATTACATTCTTTTGATCATGCTTATGAATTGAAAAAGGTACTACACCTATGGAATGATATGTCTGACCTAGTATATATTTATTAGATAAATCTTTTGTAAAAGGGACCATTGATACTACATTTTCTTATCAAGAGATTATGATCAAACATTTTGATAGTATAAATATACATAGATAACATAATATTTAGATCCACAAATGAAATATTATGTGTAGAGTTCTCATATAGCATGAATCATGAATTTGATATAAGTATGATGTGGAAGCTAACTTAATTTCTAGGGTTCACAATAAAGCAAAGTAAGGATGGTGCCTTTCTAGGTCAAACCAAGTACATTAGGGAATTAATCAAAAATTTTAATATGGAAGTATGTAAGAGTGTGAATACCCTTATAAGACCTACTACACAATTAGATAAGTACCCTAGATGAAGACTTGTAAATCCAAAGAAGTATAGAAGTATGATAGGTTCCTTACAGTATTTGGTCACAAGTCAACCTTGTATCATTTTCAACATATGCCTATATGTATGAATTCAAGCTAGACATAAAGAATTTCACTTGTAGTAAAGAGAATCCTTTGCTATCATATAAGTACAATTAGGTTTGGTATATGGTATCTTAGAGATATTATATCATTTGATTTCGTATGATATTCAGACTCAAACTTTACAAGAAGAAAGGCTAATAGGAGAAGCACATCAGTAATATGTTATTTCATTGGACATTCAATAATTTCTTGGTCAAGTAGGAAAAACCCTTTTTGATATATCCACTATAATATTAGAACATATTACTGTAAGAAGCTATATTGCCCTAGACTTATGTTTGAAATAATAACTTCTTGATTTTTATCTCTATATGGACATGATTTTTATTATTTGTAATAGTACAAATGCCACCTATATCAAGAAGAACCCAATCAAACATGTACGAATTAAATATATAGATATTAAACATCTCTTTATCAGAGATAATGTATCAACGAGTGATATTTATATTTAATTTAAAGATAGAAAAAAATTATAGATAGACATTTTAAAAATCTAGTCAATTATGAGTGGTTTAGTGCACTCACAACTAAACTGAGAGTGATAGACTTTGGTTGTTAGACCAATATATTAAATTATTTCATGTATGTGTAGTTTATATTTATGATTGTATTATTTGAATGCAATTATTATGTTTATTTTTTTGTTGGTGTTTTTCTTTGTGATTATATAAATTTAGAGGTTCTAGTTCACTAAAAATTAAACATAATTGAAAATTAATAAAGATCTCTTTTGTAGGTATGATATACAATAAATTTTATGATTTTCTTTGGACATTAACTACAAAAAATACCCATTCTGAATGAATGCTAGAAAATTTCATACTGTCAAAAAGGGTCGATGGGTTAGGTTGAAGTCTAACCCAAAATTGACACTAGAAGAATCTATTCAACCCGAACCCAACTATTTTAAAAATGGGCCAAAAACTTCAACCTGGAACCAAACTGCTAATAATTCGAATGACCCAAACTTAACATTTTTACCCATTTTGGTTAAATTTTTTTTATAACTTATCAACTATAAATTTTATGATATTTTATAAAATAATAATAAGATTATACCCATATAAGAAAAAATTTAGAAAAATATATTAAATTTGTCATTTCTAGGTCAAAAATAGGTTTGGGTCAACTCGAACATGAGACGTTTAATAACAGGTTAGAAAACCCCACTAGAACCCAACCATTTAATAAATGGGTCAATACAAACCAAAGTTTTTTAGTTTGGTTTGGGTTGGGTTGGCGATCCAGGTCAATTATTGACAGCCCTAGAGTTCACTTAGTTGATTTTAATGGATGGTTTGCTCTAAACTAAATTACAGTGTGCTTAAAAGTAATGTTGAAGACACCTCATAGAGATAATTAAAGCCAAAAAAACTTTTCCATGATTAGGTAGCATAGCTCAGCCCCATGTAGAAAGTTTACTCACATAAGAAATTAACCATTACTTCTTCCATTCTTAATAGACAAGTACTGAGCTCACTACCTCCTCAACAACTCTGAGATATAAGAGCAAGTCTTCCCTTGACTACGAACCTTGAAGTAGGGATAATAAAGGGTGGAGTGATTTCAATTTTTAGAAGGTGAGTTTACATAATTCATTCCAAGCAAATTTCTTTGTGCTTCTCAAAACTAGAATAGCGAGCACGTGTCGCTTGATTTTGAGATGAATTGATTAAAGCTAGCAGTTCAGTCTTTTAGTCTCCACAACCACTTCTTGCTTCAAGGAAAGGGCATTTTAAAAATTGCTTTGAATTTTTTTGAATTTCATTTAATACCTTTTAGAGTCACTAAAAAACTAAAAAACTTCCTCAATTTAGCTCTAAAGGTGCACTTTAGAGGGCTTATCTTATTATTGTACTTTTTAAAGTAGAAAAGTTTATTTGAGATATTCAATGTGCTACTTTGGAAATTTTCTTTTTTATTAGGAGATAGTCAACAAAAACTTTAACATTTCTACCTCTTTGGTCTCAAAAAATACAATCCATCATCCTTTGGTTTATGGCCTTATTTTTTTAAACTAAACAACATTATGTTATAGCAAGGCTATCTTCTCACACTTAGTTGGGTACATTTTTATTTGATGAAATTTTAAGAAGGAATAAAAAAAAACTTATAGTGAACCCATTTCTATAGTATACCATAACATTAAATCACTATAACAGATAAAAGTCCTTAGGATAGGCTGAGTTTAAGTGGGAGAAGTCAACACACATCTACCATTTTTCATTTGACTTACATACTGTCACCATATATAAGATCCATTTTGGGTCTTACACCTTTTGAATTAATTTGACCTCAACATCTTTTGAATTAATTTTAACTCATGGATATCCTCAACCAGCATAGTTTCCACTGAACAAATCTTCTAATTTATTGATCTCACATTCTTATCAATATTCATCCTAAGATAGGAGACATTGATATCTACACGTATCATATCATCAAGCTAACTAGGTGAATCATTCACTTTAGGATTTAGATCATATAGCCCTCTACTCTTCATAAAAAAAAGCACTAATTTGGAAGGTGTGATTTCTATTATCTTTAATGATCAACACCTCTTCATTTATTTTAGAAGTGTCCAATATAGTCCCTCTCTAGCGATGTGGATCATGTATGCTAGGATAAGTTAATTACAAATCTTCTCCATTGATACCTTTCTCATCCTTCATCATGCATTAGCAATAGCTAATTCCTGAAGTTACTCACTTTTATGTGTTCCTCTGCCAAATTTCAAGATGCAAGTAGTCTTTGGTATCAAGGTCTTGATCATAATGATGGGCCTTATACCTTTATTTTTCAAATAGGTAACCATCAGTTCTCATGGGAACCATCATTTTGAAGAAGTCATTATTTTTAATTGTCTAAACTAACTTGGCCATGGAGATTCAAAATGGATTCATCATTTATAATGGGTGAATAAGAAGTAGTAGCTTCCTCTCATTATATTAATCATTATGTCATTATTTATTGTGTAATTTTCCATGAAAGGGATGGTTATCGATTATTGGATAGATCTCCTCTGATCATGATACTTTATCTTCTCAGTTCCTTGACTCTTAAGGTGACTTCTTTGGCCTTTACTCATAGTAGAGGTACTAATATCTATATTATAATCCTTAGCATTTACATGATTTTGACAAGTTCAAGTAACTTAGCAAAACTACTTGGTTATTACAGGCCGAGCATATACGAAAAAGGTCCCCACTCATAGATTATATATGAGAGTCGCTCAAGCAATATCAACTCTAAGAACATTGCATCGAGCATCTCCTTCTAAAAAAGTGTGATGAATATCCTCGATTCACTTAGCTCTATCCTTATTCATAATATGTCTTAAGGGTTCTTAAACAACCTTTATGCATTAGAAAATTATGTCACAAATACCCTATTAAAATAGACAAAAAGAAGAGATAATGCTAAGAGGAAGACATGAGAGCCACCTAAGAGTAAATTTATTAAATATAATAAAACATAACCTAGACTCCAACGCATAATTGACACCCATGAGAAAGACAACCAACTCAAAGTAAGTGATGTGGTTAGCGAGATCCATCCTTCACTTATACAAATCTAGATTAGGAATTTTGAACTTTCCTAGAAGGACTCCTCTCCTTTTGAAAGGCATTGATAAGAAATGATCACCTATTCTCAATTATCCTTTCTTCCTGACAAATAATCAAATTCGATCCCACACTATTAAGGTTTTATGCCTAATCTATGATAAGAGTTCAATGCCTTAGCTATAAAAAGTATTCTTATCCTCACTATGAAATTAGAGGAACCTTCAAGAAGTTCTACACTTGGAGGGATTTTCAAAATCATCTCTAAAGGCCTTTGACTCATTCGAGTCATCCTCTCCTTGATGGGGTGGACTTGGGTTATGTATTCAATGATGTGACCTACACATTGAGCTAGTGCACAATATGAATATGCTTAGACTTTCTTATATTTGAAAATAATGAAAGCCCACTAACAGTATACACATTGATAGAGTTATAAAGTGATAGAGAAGAGTGTTGATCCCCCAAGAAAGTGTTCTACTTAATTATAGCTAAGCTACTACTATTTAATCTAGAAGCATAATTTATCCTACTAAATGTAAAATGGACATTTTTCCACTTAATGAAGACTTGTGAGAAAATTGGATACTAATGTTAATAAAGTGTTTTGGACTAATGAATGAAAATAACATAGTTTTCCCAATAAGAGTATTTAAATTTAGATGTGGATCAAAGCATATGCATCCCTAGATCTCTATAGAGTATTTAGGGGTAAAAAGGGAGGTTTATGGCCTTCTTACATGTTTGGTTGAAAAGAGCTTTTGCTTTACTTTGTGAAGATACAAAACAAATTGGAATTTTATTTCTTTAAGAAAATTTGATTTATGGAATTTCAGTTTTGAAGTTGAACACATCATTATGAATGATACATCACTTAAAAGAGGTGAGAATATCATTCCCTGATGGGTTCAAATAACTAAATCATAAATTTCATCTTGATTATGAAAGTTAAATTCAAGAAAGAACTACATATGATCCCGAAGGGTAAACATGATGTTCGTTTAAATATTTAGCCATAATAATCTAGATAAAATATCATTAATTTTATATTCAAAGGAATGTTAGTAAATAATATATTTTTTCTAGGAGAGGAAATAATCACTTATTATCCATGGTTTTAATATGATAATAATTATCATCATTGGTTTTAATTTTTCCAAAGAGAATTAATTGAATTTTAAATTCGATTTGGGTCTTTAAATCTCCTACGAGTGCAATCCCTCATTGTTAGTGACATCACAAAAAACCTGAGTTTCTTATAGAAACTCTTGATTAAAATAATGCTAGAAATTTTTTTTAGAATTATGAAAGATTGATATTAAAGGAGTGATGTTTGAATTTCAACTTGGGATTGGATCAAACTTGAGCACTTATTTTGGAAGCCAATAGATGAAAGGTAGGAGGTGTTTTGAGATTCTGAGACATTTCAAAAACACCCCTATTTATCCTATCTATTGGGCTTTAAATTTCGGTTTGAAGAGAAATTTTCATTCAAGTTGATAATTTATAAGAAAGGTGGAATAATAATCTATAAAGTGAGGTCTCATGATCTTGAGTCTAACCTGGATCTTAAGTCAAAATTGGGTACAAATCGATAGTGGTCGAACTAGCTGAAGTAATGTAAATTTGGAATTATCCCAGCCTAGATTGGGGAGCCAGCTAACCACCTAGGCACTTGAAAATCATGTGTTTGGTCTTTTATTAAAGATTGATGAGTTATTGTTTAAGTTTTTAGAAATTAGGGCCGACATCTAGAGAGTGTTCTAAGTGGACCCTTGACTTATGTAGGGGTCTTATGCTCAAATTGCAATTAAAATTTTTAATCTTTAATTTATTTATATTGCAATGCATAATGATTGACCTTTATATGCAAAAATGATATGAAGCTATTTTAAAAAAGGCTTAAAATTAGATTTTTCTCATGAGACTGCACAACATCCCTTTGACAAAATTGTACCCTAATAGGACAAGTGATATGGTAGAACCCGCAAGCAATGAGGTGCTTAACAAGGTAAATAAGATAAAATATGATGCATGCAAACTCCCAGGTTGTTCCCAGGCTTACTTATAAAATTAATTAAAATTTTATTTGAGCTTAATATTTTTTATTTAATTTGAGTAAAAAAAGTGTTTAGCATACCCTCACGAGCCTCTGAGGATTTGCAGCCTAAATCAAAAGTGGAAAGAAAGAAAAAAGAATAGAAAAGTAGGTAATTTCTAAAATGAAATCAATATAAATAAATTTATTATATTATTACATGAATGTCAAGTTCATGTGGAAAGCACCACTAAATTATAACTAGGGTCTGCAAAAATTAAAAATTATTGGGTATCACTAACAACAACTTGGATTCTAATTCTAGAAATGATTTAAGTGATTTTGATAATGGGATGTTGTTTATGTCTTCACTTCTTTGTCCTTCTACGAACTCCTTGGATTCATTGGGAATAGGTATCCAAATGGAAAGAACTCCCCAAAGGGGTGATTCTTTCCTCTTTGGATTCAAATCATATTAATTTGAATCTCCTAATAAAAAGGATATCTCCCTTAAGTGATGTTTCCCTTCTCTTTGAATTTTAATTTGAATGGTTGACATCCCACCTCAAAATTGACTTTCACGATACGACTCAATTGAGTTACATTACATCTCAAAAATATAAAAGACTTTAGACAACCTGCATAGTTATCCTAGGCAATTATTATTAAAATACATCCCAAGTAGTTATATATTTGAATTGCTCAAATTTAATTCACAGACACACATAAACATGCTCTTTTAATTTTAAGAGGGCTTATCAATTTTAGCACCTACAAAAATTCATCATTTAGATTTAAATTTTGCCACCTTATTTTATAGTCATGCATGAGTATGACCACATGTAGACAATTTTGTGAGCAACTAGATCATTTTTAACCTAGCAATCTAACGCCCATCACATCATATCACATATTGCATAAAATTAACATATAAACTAGCAATGACATAAATCAATTAATTATATCTGAGTTGTAGTTAAACCACAAAAAATGGCACATAAATAGTAAGAAAGTGAACACTGGCCTAGCCTAAAATTAGGGTTAGTTGTCCTAACAACCTATTTAAAGTGTGTGCATCAAGTTGTGTGGCTTGGATATATCCTGCGCTAGGTATTTGGTTGAGGTTGTTTAGTGTTTTGAATTATCGAAGGTCAAAGGAAATTTTTTTATTTAATTTTAAGTAACAATGCTTTAATGTTGACTTTAAAATTAATATTTAAGTGTTAAATGATTACTACCTCTATTTATACTAGGGTCGTGAAGTTTATTTCACCTTCATTGGGGCTAAGTTAATAGCCTAATAGACTCGAGTTACCTAGTAATAACTAATATGGATTAATTTATTTATTTGGCTATGAATTAAGGGTTGAATTTTTTTAATTAAAATTGATTGGTTACTTATTTTAATGGTTGAGTTTGTTAATTTTTGGACTTTGAGATGATTATTGATTTTTTGAAATTTCTTGAATTTTTTTAATTCATCAAATTAAGGTGTCAAAAGTTGATTTTAAATTAAGTTGAATTCTAGAATTTTGATATTTTTCTTAAATACTAGACCCTAAGGTGAGTAAATATACACTAATTTTCTTGGACTTAATTTTTTTCTAGCTTAAGTTAAGATTTTTTGAAGTTTTGGTTTAAATTTATACTACATTAGACCAAAACGTTAACTTTTTGACTTTGAATAAATTCTAGATGTTTGACATTTTAATAAATACTAGACCTTTAATAAAATTTATTGCCTTTTAGTTTGGTCAATTTAAAATTTTCTTGAATTCATTATGAATTTTTAAAGTTTGAGTATTTAATTAAAATTTTAAATTATTTAATTGAGAGTGTTTTAATGTTTTTGCTCCAACCTCATTCCAAACTTCATGAAATTACTCCTAAAGGTCAGGAAGGACCTAAGGGAGTGTTCTCAAGTGTTTAGGAATTATTTTAAATTTTAAATTATTTTAAATATTTAATTTGAATAAATATTAATTTTTATTAAAAATTAAATTAAGGGTCCAATCAAGGGGCGTTTAATTTTCTTAAGTTGGGGATTTAATTATGGAGAGTTTGATGTATTATTTGAATTTTTGGATTTAAATTGAATTAATTATATTTTAATTAATTTTCTAGGTTAATTTTTAGGGTTAATTTTAGGTTGCCTAACTAGTGGGCCAAATGGATTCTAATTTCAGTGAAATTTTGGCCATGAGTTCACTTAATCTAAAGACCCAAGCACACTAAATTTGGGTCCATAGTGGACCTTCTAAGGTGGTTAACCAAACCACTTAAGGTAATCATTAGCTTACCTTCATTGATTAACATGGGCTATCTAAACTAGGGATTGAGGTGCAAAATGAGGTTGTCTAACCCTTACACTAAGCATAATTACCATACCAAAGAACAAGTCCTAATTCCCATTGGAAAAGTATTTAAATTAATTTAAACCTAGAGGTCAATTAATGGCCCTTGAGTTCAAATTAATTGAAATGTGCCCTTAAACAAATTAAACAAGGGTGAAATTTTTGGACATGTCAAGAACATGCCCAGGATTGATTCTCCAAGATCCCAAGCTATAATGAGTTCAATCCTTAGGGAAATCATAATAATACCCTTAGGATAATTGCTATAATTAAATATGTTTCATGCAAAATCATAGCCTGAGACCAAGGCTTTTGTAGGTCTCCTCAAGATCTTTTCAATAAGCCTAAGCTCACTTAATTTTGTCTAGTGGATAAGGAGTAATGATTTTTTAAAATTCCTTAATTTTTTTGTGCAATTAAATGTGGGAATAACATGGTTAGACACATGCTTCCACGCGACACCTTCCAATGGGCAAGGTAATAATTAGTGACTGACTATATAAAGTGGGTTTGACTGTAGACATTGGATGAATAATTAGATGGTGAAGATTAAATCTGCTTAGAGATTGTGAGATATAATTTGCATTATTGATTAAGATCAATGGCTGAGATTACATCTTCAATCTCCTGTAGACATTCGAAGCTGTAAGCTTTCTCCGACATGATCTCGGAGATCCCACTAGAGAACTTCCACAAAATTACATAGGAAGGATCAAGACGATGAAAATTATCAATCCAACAGTAAAAATCCTATGGTTTGATGGTTTGTTTTACACTTGACCAACACTACATTACTAGGAGCTCGAGGTTAGGTTTGTACTTTAATAAGGGATCCAATTTAAAGGCTATGTATTAGGAAACTTAAGAAGATGATTAATCGAAGTATGAATTCTAGTGGAGGATTGAGGAAGATTAATGGAGCTAGACGAACGAGATCGATCAGGTGGATGGCTAGATGCCTGCCAATTGGAGTGGGACAACTTGCGGAAGCCTTCTAAGCTTAAAGGAGATGAACTCATGACTTGGGGAAGGCTTTTTTCAGAGCTCATGAAGGGGTGACCATCAGAGCTCCATTTCATTCATTACGACCTTCGTTGGCCATTGCTTAGATCAGGATGGGTAGAAAGTTTTATGGGAGTTGGGTGAACTTGACTGTAGAGCCAATTGGGCATGGTGAAGAAGAATTCTTGAAATGGATCAGGTTGACTGAAACCTGAATGGTTTAGGTAAGTTTGGGTGCAACTTAGGTAAAGCTAGGTCATGGGTTTTATAAGGGAGATGCATTAGGTCAAGGCCTTCCCAATGCAAGTGGCAATTGAGCATGATTTTTTCTGTGGTGAGAATTGGCTCAAGTTAATGTGGCTTTGATCATTTTGGGCTTGCTTAAGTCTTGACCCAAGTAAAAACAAGGGCTGGATTGACTGGGATAGGTTTATTGGACCTAGGGCCACTCAATGCAAGTGTTGGTTTGGCTTGGTGAATCCTTGGTTAAGAAATGGCTTAGCTGTTAGTGGTTTTAGGAACTTTGTGCTAGCCCAGTTCCTAGCCTAATTTGACCCAAGGGTTGGGCTAGCTAGGGTAGGTGTAGGGTCATGGAGGGCCCAATACAGCCATTGGCTTGATTTGATTTGGCTTAAGGTAGAATTTGGCTCATAGAGAACCCTCTTTGGATACATGGGTCAAGCCATGTGGCTAACCCAAGTGGACATAAGGGTTGGGCCTTCAAGAGGACTCTCTTAGGGGCTTAATGATCCACCTTAAGGGTTTGGGTTGACTTGATATGACATTCATTAAATGATTTGAACTAAATTGAAGGTATGTAAGTTTAATCAAACTTGGTTGACTAGGTCAACCAGGTTGACCTAGGGTCAAAGGTAAGGTCAATTGAGTTTGGATTGTTGATTTGAATTCAATGGGAATGGTCTCAAGTGATGGAAAGGCCATTTGGATTGAAATGCATCTTTAAATGTTTAAAGGAGATTTTAGTCATCCGTGATTGACTTGGTCAACCAGGTCAAACAAAATTCTTGGTTTGAGTATAATGCATCCCTAATGATATTTAGGATGCATTAGAAGATATTTCAAGGTTTGATGTGATTGAGCTATGTTGAGATTTGGAGAAAGTCCAATTCTCCCCTTAAAGGGCATTTTTGTCAACCATTGTTGATTTAGTAAACTTGGTCAAACAAAAACCTGGATTTAAGTTCAATGTTATCCTAATGATATTTAGGATTCATTTGAAGGGGTTTCATTGCTTGGTTTGATTAGGCCATGTTGAAGTTTGGAGAAAACTTCAATTTTCTCCTTAAAAGGCATTTTGGTAATTTGGGCCCCAGGTCAACTGTGGGCCAAATTGGATCCACCAAAGTGCATTTTAATGTTCAACATGTCATAATAAAGGCTATGGACATGGTCAACAATTTTGGGGAAGGTCCCAAGTTTAAATTCCATGAGGTGGAAGATCTAGTGGCATATGCTATAAATATTTGAAGGTTTTGTAGCCTTTGAATTTCAATTGAATTTATGGGGTTAGAGATCTTAGATTGAACTCAAATTTGGAGGGTTTACCCTAGGAACATGCCTAATCAACATGAAATTGATATCTTATGAATTGGAGGTCATTTGACTGAGCTTTGAAGTAATTGAAAAGTCACTCAAAAAGGATTTCAGAACAGGGGCCCTTAACCTTAGATTTTGGACTTGAATTCTAGAATTAAACAAATTTGGATTTGATTGACTAAGTTTTATTTATCCACCTCAATCAAAATCAACTGGACGAGTTTTGATGATTTGATATGCTTAAAGCTTGATTGAAGATTGATTGATGGCTGGATTGAAGTCTGGATTAAAATTTGATTAAGCTCTAGTGATTGATAATTGGATGATTGTTAACCATCAGATGAACACGTAGGAGTCGGGATAGATCCTGATTACCTCATATTGAAATGCGATCAATAAATGGATGCCCAATATGTGTAGTAGAAAAAATTTCTACTTCATATATTGGCATTGACTGAATGAAAAGTCAAATCAATACAATTCTAATATGAGCTCATTTATGCTTTAATTGCTACAACATGATGAAATATGTGCTTATGTGATTGAAATATATATATTGGGAGTTATAATTGGCCTAAATCCTTTGAGATTCTTTATGTGACCAAGAATCTAACGTCTATAATGCATTTTCTTAAGGCTAAAAAGTTATGTTTTAGTGATTATAGGTAATGTTCTTGTGTTTACGGGCATATTATGGTGCTATAAGTTTAAAGGGAGTCATACAAGGTTAGAATCCTTTGAGATTCTAATTGGATCTAAAAAAAATGTTATGTTTTATAATGTGATATGCATTTTAGTTTAATTAACAAATTAGTATTATTATTTAAATATTTGGATAATTGTTATGCTCTTGTTATTTGGCTCAATATGGTTCTTTATTACACTATATTTAATTATTTTAAAAATATTTAATAAAATGAAATATATTAGAAATTTAAATTGGTGTTTGTGGCCTGTTGAGCTGTTATAGCTCACTATGATTTTGTATTCAAATTTTTAAGATCTGAGAAAGGGAAGGAGCCTATTGATTAACAGTTCATGATCTGATCTAAGTTTATATGTATTTCTTTATTTTTAATTTTGTATAGTTATAAATAACTTTGGTTATTTTTTGCTCTGATTTCCTTTTTGCATTCATGTATTGTAGTATTAGGGGTGTCAAAATGGGTATTCGGGTCAAGTTCGGGTAGAACCTGGATTTGACTCAAGACCAAAGAGGTTGACCATAATCCAAACTAGTTTTATAAGTGGGTCAAAACTTTAGACCCAAGCCCAACCCATCGGGTTATCATGTTAACATGGCCTGAACTATTAACATCGATGCAAAATTTCCTTGGTTGGATCCAAGCTGAGTTTCAATACTAGAAATATTTTGATAAAAAAATTTATTGATAAGTTTATTTTTAGTATTATAAATATTTTTAGCAGCTCTATAGTCTGATATTTATTGAAAATATATATTAGAAGAAATCTAAAATATTTTGAAAATTATATCTTGGGATTTTTTTGTCACACTTCAACACGATATGACCTATCCTATTAGGTTGGGTTGCGACACATCCCCTACGTATTATGACCCCTTTGACCACCATTACCCATATATGATTCCTTGAACCTTGCTTCTTGACCATAATCGTTCCAAACTTTATCATTCATCGACTATTGTTTTTCTAACCTACATCTTCTACTGACTACAATCCCTACAATATCTATTTCCCATTGACTATTGTCCCTTTGACCTCTATCACTAGACAATAGTCCCTTTGACCTCAATCACCTGACTATGGTCCCTCTGACCCTTCTTTCCTCTTTCTCTAAACAATTACGGTTCTCTAACCATAATTGATCGACTATGGTCCTCAGACTACCATTACCTGACAACAATACACCAACTACTATCTCCCAACTATGGTCCTCAGTCTACCATCACCCTAATGCAATCCTTCAAACCTTAATTTCCTACTTAATATAATCCATAAACCACTGTCCTTTGACTACTATTCTTTTAACCTCGATCATCCTCTAACTATAATCCTTCCAACTTCGATCACCAATGAATAATAATCTATGGATCACCATCATCTAATTATGATCCTTCCAACTTTCATTTTCCATTAACTATGATCCCATCAACTACCTCACTTGATTACAGTCCTCTAACCACCATTACCCAACTATTATCATTTTGACATCATTTTACAACTGATAATTATCCTCCAAAATCTATTACTTGACTATGGTCCCTCCAACCTCAGTTACTTTATTTTAGTTCCTCTAACCACCATCGTGCGAATATAATCCTATCGACCAAACAAACAAGCCAACATTTTCTTGAGAATAACTTTCATGTCATTAGATTCTTCCAACTCTAAACATGTAATGTGCTCTACATGATGTATATTTTGGATGGATAACCTTTGTAACTAATGTCAAAAACTAGTGGAATCATTTCAACTGGGAAAGGCCCTATGGGTTTTTCCATAAAAAATTTTTGGTGTCGCTAATTAATCTTGCACACCTCATTCTTATTTGGTAGTGTGTTGGATCTTCGTATAAAGCTAGGACATTAAACTATATATTGCTCTACCTCTGTGAATTTTTTTTGCACACAACATTAGTAATATATTTCAATCAAAATTAATTGATATCACTACACTTTCCACTTAGCGGCTTTTTGGTTGGAATACAAAGGGTGTAAAGTAATTTGAAAATTTAGGTGTTTGGATGGAATACAAAGTGGAGCAAAGTAGAGTAAAGTAAATACATTGTAAATCATTTTATTTCTACTTTTAAGTAAAGCAAAATTTCCCAATTTTGCTTTAGAACCGTTTACACCACATGCAAGCTTGCTTGACCACTACCACTAGCCAGCGATCATTACTCATTGTCACCACCCACAACCATCACCCATTTCCACCACCACCGTCATCCACCATTACCGTTGATTGCCCCCACTACCGACCACCAGCAAGGTCAATTGCCACCACCGCTGACCATCCCTGCTGCAGACCACTAACACCACCCATCGCTAGCCACCATCACCGCCAGCCGACATTGCCACCCGCCGCTAGCTAACTCTACTACCAACCATAACCACAACTGCCACCTCCCCTATCATGCCCAAAATTTAATTTGGAAGAATTTTTCTTTTTTTTTTCTTTTAATAATAATATCAGAGTTATCTAATTTCTTTTATCAATAATAAATATTAGCAAAAGTAACTTCTTGGCAAAACACTAATATTCATATATGTATTTATTCTAAAAAATTATATATATTGCTCGGGATTAAGATAATCATATCATAACTACTGTGTTATAAGTCCAAAAGAATACTTACAATAACAAGAAAAGGAACCTAAACCTCAAGGATCCTGGTTAATCTTACACTCCTACTCTATTGCCTTGACTTGAAATTATTTACTCATATATAATGAGCTCAAGAGCCCGACAAGCAACCAAATCCTATAATTGAACTCAAAGTATGATAAAGGAGCAATAAGAATGTTAGTAGTCAAATCATAACAACATCATGCACATGATTATGGGGCAATATAATAGGGAAATTAGTAAACTAGTACATATGCTAAATCACTACAGAATTTGTCATGTCAGTTCTACAATCAGTAGAGAAATCATATAAAGCCTTAAATCAAAACATCAATAAATACTTTCAAAATCATGTTAATATAGTAAAATCATATAAAAATAATTGTATATATGTATCACATGCTTAAAAATATCATAATAGTGTCAACTTAGTGTTAGTGTCTAGTGCACATACTCAATAAATATCTTGTGATCAGTACATTAATAATAGTAGAATAGTAATAACATCAACATCATGGGTTTTAGTAACATCAAATCCATATAATGGTAGTGATTTAGTAGCAAGTATTCTAACAATCATGTTAAATAAGTAAATATCATGGCTACAATGGTGTTATTCTAATATTAGTGTTAGTATCAATAACATGTTGGCTTAGTAACAAAGTCATCACTCTTTGCCTATTGACACAATAATCATCTCCTTATAAATCTCAATCAATGTATCACATGAATCAATCAACGATAACACTAAACCACATCTTTAAAAAAAAGCTCATTGGCTCACCATCATGTACACATCAAGTGAACTAATATTTGCTTAACTACCCCCCCCCCCCCCCCCCCCCCCCCCCCCCCCCCAACTCAGTGTTAGTGTCTAGTGCACATACTCAATATATATCTTATGATCAGTATATTAATAACAGTAGAATAGTAATAACATCAACATCATGGGTTGTAGTAACATTAAATCCATATAATGGCAGTGATTTAATAGCATTTATTCTAACAATCATATTAAATAAGTAAATATCATGGCTACAATGGTGTTATTCTAATATTAGTGTTAGTATCAATAACATGTTGGCTTAGTAACAAAGTCATCACTCTTTGCCTATTGACATAATAATCATCTCCTTATAAATCTCAATCAATGTATCACATGAATCAATCAACGATAACACTAAACCACATCTTTAAAAAAAAGCTCATTGGCTCACCATCATGTACATATCAAGTAGTTTCCAACCAACATTAGTGAATAACTAATATTTGCTTAACTACCACCCCCCCCCCCCCCCCCACACACACACACACTCACACACACATATTATTATCATAGTATTGTAATAATAATATAACGACCATCTATTTGTCAACCATATATCCACACTCTTTTTTAATACATTGTAGTAAATAAAACATAATTATGCTTAATTTAAAAAGTTCTAAAATGACCTAACTTTAGGCAATAGAAAACATTATTGAGTAAAAATTATATTTTTAGAAATATAACAAACTATTAGAGATTATATAAAATAACATTCTAAAGCTTTAATTGAACTAAAGCACTATTTTTAGGTGTTAAAATAAATTTTGAATTTATAAAAATCACTATATTTTCAAAATAACCCACCAAAAAATCTCAAATAAATACTCAAAATATTTATAATCTCAAGTTGTATAACATATAAAAAGTTACACGGTGAAAGTTTTGCTAATAAAAAATTATTCTCATTTTTTTCTAACAAAAATAAAAATTTGATTAAATAATATTAATAGAATTATGTAATTTAATTAAATTTTAGTATAAAATTCATATAAATCTTTATAGGGATAAAAAAATTATAGAAAAATATCTATAAAATTACTCATTTTATTTAAAAATTTAGTGAAATTAATTTGCATAACAACCACTTGATAGTCCCAAAACCCTCACTTATACTAACATGTGTCAATTTCGTAAGGATTTACACTAGTGCCCAAAAATAAAAAAAATAATAGTGTAATTAAATCATTATAATATCTATATTATGGTAAAGATGGTTTGTGATTTGGACTTATGTTGACTTAAAAAAAATTATTTAATAGGGACTATTATAATCCACCTATTATAAAAAAAATATTATCCCTAATATTTCCCTTAATGATACGTGCACAAAATTGATATAAATAAAAATTTGCATCAATATAAATCTAATAAAAAATTAAATCAATATTGATTAAAAGATTTATGTCGAATCATTAGTTATTACTTATCATACAGTTATATAGTCCAGTCAATCACATGCCATTTAATTAATAAATCGGTTACGCATGCAAAATAATGCACCTTAAATTAGCTAATCTACCCGACCCACTATCAATTCCCATAACTCTATTAATTATCAATTATTTCACAATATTACAATGGTACCACTTTTCATACCTAAAATTGAATTTGGAATAATTAGTTTTTTTATCTTTTAATAACAATATTAGAGCTATATAATTTCTTTTATCACTAATAGATATGAACAAAAGCAACAACTAGCCAAAACATCCATATTTATATTTGTATTCATTCCAACAAATTATATACACAACTCATCATCTAGATAATAATTCATAACTATTATGGCTTAGTTTTCAAATCTATATTTTTATATTATATGAGTTTTTGAAGATACCAAAATATTATTGTGTTGATTATTATTTTCTTCTAAAAAATATTAGAAAAGTCTTATTTTTGTTGTTTGTGTGTACTAACATTTTAGAAAAATCATACTCCAGACTGCCGATGACTTCAAGATAGATTAGAATAGGGTTTATTGTAATTGAAGTATGTACATTTTTTATTTTTCTCAAGTTTGAGAGAGTGTGATTTTAATTGGGTAACCATGCATACACGCACTAGGGGTATGATTTCCAGAGTATGAAATGGACTCATCCATTTTTGTACCAAATGAAGCATGATTTAGTTAAATTGATCATATTGTATGAAAAAAGGTTTGTACGGTATGGTGACCAGAGTACAAAATACATTTGTACAAAATCGTACATGACAAACTTATTCATTTTTGAACTATTCATATAGTATGATATTAGTTCATATGTATAACTGACAGAGTACAAAAATAGGTTCATACAGGTTTGTACTATGATTTTTGAACTATTTGTATATACGAAGTATGATTGTACTATACGATCAAGGATGGTCAAATTGAAATTTTCAGTTTTCGGGATAGTTTTTCTTATCTTTTTCTATATATGGTCCTAAAAAATGAATGCCCAATAACTCCTACTATGAATTTCTTTTGAGAGTGCATTTAGAGAGTGTTTTGGGAGAGTGTCTTGGGATTAGAGAGTGTGAGATTTCTTAAGAGGGATTTGTGAGGAGATTTACAAGGTTGTCCAATGGTGAGGATCTTTTACTTGATCTTCAAAGTTCTTCCCTACTTTCTTGATGACTCTTGGAAGATGATTTTCAAAGAAGCACTAGTACTCTGCCAATAGTAAGAGGGTGTGAAAAGATGACAGTACTCTGCCGACACCAGGAGGGTGTGAAAGGATGAAAATACTCTATCGACACCAAGAGGGTATTAAAGGATGTCGGTACTTGACCGTCACTAGGAGGGTGAGAAAGGATGATAGTTCTCTACTACACTAGGTTTTGTTGGAAGAAAGGTTTTTATAAGGGCTTCTTTGACTTGCTATGGGAGAAAAAGGAGAGTCACTTTGGTATAGTGCAATACCTGAAGAGGGAGTCTTCAGGGAGTGGACTTAGGTCTAGTAGGACCAAACCACTATAAATGTTTATAAAAAGATGATGTTACTCTACCAATATCAGGAGGGTGTGAAAGGATGTTGGTACTCTATCATCACCAGGAGGGTGAGAAAGGATGATAGTTCTCTATCGCATTGGGGTTTGGTGGAAGAGAGGTTATTGTAAAGGCTTCTCTTCGTTGTTGTGTGAGTAAAAGAAGTGTCACTTTGGTATAGTGCAATACCTGAAGAGGGAGACTTTAGGGAGTGGACGTAGGTCTAGTTGGACCAAACCATAATAATTTTTTTATATTTTTCTATCTTTACTTTTATTGTTTTTATTTTCTGTAATTTAATTTTGTGGTTGAAAAAATTAGTTTTGAAAAATTTTTATTGTGCTTAAAAACTATAAAATTGAAGTTTTTAAAAATTTCAAGAAAATTTTAAATTACCAATTCACCCCCCTCTTGGTTAGCCATGTGACAAATTTAATAGGTTTAACAACCTATTCAGACTTTCAAGTGGTATCGAAGCATACTTTTGAAAATTAAGATTTAGAAAACTTTTTAAAAATGATCATAGATACTTTTGTAAAATATAAAACACCCGAAAGATATTCGATTACTAAACTACCATATTTTGATGACATCCCTTTCAATTTTTGAAAAATATGTATGTCTACTTTTCTTTAATCACTTGACTGTCACATGCATATTGTAGTACACGAAGGCTACACTAGACTAACTAGACTTGTAGATGGCATTATAATTGAAACACCATTTACTGATTGGATTGTAGAAAAAGAATTAGACCAATTTAATGCTAAATATTTAAATAGTTTTTTATGCACTTAAGTTTGAAAACTATATATGTGTCTCAACTTGTAGGACTTGAAAAGAAATTTGAGATATACTTTGTTTCACTTATGAAGGAACAAATGAAGTAAAATAATCTAGATTGAATATTCTACTACATGATTATGAACTTTTTCATATGAAATCGAAAGAATCAATCACTGACATGTACACTTATTTTATACAGATAGTCACTTCATTGCATGCTTTAGATAGGGAATTAATGAATTCTAAAAAAGTAAATAAAGTTCATCATTATTTGCCTACTGCATATGATGCAAAGATAAATGTAATAATTAAATAAAAAGATTTAATTATTTATTATATTGATAATCTTTTTGGATCACTAATTACTTACAAGCAAGGAGTAACTCAAAGATAGATTGATGTAGGTGACAAGCAGAAGGAGAAGAATATTGTGTTGAAAGTGGATGACTAAAAAAATGATCAGACTCAGCCTAAGAATGAAGATGATATTACCTTAAAAATAAGGCAATTCAGAAGTTTTCTTAAGAGGAAGCAAAGGAGATGTCAGCAGTGGAATAAAGGTAAGTTCCACAAAAATGCTATAGCTTTTAATGATGTAATTTGATGCAGGAAGCCAAGACACATCAAATCTCATTGCCCAAATTTCAAAGCTAATCCTAGCAAGGAGAAGGTTGAGGAGAAAGCCAATATAAAGAAGGGTAAGAAGAGATTCCAAAAAGCATTTTGGGCAGATTCAGCTTCAGATTCCTTAGAAAATACAAGTAGAGGAGGAAGTCACAAACTTGTATTTATGGCTAACAAACTTGATCAATTAGATCATGAGGAGTTATATGACTTAAACAATGATAAATTGTTTGAAGTTTCTGAGAAAATTTATACTAAATATAGAAAACTCAAAAAATTGCACGCTAAGTTGAACTTAGAATTTTTAAATTTACAAAAGGAGAATAAAATCCTTAGGAATGATCATGCATTGATTGATAGCAACCACATAAAACTATTATATGAGTTTGATGATTTAAACAAAATGCATGAACTATTAAAATCATTACATATTGAACTTGAAAATGATTTTAAAATATTTATGGATGAATTTGATCGTAAAGAGCACTATTTGAAAGTTGATAATATTGTTTTAGAAAGTGCTTCCTCTTATTTTAAAGTAGAATTGAACACTTTTAAGGAAAACAGGATGCCCCCAACACTTGAAGAATTTTTTAATCATGATTAGAAGCCTAAAATTTCAAAACC
Source organism: Dendrobium nobile (assembly GCA_022539455.1). NCBI lineage: Eukaryota > Viridiplantae > Streptophyta > Magnoliopsida > Asparagales > Orchidaceae > Dendrobium > Dendrobium nobile. Next base: position 42,004,097 of record CM039734.1, on the reverse strand, counting down.
TAGAAAAATATAGTATAACTATCATAGATTGATAAATCCTTTTTCTAGAGTTAAATGTTTTTCTTGTGGAATGTTTGGTCATATTTCTCACACTTGCACAATTAAAAATAGAATATATCTAGTGTGGAGACCTAAGATGCATAAAATATAACATATCAAACATGCATCTACATTATTATTACCAAGAGGAGCATTTGGGTTCCCAAGTCTAAAGTTTGATCATTTTATAGAATCGCTCTCATACAAGACCTCGTGAGAGTATTTGGTACATGGACAGTGGATATTTGATGTATATGATTAGAGATATGACACAATTCATATTGTTGGAAGCCAGGAATGAAGGCAAGTTTACACTAGAGACAATAGCACTAAAAGAGTGGTAGGCATAGGTATGATTGGAAATTTGAACAATTTTTTTATTGAAATTATCTTATTGGTAGAAGGCTTAAAGTATAACTTATTGAGTATTAGTCAACTATGTGATAAAGGTTATAGTGTAATTTTTTTTACCACAAGATGTATAATAAGCTAAATGGAATTGATGTATTGCATGGAAATAAGATAAATAATGTATATATGCTTAATTTGAATTTTATTAAATATTCTAATGCCTTTTATCTCAAAATAATTATTGATGAATCATGGTTATGACATAGGTGACTTTATCACGCAAGTATGAAAATCCTTAGGAATATTACCTATAAAGATTTGGTTAGAGGAATACCTAAACTAGACTTCACTACGGATCTCCTATATGATATATATTAATTAGAAAAATATGTGAAGTCTTCCTTTCATTCTATTAAGGATATTAGAACTTGCAAACCATTGGAAGTCATACATATGGATCTTTTTGGACCAATTAGCACTGTAAGTCTAGGAGGTAAAGTCTTTAGATTTGTAATAATTGATGATTTTTTGAGATTCTCTTGGGTTAAATTCTTGTTTCAAAAGAGTGAATCATTTGTTGAGTTTATAAATTTTTTTCACTTAGATTCAGAAGAAACTAGGATGTGAGATTTTATCAATTCAAATTGATCATGAAGGAGAATTTAAAAATAAAAAATTTGAAGATTTTTATAAAGAATATGTATTTGATCACAATTTTTAAGCACTTAGGACCCCTCAGCAGAATGAGATAGTCGAAAGAAAGAATAGAACATTAATAGAAGCTGCCAGAGCCATATTGATAGAATACTCACTTCCAAAATATTTTTGGATTGAAGCGGCTAGTATGGCTTATTACGTTTTAAATAGGGTGAACATTAGATCCAAATTGAACAAGATACTCTATGAACTTCTTAAGGGAAGAACATCTAATCTTTCATATTTATATGTTTTTAGATGCAAGGTGTTTATTCACAATAATGGTAAAACTCCTTTAGGAAAGTTTGATCCAAAATTTGAAGAAGGAAATTTTCTTGGATATTCCAATGTTGACAAATCTTATAGAGTTTTTTACAAGAGATCTTTGGTAATTGAGGAGACCATACATGTTATTTTTTATAAATCTGGCATTTCTGAAGAGCAAAGGTTGGAAGATGATCATACTAAAAATATCTCCCAAGGAATTAAATAGTCAAATTTGGAAGAAAATGTTAGAACTGAAAACCCTTTTCCTAGATAATGGAAATTTTCTAAGAATTATCATAAGAAATTGATTTTAGGTGAACCTAGTGAGGGTGTTAGAAATAGACATGGACTTAACAGAGAAGTGAGCCATTCGACCTTTATATCGATGATTGAACCCATAAATATAAATCAAACACTTTCGAATGAATTTTGGATTTTGGCTATGTAGGAAGAATTGAATAAATTTGTTAGAAATGATATTTGGGAATTAACTAAAAGGCCTAAGGATCAAAATTATTGTTGGGACTAAGTGGGTGTTCAAAAATAAAATAAATGATTCTGGTGTTGTGATTAGAAACAAGGAATGATTGGTGGCCAAGGGGCATAATCAAATAGAAGGCGTTGATTTTAAAGAAACTTTTGCCCCTATAGCCAGACTTGAAGTAATTAAGGTTTTGTTAGCCTTTGCATGTTTTAAATATTTTAAATTGTATCAAATGATTGTTAAGAGTGCTTTTTTTAATGGGGTGATACAAGAGGATATTTATGTTAAGCAACCTCTAGGTTTTAAAAATTCTAAATTTCCTAATCATGTGTTTAAATTAAAAAAGGTATTGTATGGACTAAAATAGACACCTAGGGCTTGGTATGAGAGGTTAAACACTTTTATATTAGAAAGATCACTTGTGAAAGAAAGTGTGGACACCACTCTCTTTTTAAAAAGGATAGGAAATAACATACTTAGTATTCAAATATATGTTGATAATATCTTATTTAGATCTACGAATAAAAACCTTTGTGATGATTTTTAAAACATAATGAGTAGTGAATTTGAGAGGAGTTTGATGGGAGATTAAAGTTATTTTCTTAGTTTTAGCATAAAGCAAAATGAGGAAGGAACTTTTTTTAGTCAGACGAAGTATATTATGGACATCCTTAAGAAATATAAAATGGATAATGCTAAACTAGTGATTACACCAATGAGTTCATCCAAGCAATTAAATAAGGACTCTAAGGGAAAATATATTGATTAAAAGAAATTTAGAGATATAATTGGATCATTTCTTTACTTGACTACTAGACCATATATTTGATAGTAGTTAAAAGAATTATGAGATATCTTTTGGGAACTCAAAACTTAGGGATTTTATATCCTAAGCATATCACTTCTTTTAAAATTATTGGATATTCTTATTCATATTTTGCAGGATGTAGGATTGATCAGAAAAGTACTTATGGAACTTATTAATTAATAGAAAAATCTTTAGTTTCTTGATCTAGTAGAAAATAGAATTCAGTAGCCCTATCTACTATTGAAGAAAAATACATTGCCTTAGGTAGTTATGTGGCACAAGTTCTTTGGTTAAAATAATAACCACTATAAAAAAACCCGCCATTACTGGTAGATAAAATTCGTAGGTACAATGAAAATTCTAACATAAATAGGATGTTTCCTAATACTTTCTGGTAGAATTTCATACGCCAGTTTTGCACGCATCAAAAATATGTTTCCTACATAAATAATACACTGGAACACTTTTCGGCGTACTTTCCGGCACAAAACTGGTGGAAAAGTGTGTGCCGGTTACGTCGATTTAAATTAACTTATTCCAGAATTAAATACACCGAAATTATTGGTATACTATTCTGTCAAAAATACTGGCGAAACAAACGTCGCTAAATATGTTGCAACGTAAATGACGAATGTAACCGGCGTAGTATCTGCAAGAAATATCGGTGTAAACGACGCAATTAACTTATTGACTTAGGATTTTTAATTAGCACAATTCCTATTTTTTGTGATAATACTAGTACCATTTGCATTTCAAAGAATCATATTCAATATTTTAGAATCAAGTATATTGATATAAGGTATCACTTCATTAGAGATTATGTATCTAAGAAAGAAATTGAAATGCATCATGTTGCTACTGAGAATTAACTTACAGATATTTTTATAAAACTATTAGCTTTTGACACGTTTAGCACTTTAAAAATAAAATTAGGTGTGATTGATCTTAATGCTTAAATTAAAATTCTACGAACTTGATTTGTTGTATAATTATGTGTTTTTTTATTATTGCTTATTATTATTATTATTATTTATTGAAAGCATGTCATTTTGTTTGAAAAGGTTTTTCTATTTATCTTATCTTATTTTAAGTGTTCTCTTCGTATTGTATGAAATTTTTTATACAATATAAATTCTATAACATGTGCATGGTAGGTTTCTGAGTTGAGTACACAAATCTGAGTTTTTTTGGTGAATTTCATATTATACGATGTCGTCATCATCTATATGAACTATGTTGTTTTGTCTGTATGATTAGGGATGATTTTCCAAGCATTCAATTATTTTTGTTAGATTATACGTACGAAATTGTATTTTATCTATACGATCCTATCGTAGTTTTCCATATTGATGAACCTAACCGTCATAAAATGATCTTTAATTTTTTGATCATCCTGGACAATTATGTGTTTGTTTGTACATGATCGTTTGGTTAAAAAGTCTGTATTAAACAATGCATTGGAAATGGTATTTTATGAAAAGTCATTTCAGTTTTGGCCATTTTTGTTCGTATGTATGAAATATTTTTATCCCGTATAATTTTAAAATCATACGTATAATCTATATTTCATACTATATGATAGGTTATTTTCCTTTAAATAGAAGGGTCTTGGATAAGTTTCTTATTCACTTTCTCATTCATTTCCAAACCGTCCCAAGTCCAAATCTTTGAAATGGCAAGTAGAAGCAAACGACCTCGCACTTCTAAGGGTTCATCCTCTATATATGGTAGGGATGACAATTTTCTTTCCAAAGAGAATGAGAAAGTCGTTGATAGGTATTTTGCTACTAAAATAACCCCTTCCTGACTCCTCATTCAGAATGATATCAAATTTTCTATCATGTCCCTATTTGTCTCAACATAGTTTTCATTCATTCTTACTTTTATTTATGCCTACCACCATGAAACCTTTCAAATGTTCTTTGCAAATATGAAGGTAAATGAAGACCAAACTAAGATTACCTCTTTCATCTTTAAGCATCATGTAGATATCACTAAGGAAGATCTAGGCAACTTCCTTCACCTAAGAACCCAAGGAGTTAGAGCACACACTTTAACCTCTAGAGCTGACTTTGATTGGTCAGAAATAAATCAGACTCATAGAGGTGTTGCCCAAGTTAGCTATTTGTCTCGTGTGTATACTCTCAACTAAAATGCCCAGATTATCCAACTCATTTTGAGAACCTTAATTATTCCAAAAGCTGGTGACATAAACTTGACTCCCCTCTTATCCACAGTCACATATTTAATTATGACTAAAAAACCTTTTGATGAAGCCCAACTTATCATGGATTACATTTATAAACTCTTTGATATTGGACTTCCTCATAATAAGAGGAAGAAAAATATGGCCTTAGGACATCTAGTTGCCTATATCTTAGAGAAGAAGTACAATCTTATCCATCATGATCCACCCATTTAACTTCCAATTTTCTTTAATGATGCCTCTTTTAAGGCACTCTTTAGGCAGGATTAAATTTCTAAGGGAGATGATTATGAGGAAGGAGGAGCTCCTGCTCCAGCACCTGCACCTAGACCAGACTAGAATTTCTACTAAGAAATGGTTCAGCGCTTCTACAAAATGGAAACTCAATTTGATCAACATTTTGATTAAATTGAGAATCACCTGAACAAGCAGGATACAAGGCATAACAAAGATATGGGTTGGATCCAAATGCAATTTGACTCGGTTAACATGAATGTAGCTATGATCAGTAATTACTTTTTAATGTTCAACCAACCACCTCCTCTATATTAAGGCCCCTTTGATAATTAGTCGTACTTTTGTGCTACTGTAGTTGCAGATGAGTTTATATATTTGTTGTAGAGATGTTTTTCTATAATTTTAGAGATTTCATGTGTTAGTGATTACATGTGTTATTTTTGTATTTCTACAATAATGTTATTTAGAATGATATTAAATGGAAAAATATTTGTATGTGTTTTGGGTGATCAATGAAATGATGGAATGTTTTATTGTTATGCATTGAATTTCATTTCTGGAAGTGTTTATATTTTTAGAGAAAAATTTTTTATGGATGATATTTGGAATGGGATTTTCAATTAGTTTACTCTACAAATTAATTTCCTTGTAAAATATAATCTTTCAAAATTTTAAGTTACATTATGACTGAATGTAGATTAGAAGAGCAGTTCCATGTTCTTAATGATAAATATAACTTAACTATAATTGTTGCAAGAATGATGTTTTTTTATTTTTATTTTATTTCTTTTTCAATGTATTTATTTTTGTTATTATTAAAATTTGAATTAAGATTATTGATATTGGAAAGAATAAAAATGTAAAAAAAAGGGGATGCACAAAGTGTTCAAAAAATTAAAAAGATGCACAATATTCACAAAGTGAAAAGAGGCACAAAATTAGCCCAAGTAGAAAAGATGCAAAAAGTTTGTCACAAACAATTGAAAAGATGTGCAATATCGCCAATTAAAAAATTTATATTATTCTTTCCATTATTATTCTATCTCTAATCCAAATTCATATAATCAACAATCATCTTCACTATTAAATTAGAATTTAATTAATTTTTATTTCTTCATTTTTGCAATAATCATTTTAATTTAATTTGTCTAGAATAAATAGTGAACATGGTTAACTTTTTTTATCTCAGTTGTTCTTTGATTTAAAATTTGAAAATTTTCTTTTCATCAATAGGAAGTTACTCTTGTATTTGTAATTAGTTTAAAATCTTCTTCTTTATCAACTACTTTGATATTTATCCATAGAAACTTTTCATTTCAGGATGCACTTTCCTTTTTGTTGATTAGTTATTATTTGATGCCTGTGATTATTTAATATTTTTGTGTGTATGTATATGTTTTGTTGTGAGTGTGTTTGTTTTGTTAGTGTGTGCATGTTTTTGTTCTTTTTTTTGTTATTTTATTTTTTGTTTTAGCAGTTTTTGTTTTGTTTGATTTTTAAGGGAACCCCTTATTTTAAATTGGCAATTCATTTAGGGGGAGGTTAGAAGAAAAATAGTCATAAGTGATACACAAATAATAATTATTTTACCATCCAAAAAAAGAAGTAGATTATTTTGACTTAGTTTTTAATTCTGTATTTTTATATCATGTGAGTTTTTGATGATTCCAAAATAGTATAATGTTGATTATTGTTTTTTACTAACACAAATTAGAAAAGCCTTGTTTGTGCTGTTTGTGTCTATTAATATTTCAGGTAAATCATACTCCTGACTGCTAATGACTTCAATACATATTATATTAGGATTTATTATAATTGAAATATATACTTTTTCTATTTTTCTTGAGTCTAAGAGAGTGTGATTATAATTGAGTAACCATGCACATACACTGGGGGAGAGTCAAAACTTGTATTTTTAAAATAATCATATTTTACGATTATGAAATCATATAGGACAATTTGACCTGAGTGTTCCTCCAAAGACCAGTTAATTGAATCATGCCTTAGAACTTTTTGATTGAATTGTTCATACTGTACGAAGTTGCATTAGTACATATGACGTCTTGAGTACGAAATGGCTACGTACCATTTGTTCCAAATGAATTCAACATTTTTTGAATAGATCATACTGTATGAAATTAGTTTCATATAGATAATGTCGATTATGAAATGGGTACGTACTAGTTCGTCCATATGAACAGGTAAATTTTTGAACTGTTCGTACTATATGAAATTGGGTTCGTATAGATGACGTCCATAGTACAAAATGGACTCATTCATTTTCATACCAAATGAAGCATAATTTGGTTAAACTGATTGTACTATACAAAATAAAGTTTGTACAGTATGCTGACCATAGTACAACATGCATTCTTAAAGAATAATACTGATGAACTTGTTCATTTTTGAACTATTTATATAGTACGATGCCAATTCTTATATACGACTGACAGAGTACAAAAATAGATTCATACAGGCTTGTACCAGGATTTTTGAACTATTTATATATACGATGTATGATCATACTGTATGATCAAGGATGGTCAAATTGAAATTTTTAGTTTTCGGAACAATTTTTCTTGTCTTTTCTATATAAGGTCCTAAAAATTGACTGCCTAATAACTCCTACAAATTTCTTTTGAGAGTGCACTTGGAGAGTGTTTGGGAGTGTCTTGGGATTAGAGAGTGAGAGATTTCTTAAGAGGGATTTGTGAGGGGATTCAAAAGGTTGCCCAATAGTGAGGATCTCTTGCTTGTTCTTCAAAGTTCTTCCCTCATTTTTTGAAGACTATAGGAAGAAGATTTTTTAAAGGAGCGTCAGCACTCTGGCAACACCAAAAGGGTGTAAAAGGATGATGGTACTCTACCGACACCATGAGAGTATGAAAGGTAGATGGTACTCTATTGACACCAGGAGGTGTGAAAGGATGCCAGTACTCTGCTGTCACCAGGAGGGTGATAAAGGATGATGATTCTCTGTCGCAACAGGGTTTGGTGAAAGCGAGGTTATTATAAGGGCTTCTCAGCCTTGCTATAGGAGCAAAAGGAGAGTCACTTTGGTATAGTACAATACATGAAGAGAGAGTCTTCAGGAAGTGGACGTAAGTCTAGTTGGACTGAACAACTATAAATTTATGTGTTTTTCTGTCTTTACTTTTATTATTTTTATTCTCTGAAATTTAATTTTGTGGTTGAAAAAATTAGTTTTGATAAATTTTTATTGTGCTTAAAAACTATAAAATCGGATTTCTAAAATTTTTAAGAGATTTTTAGATTACCAATTTACCCTCCCCCTCTAGGTTAGCCTTGGGACAAATTTAATAGGTCTAATAACCTATTCAGACTTTCAACAGCTACGCTGTCATGAGTATAAAAGCATAACTACAATCATAAGATAAGGAACCCGAATATGAAGGATCTTAATCAATCTCACACTCCAACTCCTTTGCTCTAACATAGAATCATTTAACCACATATAATGAGCTCAAGAGCTCAATAAGCATCCAAATCATAAAATTGATCTCAAATTATGATAAAATAGCAACATGCATGTCAATAGTCAAATCATACAAGTAACACACACATGATCATATGGCAATAAAATAGGGAAATCAATAAACTAGTACTCGTGTCAAATTACTAAAGCAATTATTATATCAATATTATAATTAAAAGAAAAACTGTATAAAGCATTAAATCAAAATATCGATAAAGATTGTTATAAGCATGTCAATATAGAAAAATCATACACACCATAAGATATTAACTACCGAGATATTGTATGTTTTGGTCTAAAAGTCTCACAGTTTTTTCATGTTGGTATAACTTTCTAGGAGATCACCAATCTCAGGATTTCTTTAAGATGAGCATACTTAACTGTAAAAATTCTTAATAAAATTTCAATCATTATCCAAAAGGCACCTCAATGTTTAAGACTTTAACATCTTCTTACTTAAGTGTTTTCATAATCTCCTGCACATAAGAAACTAATGTCCTCAACAATATCTTTATCTTAGAATCATCCACCAGACAGATTGGATTCCAAGGTGACCCATACAAAAAATATAAAATTATTGAAATAAAAAATTGGGTTATGATTTCTTATAGTAAGACGAGCAAATCTCTCAACTGGGCCGACTGACTAAAATCACTCTACGGCTTCCAAATCCGAGCTTTTATTTTCTCTCTCCCTCATTCCTCTTATTTTCCCTAAATAATCTATTAACCAATTTTAAAAATGATTTAATGGATTAATAGTAGTGCCTAAAGATATTTATGAAAAAATAATTATATAATATTATTATAATTATATAATTTAATTAATTTTTAGTACAAAATTCATATAAATCTTTTTAGTACTCCAAAAATTTTAGAAAAATATCTATAAAATAACTCATTTTATTTAAAAAAAAATTGGTTAAATTAATTTGTAAAAAAGACACCTGATGGTGCCAAAACCTCTACTTGTACCGATAGATGTTAATTTTATAAGGATTTGCACTATTGCCTAAAATTTATGAAAAAATTAGTGTAATTAAATTACTATAATATCTATGTTATAGTGAAGAAGGTTTATGATTTAGACTTATATTGACTCCTGAAAAAAGAAAATTATTTTATAAGGTTAAGATACCGACTATTACATCCCCCGTGAACCACCACCATTTATTCCATTCACACTACATTCATTACTTAAACGGGAAAAAAATCATTCACTTGCATTTACTTTACATTCATTCAAACAACTCTAAAGTATTCCATTTACACTACATTCCTTTTACCAAGATTTTAAAAAGCGGACGGGATCGACCGATTCAACCATGAGCCGGTCCGGCAACTGGTCTGGTTTGCTAAAGCAACCGTTTTGATATTGAACTGAGGAAAAATATTTTAATAACCTGGTTGAACCAGATAACTGCTGAACTAGTCAATTTTAGAAGAACCAATCGGTTATTAAAATTATATATCTCAGCCGTCCATGTAAGATCGAATGGCATAGATTAATTTGGGGATTGTATTAACTCAAACACTTTCCATAAGAAATGCAATACGTTGTGAATTTCCTTTCTTAGAACGAGTCAAGCAGGTTGCTCGCTCTATCTGTCCAGCTCAAAGGGAAGCCAGCACTGCTTGTTAGGCTTGGATTTTGATTTTAATTTCAATTTATTGTGAGTGCAGGTAGGATCTCTTCTTGTTTGAAGTTGGGTTTATTGATTTCTAATTGGTTTACTTTGAGGTTCAGATGTTGAATCATTCATGGTGAAAAGCTCTTATTTCAGTTATTCTGTAGAATGTATTACAACTACCTTTTAGTTTCTATATTACAACTACGTGCCAGTTTGTAATGCGTTCTCTGCTTCATCTCTTTCCAACAATTTCTGCATGTCTGTTCCTTCGTAGCTACCTCTAAGAATTAATGTAATTAGATCTAATCTTTTCTACAGTTCTATATATGTATCCGTAGTTCTCCTGTACATGTTGTAATGAAATGGATTGAATATTTTCTCCTATGTTATTCTTCTCTGGTTTGTAGTTTGCATTTTCCTGTGTTTTCATTACAAGCATAAACTGTAAGATCCCTTCATCCTGGTATCAGAGCCATTTGTGTGACTGCAATGGATTCTCCTCAAATCTTCTCAAATACTCTCTCACCCTCCCAGATGTTGCCAGCCAAAACCACTATCCCGGCTTCATTAAAGTTTTTGGTCTCCAACATAAAGAATGTTGTCCACATTCAACATATTGCAGACAATTATCCCACTTGGCGCACTCAGGTACAAAAACTTTTTCTTGCAAATAGTTTTGCCGGCTATCTAGATGGCACCCCTGTTTTCCCTCCTGAACACATATCCACTAGCACTGGCCAACTAACCATCAGCCCACATTACTCTCATTGGCTCCTCCTTGCCCAAAATTTATCTGTTGCATTATATTCCACTATATCCCCTTCCCTTCTTCCCTATATCATTAATCTTTCTTCCAGCCATGCAATTTGGACTACACTTGAGTGCCGCCTCTTCTCCACCAACCATTCCAGAGTTATACAATTGAAAAATGAGCTTCACATGCTCACCATGAAAAATCAATCCATGTACGACTATCTATCTACTGTCAAACGACTAGTTGACAATATCTCTTCAGCCAGAGGCTCCATTGATACAGAAGATGTCATTCTTTACATCCTAAATGGGCTTCCTGCCACCTATCAAGCTTTCAAAATAGCTATTCGTACCAAACTCACTCCCATATCCTTGGACGATCTATTTTCACTATTATGTAGCAAAGAGATAAATTTAGCTACTGACGTCGCAAAAGAACTCACGCTACCTCATGAGTCTCATTCCACATACAGTCAATTTGCTCTTACTGCCACACGAGGTCGTGGTCAAGGTCGTCAGTTCTTCCAGATTCGTGGTTGTGGTTGATACCTTACCCATGCTAATACTTCATCTCAACCCCGAAATGGACATACTTGCACTGTCATATACTGCCAAATCTGTGACAAGCGACGACATTCATCATTTTCCTTTTGGCATCACACAAATCTACAGTACACTCCGTCTACACCACAAGCTCTTCTTATGGAATCAGAATCCTCCAGTGCTTCACCATGGAATTTAAACAGTGGTGCAACCGCTCATTTGACTCCTGAACTAAACTCTATACAGGATGCAACCAAATATCAAGGATCAGATCAAGTTATCGTTAGAAATGGATATGCTATTCCAATACCTAATTCCGGCAAGGGCCTGTTACCTACACCCAATCATACGTTTCTCCTATCACCTATTCTCCATGTGCCCAATATTTCACAAAAGTACTATCCATTTCTAAGTTTGTTTTTAACAACAATTATTACATTTCATTTGAATCTTCTGGTTATTCTATCAAGGACTGGAAGACACATCAAATTCTCCATCATGGGCCATATTCTAAGGGACTTTACCCGATCAAACCACTCGCCACCTCCGATTCTGCATCCACCATAATGTGTCTCGCCACACCTACTACCTCAACAACCTTGCATCGTCGGTTGGGTCATGCCAATTCAGCTATCATGTCTCTTATTTCAAAGTCTTCTCCTATTTTATGTATTTTTCCTTTTTCATCTGTTTGTTACTCTTGTGCCTCAGCAAGAAGCCACAAATTATCGTTTAATGCATCAGATAGTTTTTCTACAATGCCCGTTGAGTTGCTTCATGCTGACATTTGGGGTCCTTCCCCTATATCTTCTACAAATGGTTTCCATTTTTATTTACTTATGGTTGATGATTATTCTTGCTACAGTTGGATCTTTCCTATGAAAACAAGATCTGAGACTACAATCACATTCATTAATTTTAAAAAATTTATTGAAAAACACTTACATAAATCCATTCAAACTCTACATACTGATGGTGGAGGTGAATTTCTTAATAACCACCTAATTAACTTTCTTTCCCAAAATGGAATCCACCACCAATTTACCTATCCACACACCCCTCAATAAAATGGTGTTGCGGAATGCAAACACCGCCATCTCATAGAAACTGTTCGTACTCTCCTACATGACTCTCAACTACCTTACCATTTCTGGATTGAAGCTCTTTCCACTGCTGTCTACATTATCAATCGGCTACCTTCCCTAACAACTTCTAATATCTCTCTATTCCAACACTTATATCAAAAATAGCCCACCTACTCTCATCTTCGAGTATTTGGTTATCGTTGCTATCCTTGGCTTCGTCCCTATGCTCCACATAAACTTGCTCCCCACTCTACTCCTTGTATATTTCTTAGCTACGCATCAAGTCAAAAAGGATATAAATGTTATAATCCTACCACAGGTCGCACATTTGTCTCCAGACATGTCTTATTTGATGAAACCACTACTACTTCCATACCAACTTCAATATCACATACCACCACTGAAATAACTTCTCCTCCTTTTCCTCCAATAACTAAACCGTCCCACCCCAACTTGCCATTCTCACCCACACAAAATGTTACTAACAGGCCTCACCCCACTACCCCTACATCCTCCACCATTGTTCCTACAACATCAGTTTAATCCTCTCATCCCGTTAACTCCATCTCATCCTCAAAAGACACTCCTCTAGCTCCATAACCAAATCATCATCCAATGACTACCAGTCTTCATACAGGTTCCTTAAAACCAAGGCAAATACTTGATCTAAACCATACCATTCAATCCTCTTCCACAACCCCTACTTGCTACACAAATGCAATCAAATCACCCGAATGGCGTCAAGCTCTCTCCGCTGAATTCAACGCCTTAAATCTCAAAATACTTGGATTCTTGTTCCCCCACAACCTCATCAAAATGTTATTGGTTGCAAATTGATATTCAAGATTAAAAGGAACTCGGATGGTTAAATTTCTCCCTATAAAGCGAGACTCGTAGCACAAGGATATAAATAAGAGTATGGTATTGACTATCTTGAAACATTTAGTCTTGTCGCTAAATTCTCCACTATTCGTCTCTTCCTTTCTATCTCTCTTCAATTTCAATGGCCAATTCTTCAACTTGACATTGCCAATGCCTTTCTTCATGGTCATCTATCCGAAATAGTTTTCATGACACAATCATAGGGCATTCAAGATCCACAATTTCCTCACCATGTATGCCTTCTACAAAAAGCCCTCTATGGACTAAAACAAGCTCCATGATAATGGTTTGCCACCCTCTCCTCATACCTCACTAGTTTTGGGTTTCATTCACAGCTGATTCCTCACTTATGATCTATAATGCTAATTCAATACAATTTTACATACTCATCTATGTGGATGATATTTTGATTACTAGAAATAATGAAGATTTCATCAAACAACTTCTTCACAAGCTCACTAACCGATTCAACATGAGAAATCTAGACAAGCTTACTCGTTTCCTTGGAATTGATGTTAAATCAACCATCAATTCTTATCATTTAACACAACAATCATACATTATAGATCTATTAGCTAAAGATGGAATGTCCAATTGCAAACCAATTTCAAACCCCATATCCAAACTTAGCCCCCCAACTGAATTGCAGCAGCCATTTCACAACCCAACACTTTTCCTATAGTTGGCAGGTTCATTACAATATCTCACATCTACCCGTCCGGAAATAGCTTTTGCAGTTAATAAAGTTTGTCAACACATGCACAAACTGTTGCAGTGTCATTTTCTACAACTTAAGCGTATTATAAGATATCTAAAAGGAACATCCTATGCTGGTCTTTTTTTACAACATGTTTTCTTCAACTACATGCTTTCTCCGATTCAGATTGGGCAAGGGACTCCACTGATCGCAAATCCACAACAGGTTTTTGTATCTTTCTCGGGCCAAATCTCATCACATGAAGCATAAAAAAATAATCTATTGTTGCCCGATCTTCTACAGAAGCCAAAAACATATCATTGGCCAGTGCTACTACCGAAATTATATGGCTTCGACGTCTCTTCACTGATTTCTCGCTCAATCTGGATACTACTTCATTATATTGTGATAACATATCAGCCCTCTCTATTACCAACAATCTAATTTTTCATGCTCGAACAAAACATATAGAGATAGGCCATCATTTTATCAGGGAAGCCATATAATCAAAAATTGTTTCAATACAACATGTCTCCTCCACTGATCAGATTGCTGATATCTTCACAAAAGCACTACCAACTCAAGCCTTTCAAGTCCTTCGTAGCAATTTGATGATCACAGAATCCTCAACTTGAGGGGTGGTATTACAACTACCTTTCAGTTTCTGTATTACAACTACATGCCAGTTTGCAACATGTTCTCTGCTTCATCTCGTTGCAACTGTTTCTACATATCCGTTCCTTCATAACTACCTTTAGGAATTAATGTAATTAGATCTAATCCTTTCTATAGTTCTATATATGTATCCATAGTTCTCCTGTACATGTTGTAATGAAATGGATTGAATATTTTCTCCTATGTTATTCTTCTCTGGTTTGTAGTTTGCATTTTCCCGTGTTTTCATTACAAGCATAAAATGTAAGATCACTTTATCAGTATGTATGTAGTTGAGAGTGATTTTGGCCATCGACAAAGTTAAGATGAGGTTTATCATTTGCTGAATTAATTTGATTTTGTCTCTCAAGTAAGTTTTGGCCTTCTTGTCTCTTATGAACTTTGAAGCTTGAGGAAGGAAAGAGATCTTATTGAAGATCAAATTCATCATTTGAATTGGTCTCTCAAGTAAGTTTCATAAAATTTTAGCTCTATGGATTATTGCTACACATTGAACTGAGGTATGCTTTCTTACCCCCAATGTTATAATAACAAATTAGTTGAATTGGCCATCCTGTGTGAGAACCGGGAGTCTTGGAATGGTCGGACCTCCTCGTGCGGGAACCTGAAGCCGCAAGGCGTGTCATTTTGATTTGGTGATTTTAAATAGTGTGTAAAAGTTTATTTGCATAAATTTGTTTTTTTAATATTCTTAAATCTATCTATCATGCTTTCTTAGAGAATATTGATGATATCATGCATTGCTAAAATTAATTCTAATATTTGCTAAAAACAAGTTTAGATTGTCATATTATTAAGTTAATTTTATTAATTTTTACTATTATTATTATTTATTATGTTATTCAGTTTGACCCTAATTCAACCCCATTCGACCCCATTCGACCGGTCAGACCGGTGGAACCATGAAGCTCTCATTCTTCTAGTTCATTCTGCAGTCCAGTTTTCAAAACCTTGCCTTTTACACTACATCCTTTTACACTGTATTACTTTTTTAGTCAACCAAATAGCCCCTTAACCTTTGCGTGTAGTATCTATAATACCATGTACGGGTTTGTGATGTTTAAGTAATATTTGTTTAACTTGTGTTGTTTAATTAGTGGGGGTGTAAATCAGCCAAGTCGCACTACAGGAACATCAATTATTTCTGGCAGCTTTTTTCGGCGGAAAATTGTCATTTTCCTATGGTTTTGTAAATTTCTGGCAGCTTTCCCACGGCAAATTTGCTGCCGGTAAAACAGGCGCTGGAAAAATATTTACGGCAATTTTTTTTGGCGGCAAATATTGCCGGCGACAAAAAATCCGCCGGAAAAAATTGAAAATTTAATTAAAAAAATCCCTGCCCTGCCCGGAACCCCTGCCCTGCTCGGCTGCCCAGCAGGCGGCCTGTCCGCCCAGCCCGAGCTGAGCTGCCCGTTGCCCGCTTGGGTCTCCCGCCCTGCCCGCCGAGCTCCCGCTCTGTCCGCTACCCGCTAGCCTGCTTTGCCCGCGCTGCCCACCTGAGCTCTCGCCAAGCCCCCGCTGCCCGGGAATCCTGCCCGCCTGCTGCCCAGCTGCGTGACCTGCCCGGGATTCGAACCGAGTACACTCGGTTGTGCTAAGTCCCAACCATTATGTTGAGAGGGAAAATGTGTTATATTTCATATTATAAATTATTTAAACTATATCATATTAAAATTATGATTAAAAATTAATAAAAAAATAAAATATTAAAGTTAATAATTAATTAAATATATTATTTTATTAATAATTAATTATACTAAGTTATTAAATTAATAATTAATTAAAATAAATTAGTAATTAATTAAATTAAATTAATAATTAATTAAAATAAACTAAAAGTATTAATTAATTAAATTAATAAAGAAAAACGCCATAAATAAAGCCGCCGGAAAACCGCCATAATTTTTTTTTGAAAAATTAGGCCGCCGGAAAGCTGTCGAAAAGCCGTTGGAAAATAGGACGCCGGCATACCGCCGGTAATTGACGATTTTCCTGTAGTGTCGGCTCACGAGCCAGCACAAACTCGACTTGCCAAAGAGCTCACAAGCCTAGCTTATCAACCATGAGTTTGAGTTCGAGCTTAAGCTTAAATTTGAGCTCATACATTATATGAGCTCGAGCTTGAGCTTAGCTCGTCAGCTTGTCGAGCTAGCTTGATTAATATTAATTAACACATCAACATTTACTTTCTGTCAAGATTCAAAATAAGAAATCGAGCTCCAAAACGAGTCAATCTTTAGCCTTCTTATCAAGATAGAGCATGTTGATCTCGAGCCTGATACTTTTCACTCGAGTCGAGTTTGAACTCAGCAAATAAGCTCGAGTCGAGCTAGAGTCCAATATGAATTAAACATGCTTGACTCGAATAAGTAAGAATTCGACTCGACTCGACTTGTTTACAACCCTAATTATTGCATGCTAACAATCCTTTTTGTTATACCTATGCAGACATGTACACTATTCTTCAATAGATGATGGTAAAGACAATGTTAAAAGCTCTGTAATGCAACAACTGTTAAAGTTGCTTCCCTAACATAAAGATCTACCTAAATTCAAAGGAAGTATTTGTTTATGTAATATAATATACTATACTTGTTTTCATTATGCACTTTAGTAATCAAAAGCATTTAAAACAGATACTATGAGGAGCTAAGATAGAAAGGATCATGAGGTGTTGAATATCTTCCATATATTTATATGTACGTGTGTGTGTTTGAACTCCACCACACACAACTCTCCTTGGCCTATTGGTTGAAAGCTTAGGCTTCCAACTAAGAGGTCCAAGGTTCGAGTCCATGTGTATGCGTTGTGTGTGTGAGTTTGCCTTAAATGGCCTAAATGTCCCAAAAAAAAAAAAAAAAAAACTCCACCACACACTTGATCTTGTAGTTTAAAGTGAGATAATGCTTTATTTATAAAATTTTTAGAATTTCAAATAACAGTCAGAAGTCTGGAATTTTATAAATTAGAGAATTCTCATGAACAAGTTCCTCTCAAATGTGTAGGAATAATACCTTTTCATACATTTTTAGAAATATTATTCTGTATACTTGTACGAGAATCATAAGCACTCCATCAAATGATATGATCATTTTATATTTTCTTAAGGATATTTTAGTTCTTTAATGAACTCAAAATAGAATTCTAGATTGTGAATTTGTCTCATCGAAATGCTCATTTTTTATGATAAGCACGTAAATTTTAAGGTCATTGAACCCCTCCGATGTTCTCAAGAAGCTTTCAACAATGATGAAAGCAAGAAAGCAAGATTTAAGCTTATTTACATTAGCATTCAAGTGATTTGCCTATCTCCTAGAGTCACGCTGCTGTAAACTATAAATTTATTGAAATCAAATTTCAGATGATCTTATAATGAATTGCTATAGTTTTTGAACTAAAAATCATCACAAATTTACATAAGATTAGATCAAATTTATGAAATCAATAATGACACAATCCTTTTCATAAACTTTCTTCTTGGAAGTAATAATAATCCAAGCAAGATTAGTCTTCAAATATAAAATTTAGATATAGAAAGTTCAAAAAGACTGGAGAAGAAGCTGCTGGTGATTGAATATGGCTCGTTTGAGAGAGCTTTCAATCATTATTTTTTATAGTTTTTATTGAATTTTTTACAAAAAATTTATTTTTAAAAGCAGTAAGAAAGCCATCCCAAACGAAAACTATATTTTCACAAAAAAGTTAAAAGAAAGCGCATCACAAATCCATCATCGCAACATCTACAATCATTCAAAAGGAATACTGCTCCTCTATTAACCTCCACAATAGAACAAACTAAAGTCCAAAAGTTGTCAGCAGTAACTTCTCAAAAGAACAAATTAAAGTCCAGAATTTATCACCAATAAATCTCCAGTTAATACAAAAGACAAGAGGTGACTTAATGGTGGTTACCAACCTGTAAATAGTTATTCGAAGTCATTTTTAAACGTTGTCTTCTGTAGTTTTTCTGTTAAAATTGCTTTTAATAGGCTAAATCTTTAACTAAAAATTTTTTTGTTGGATCTTGTTGTTAATTACTCTGTCAACGATTTAACTTTCTGTTAACATTTTCTCTTTGTTGTTTTTCTTTCTTTCTTTTTTTTTATTTATGTAGAAGAAGAAAGGGGAAAAAAACAAATAGTGAATAGAATCAATAAGGTTGCCTTCATATATTTAATGAAAAATAAGATAAAATATTATACAACAATAATACAAAAAAAAATTGTTGCATTCATTCATTTTTAGGATCCTTTCTTGTAAGTCTGTATACGATTTGATTACGAGCCGATCAAATTTTAGCTCAAGATCGACTTGACGATATTTTAATTGATGTTACGTCGAGATAAGTCAAATTATTAACTTTTACAATTTGATTTTCAAACGATTTTAATTGATGGAAGTAAAGATGAAGACTTCCAAGTGCAAGGCTCAAGTTCATAAATTCAATAGATTGTACAGAATATGAATTGAAAATTGAAGTTCCTGTCTTTCAACTTGTTAGATTTCTTAACATTTAATCAGATTTCCAATGACAAATGCAATAAAAAGCAAGATTATGAGTACTTTTAGCCTCCTAATTTTCATAGAACCACTAAAGCCAATTCTGATGATATTATAGAGGTGAAACAATGCATTGAGAAGGTTCTTCCTGTATAAATGGAAAAGACTTCTATCAAGGACAAAGAAAAGGGCATAATAACTAATTATATTCCTATTTCTCTTACAAAAAAGAACTATGTTAAGCAGTCCCACAGTGAAGTTCAATGCTCAGGCATATTTAAGGAAGTTTCCTGCTTCCTTGAATATTAATGATGCAAGACACCCAAGTCAAAGCAGTACTGGAACCATAGGTTAACCAATAATAGTTCACAAAGAAGCTAGATGGGGCGCCTTGTCTCAAAAGTATTCCTGTAGTAACATTCTTTGATGAAGATCAGTTGCTGGGCAATACAATTTCTATGTACTAGGATTTGTTGGAAATCTATAACCACTTTGTGTCGACTAATAATAAATGCTTATCATAATACACCAAGTACTTGTGGTTTCTAATGAAAATAAAGAACATATAAATTTATGTATGTATAGACAATCGAGATACAGATAAAACATTAATTTTTATTTTTATTTTTATGATAAGCCTATAATGATGCTTGAAATAGCTTCATATCATAACAAATTCTTTTTCAGTGATGGCGCACTTAGAGATGAACATGGCCATAAAGAATTATACATTGAACACCAATTGGAGTCTATTATTGTAAGGAAATGCATTTTAGTTTGAATAATATGAATTCTACCTATCAAAGGAAAAGTGACAAATATTTTTTTATTATCTCTTTCAAAAAGAAGTTGATTATTGGCATTATTTTTAGGTCCAACTCACACCCAAGTGAAATTTGTTATGATTTGTTCACCTAGGTATTACATATAACTACTAAAATTAGATAATTCCCTCACTCAACATGGATTTGGTATCAAATGCACCGAGTTTAATTTGAGACACTAAAAAAAAAAACTACATCACATTCTTGATCAAGGTTTAATGAAATGAAACCCTTATTAGGGATTAATTGGGAAAATACAAGCTTGGCTATGGTTAGCTAATATCGAATGTTGTAACGAAGACAAACTCATCAAACTAAACTCAAAATAGGTCTAACCTTGATTTGTAATTGCATCTTAGGCTAGACCAAGGTGCTCCGGTGAACTTGAGTTGGCCCTATGTATTCTCACATGAACCTAAATCTTAAGTAAACCAAGGTTAGCTTAATTGAGATATCATCAATCTTAAGTTAATTATATAGTTTTTAATCAAACATGTACAAACTTGGTAAATTACCAACATAATTTTGAAATAAAGAATATCGACACCAAGATACTATTTTGAATTAGTCCTCAAGATTAGTTTGGACTTGCCATTCATATTCTCATTCATTTGAACTTAAACATCTCCCATGCTTGAAAATATATCTTAGGGATATTTAAACCATTCCTCCTTATTAGTAATAATTCTATTTGAATCCTCTTAGGTCATTATGTAGGTTCTTTCTAGCTTAACCTAGCTAAAAACCTTACTTATTTCTTTAATCTAGGCTGAATAGGACTTGAACATAGAGGTACTATAAATCTTATTAAAATTAGTGAACACCATAGAAGGAGCCCATATTCAATTTCAAGTTATATTGATTACAATTCAAATTCCATTAAATAGATTTGGCCTTAACCAGCCCTATAATAAAGCTCTTAAGCTTAACCTTAATTGATCTCAATGTACGCAGTTGGTGGTGTATGCACTCCATCTCTTCTCATTAGTTTATTGATATACAAGTATATTATAATTAATTATGAGGTTCTTTGAGCTTTATATGTGGGTCAAATTTGACCACTGGTTAGACCGACTTTATTATCCTCTTGACCCTGCATTCGGTGTTCTTTAACTAAATGGTCCAACTAATTAGCCAACTATTCTATATGATTTAGATTGTCAAACCATAGATGAATTGATCATAATAGATTACTAGAGTATGCTAAGCCCATTTGAACAATTTTTTTTCCTGCAAATTTCAATTTCCATTCTATTTCCACCATATATTGCATTCACATCTTCAATTGAAATGCTGGAAGATATAATATCAAATCAATGAACAAATCATTATCCTTGGTCCGGATTCATAGGCTTAACCAACAAAGTTCCGAGCAAACTTACAATTAACGGAGCTATTCAGTAGTTTCCCAGCACTGCAGTTGCCCTACAGTAGGATAGGGCTTGTGAAGGAAGCGGCACATTTGAACACTTTTTTGTTTTAAATTTTTTTTGGCCCATTTGAACACTTATTTTTATTTTTATTTTTTTAGGGGAAACCCACAGAGGGGCCTATGTGTTTGTATAAAAGGAAAAGTATATGGCCCTTAAAGGAACCCCGAGCTCTCTACTGCTCAAATGAGCTACAAAAATAAAAATAAAAAATCCTATGAGCTCAAGATCCCTGCTACATAAAAGTACATAATAACCTAGGTACATTCTACGATGCGCAAGAAGAAGCACCCAAAAAGAGAGGAAGCAGCAATTCAAAACCTTCAGCGCTATCTTCCTGACCAAAAACTGGTGGAAATATGACCTGTAAAAAAAAGATCCTGCAAAAAAGAGAGCAAAAACCTCCAGGATAGGCATAAAAACAAATAGCAAAAAAAAAGGAGAAAGTGCCACCAATGAAAATGTTAAGCTCAGTCAAGCTCCCACAGAGATAAACCACCTTGGTCCTACAAATAACCAGAAAAATAACACAACAGAATAAGATTTGAAAACACAACAACCAGAAACAGTGCCCCCCAGCACAACTATCATTACCAGGAGAAACCAACCCAATGGACAACCGCCAAATAACATCCAGGTAAGGCCCGAGCAAACACCAACCAAACACTTTCCTCACAGCAAAAATGCCCTAGGTAGCATAACAAGGTAAGGGCAGACAGCAAGGCCCCAACCAGCACAACCATAGAGAACCAAATTCAAAGCACCTTGAAACCAAAACAGAGAGTAACGAGCCAACCAGAAAGAGCCCACTTATGCTCCAACAAAACCAAAGCTGAAGGCACAAACCAGAATAGATAATCCACCACAAAATACAACCACTAGCCACCTTACCCACCACATACCAAAGAAACACCCCAAAACCATTCTCCAACATAAGAAACAACCAGTAAATACAGGATTTAATCAGGCTAGAAGAGCTCAGGATGGAATGAAAACTGCGAACATCACAGGGAAAGACCTGATGCTACTCAATCCAACCCAAAGGCCTCCCCCCGACAAAGAAGGAATTAGTAGAGGGCAACACCCAAAGAGTCACCCTCCCAAAATGAACCAAATAATACCAAACCAAAAACCAGAGCACCACCTTCCTCATAACCCAGGAAGCACAGCAAGCCCTGGCCATACAACAATCCCCCACCTTGCTAGAGTCCCAAGAATCCAAAATAGAAATCTCAAAGCACCCAGATCACTTAACAGAAAAGAAAAAGACAACTAGAAGGAACCCGTCATTGATCCAGCCAAAAGCCTAGTAATTCTCCAGCAAAATCAAACCAACCACCAATCCTTGGAAAGGCGAGCCCTAGTAAAGCAAGAAGCTAAAAAAATCCAGCCCACTCAAAACCCAAGGGAGGAGAGCAACAAGCAGGCCACCCATCAAATGGAGGTTGCAATCATCGCTCAACCCGAAAAAACTACAGCATAACAAGAAAAAATCCACAAACACATAGAAAACAATACCAAGGAACCCAGCCAGATAAAAACCTAAACAAGACTCCTCAAGCCCAATCCAACCAGCAAAGCTGGGCCAATCGAAAGAAACAAAAAAACTAAGAGGAAGAAAATTAACTTCTAACATAAGGAAAGGAAATTTTGTCTAATCTTAAGAGGCCTTCTGGAGGAGTAGGAGCATTTGTTTCCACAATGTCCATAAAACAATTAATACCAGCCCCAAACTGAGTCAACCAAGTAGCACAAGCATTGCCTTTCTTAAACACATTAGAAGTATCAACAGATATGAAAACCATCAAGTGCTTAATGTCCCTAACAATGTAAAAAGCATCAGCTTCATAAACCGAATCCACATCATTAAAAAGACATTGAACATTAAAAGAAGGCTCAGTCTCAATAGTAATGCTAGTATTGTTAAGGGACATACAACATCTTAAGCCATAAAGAATAGAAGTAAGAAGAGCAATAAGAGGTTTACCATTAATAAGAGGCCCCACAAAGCTCAGAAAAACATTACCAAGGCAATATCTAATAATACCACCACACCCCATTTTAGGACTAACATTATAAATACCAACATTTAGCTTGAAGCAACACACATCAGGTTTAACCCAAGAAACAGAGCGAGGAAAATGAGGGAACAAAGAAACCTCCATTCTGATCCCTAATTAAGAAGTATCATCATAATAATTCTTGAAATCTTTAAAAGAAAGCAAATTAATAGAAACCAAATTAAGCAGTTTATCCTTCATATTCTTAATAACCCTTTGAAAATCAATTTTAATGTCAATAAAAAGAGAATTATTTCTTTCCAACCATAGAAACCCTAAAATTAGGGAAGGGGTAACATTTCTAATATGACCTTTACAGTTGACAACCCAAGCATTGAGAAGAGTAAAAAATAGACAAATTTGCATTGAAAACATTTAATTTGAAGATATCATCAGAATAACACCAAGTTTTAACGGCTAATGGGCCAGAAACAAAAACATGATGCGTAATCTTAGAGTGAAAACAACATTTACAGTTAGAAGGAAGAACAAAACCTCTTTTGTTCAAATTGTCATCCATAGGAATAAATTTATTTAAAATTATTCAAATGAAAGTGGCAACAGTAGAAGGGATACTTTTATGCCAAATCCTAAAAAAAATGGAAGTAATAATATTCTTAGTTTTAAAATATTTCCAAGCATCTTTTAATCCTAAAATGCCATCAATAGCCAATTTGCATAAAAGCACATCATTAGAATCCAAGTTTAGGGGAAGAGTGTGAATTTTTTAAATGATACAATCAGGAAGAACATTAGCCAGCTTATCATAATCCCAACAATTATCATTAATGAAATAATTAACCTTAATAGCAGTAGTAGAAGTTGAATTAAGGAGAGAATCAATAGAGTAAGAACTTAACCAATGATCCTGCCAAAACAATATTACCACTCCCAAGGCCCCAAGAGAGATGAGACTCCACGTCCCACCTGACCTTCCATATTCTCTGCCAAACTTTAGAGTCACCAATATTAAAAGCACAAGTAAAAGGATGTTTCCCCACACAATATTTAGAAAGCATAAATTTAGCCCACATGGAAGACTTGTCATGAAAATTAAACCATAACTTATTGGAGAAAGCATGTGTCAGGTCAGCCATTCATTTGCAACCAAGGCCACCCTCTTTAAGAACCACACAATACTTATCCCAGGAAGCCCAAACAATTTTAGAGTTACAACTAGCACCTTTCCAAGAAAACTTGTTAATGATTTTATCAATTCTATTTCAAACTAACTTAGTAGGAAGAAGAGTTTTAAAAGAATAGTTAGGGAGAGAGCAAAGAACACTTCTAATCAGAGTAAGCCTGCCGCCAAAACTCAAGAAATTAGACTCCCAAGATTACAGTTTATTCTGAACAGTAGTAATCAAATCATCAAACAAAAAATATTTCTTTCTTCCTCTAAAAAGTGGAATACCAAGATACTTGATAGGTAACTGACCATGAACAAACCCAGTAAGATCTTTAAAGGCCGAGATAGAATCAAGATGCATATTCTTTGAAACAAGGAAACATCAATTCTGATTGTTCAAAGACAAGCCACTAACAGTGTAAAAATAATGAAAGAAATCCATAAGTTTAATAATCTTATTATTAGAAACATTCATAAAATTAAAATGATAAAATTATCAACAAAACAAATGTGGGATATAGGAAACCCCCTCCCCCCCCCCCCCCCCCCCCCCCCCCCCCCTCCCCCAATTCTGAAATAAAAGTTGGGGTGATTATCAAACAAGTGAGCAATGCTTCTACATAGATAGTCCACAATAATAATATAAAGAGTAGGAGACATAGAGTCCCCCTGCCTTAAACCATGAGATGATTTTAAAAAAACTAGAGCTCTTACCATTGATAACAAAATAGAAAGAAGAACCTTCAATATAGTTTCTAATAAGGTTAATAAAGGTCAAGTTAAAACCAAACAGCTAAAAGATAATGTAAATGAATTGTCAACTAATATTATCTTAAGCTTTGGAGATATCAAGTTTAAGGATAGAATTTCCACCCCTTACATTGACCTCCAAATTATGGCAAAATTCCTGGGCAAGCAAAATATTGTCAGAAATATTGCGACCTTTAACAAAACCCATTTGGAAAGGAGAAATAAGCTTAGGAAGAACATAAGTAAGACGGGTCATAAAATTTTGGAAAGAAGTTTACTAAAAAAAGTGCAAAGACTAATAGGTCTGAAATCATTCCAATTATTAGCATTATTATTCTTAGGGATAAGGACAATAGAAGTAGAGGAGAAAAATTTAGGCATAGTATGACCTGCAAAAAAATCCAAAACTACAGCATAAAGATCCTCTTTAATAATATCCCAAGTTTTTTAAAAAAAATTAGTAGTAAATCCATTCGGACCAGCCACAGAGTTGCCATTCATATAAAAAATAATGTCTTTTAATTCATCTAAAGAGGGAATTCTAGAAAGAGAAATATTATCCTCCACCGAGAAGAGATTAGGGATAATAGAAGGGTTAGTAATATTATTAGGGATAAAAATCTTGTTGAGCCTAGCTTGAAAGTGTTGAACATCCAACAAGGCAATCTCCTCAATATCCTTAGTAATAGAACCATCCTCACAAGTGATTTTATTAATAGAATTTGAAATATTTTTTTGTTTGACCAAAGCATGAAAATACTTCGTATTATTATCACCCTCCAACAGGTGCTTAGGAGTAACCTTTTGTTTCCAAAAGGTTACCTATTGGGCATAAAGTTTAAAGAGATTAGCCTTAGCCTCTCTAAGTAAGGTAAAATTGGCATCAGAAGGAAAACTTTAACAGTTAAGTTCAATGTTATTGACATTCTCCTCTGCATTTAAAATATTAGTAAAGATATTTTTATAAATGTTATTGTTCCACGAGTTTAAAACTTGTTTAAGTCTTTTCAACTTAAACCAAAGCCTATTCATACCAAAAATAGAATTATCAGGGTGCAGCTGGGCATTCCAGTTATCCTGAACAATCCTCATAAAAGAATCATGTTGAAGCCACATATTTTGAAAATGAAATTGAGGGAAAAAGTTCACATGTCTAGTATCAAGCACAAGGATTAAATGAGAATGATTAGAAAGAGTACGACTAATATGCTCAATAGAAATGGAACTAAAGGAATTAATCCAGTTATCATTAAATAAAATGCCATCCAACCTTTGCCATAAATGCCTTCTATTCCAAGTAAACTGGTTACCCAAAGAAGCCAATGTCAATGAGATTACAATCCAGAATCATATTATTAAAATCTTCCATAGAATGAGAATTAGGGAAACTCCCCCAATACGTTCCGAAAGGGTTAGAGATGGTATTAAAATCACCACCCACCAACCAAGGAAACTGACACATGCTATGAAAATCAAGCAATTGCTCCCAAAGAACTTTTCTTATCCCACGAGAAGAGGCAGCATAAATGAAAGAAGCACAATAATTGATATTTAAAACTTCAATATTACAATGCAACACGAGTAAAATTACTAAGAATGTCAATACAAACAGAATCTTTCCAAAACACCCAAATCTTATTAACACAATTAGCAATAGCATGCTTAAAACCAAGAAATCTAACAGTACTAATCAAATTAGAGACATTGACAAGAGGATGAATTAACACTAAAATAGAAATATTATGAATACGAAAAAGATTCTTAACCCGCAAACGAGAGGAAGAACACCCAATACCCCTAACATTTCAAATAATCGATTTAAACATAAAAAACAAGAATTACCGACTAGTTTGTAAACGAGTATTTCTACCTGATTGTAAAACAATGTTCTTATTTTCCTACCACATTTACTTTGAACTTTAATAAAGCTAATATCATTGTCATATTTAGCATAACATTTAGCATAAAATTTTAATTCCTCATTATCAGTAAGATCATCAAGATTATGTTGAGATGAAGAGGGGGACTTACAGTTAGCAATCACATGTTTTTCCTTACCATTTCTAGGAAGCTCGCCATCCTCCAACAAAACATCCTCCTCATTCACATTTCTATTCAGACCAAGTTCAACATTTTCCTTTTCAATCAAGGCCTTCTCATTAAATCCCAACATGTTATCAAAAATAATCCCTATTCCAATGTTTCCAATAACATCTTCCTGATTAAGAGCATAACAAAGAATAACATCAACATTAAAAGCTTTGTTAGTATTTAAAAAGCAATCCATGACTGGTAAATCAGAGCTAGTAGCATTTAGAGAGACAAAATCCTTTAACCCTTGGTTTTCCAAGTTGTCATAATCACTAGGCAAACAAACCAAAGCCTTAGGCTGCATAACCGTGGGAACATCCACACTAGAAGGGGCCGAATGTTCAACCACTAAAATGGCATAGTTCATAAACAATATAATCAATAAAATAGTAAATTAGTAGATTAGTATATCAGTAAATTAGTACAAAGGTTGAATCCAATAAGCATTAAATAATCCTCTCTAAATCATAAGTTGTAGCTGTAAAGAAATTGTATAAATCAATAACCTTAAAAATTTTATTAACACTAAACAATATAGTATTGACCTCATTTTTTTATGAGGTCATAAGTACTTATCAAATTTTTACTTGTTAATCTGATGGTTGATATTTATATAAGTATCAATCATCTAAAGCTTCAATCTAGTTCAAAATACAAACATCACTTCAAACCTCAATTTAGCCTTCAAACCAACCTCCAATCTAGTTTCAATCATATCTAGTCATTTACAATCCTCCAGTGCATTATGAATGATATGGATAATTCAAATTCAAGCATTTAAATTGAGAATCCAAATCAAACCAAGAAATTTAGATAAAAAACCAAGGCTAAAGAGCCAAGTCCTGAAAGCCTTCTTTCAATGATTTTTCAAATATTTCAAACCCTAGTCAAATGACACCAACTCGTGATCTATCAATTGCATATTGATTAGGCATGTCCTTAAGATCTACCCTCCACTTTGAGTTCATTCAGAGACATTTAACCACAGAAACTAGATTAAAATATAAAGGCTATACAACTTTTAAATATTTATGACCTATGTCACTGAACTTATCAAAGAGTGGAATTTGACCTTTGAGTCTTCTCCAAACCCTCTGATCACATCCAGACACTTGATTATGATTTGTTAAGCATTAAACAACATTTTACTTGGACCCCTAGTTGATTAGGGGTCAAAATAAACAAAATACCCCTTAAGGGTTTGAACAGTTATTTCAAACTAAATGGCCTCCTCTTTATATGAGACCACATCCAGTAGATTTCAAATGTCAAACTAAACCTGTTTGTCCCAAACCTAGGTCCTAGATAAACTTGGTTGACCAAATCAACCTAGGTTGACCAGAATAATCTTTTAAGGGTCCAAATAGTCAATTTGATTGAAATGACATCCCCAGATTCTGAGACCATCTCAAATAGTCTCATAATATCAATTCAGACTTGTTGAGCCCTACCTAGCTCTTGGTCAACCTAATTGACCAAGTCAACTTAGGTTGACCCAATGACCCTTTAAAGACCTAAATGGTCAATTTGATCATTTGGACCATTCTAGTATTTGAAACTACCTCTACTAGACTCCAAATATTGAATCAAACCTATTGAATTCAAACCCCGACCCTGGTCAAACTAATTGATGAATTCAACTAGTTACACATTAATTCAACCTAATCAAACTCCTTCAAACCTCAAAATTTATTCATTTCAAGCCTCAAATACATTTAAAACCATTGATGATTCAAGTTTGATTTGTTTAACTTGGTCAACTCTCAAGTAATGGCTAAACCAAATCAAATTGGTTTTCTTGTTGCATTCAATTAAATAAACTCATTCAAAATTCATTAAACCCTCAAATATACTTCAATACATGGCTCAAACATCTTCCCATGCAACTTCATCAATCAACATGCATGGTTGACTAGTCAAAGTGGTCAAACAAGTCAAGTATGTAGGCTTTGAAGGCTAGCTACCTTGGGGACTCGAAATTACTTATCCCTCTCTTATCTAGTCAAAGATGATTGTAGAATATACTTAGCAATAGTTCAAAGCTTGCCACGCCTCCAATCAATTCAAGTAATAAATATGTTAGGGATGGGAGAGATTAGAAAGCAATCATGGCTTTTCACTTCCCTATTCCTTCTTATCCAACAAACCTTAGCTTACTAGAGCTATCCGATTGTGCTTAACGTGCGATTAGATGACACTGATTGTGCCATGTCATCCCTTTAGAATCACCCACCGACAGCTGGATTAGAACTTTGTTCACTCAGAACTAGTGGTGTCGATGTGGTCGCATCTGGATCATCCATTCAGATCATGACGGATCGGACAACGCAGACTGCCATCCGACATGCTTTTAATGGCACTCAGATGAGCGCCACTTGTCACCATCCAGCACTCCTCTATCGTTTCAGTGCCAATCACCGACTGTTATTAAAAAAACTTGAATTAAAAAATTCTATTAAATGCTTAGAACGTCCAAAATTCATAAAAAATTGATTTTTCATCGAATTAAGTGTTGTTGGGCTTGTTGGAAAGGTCTTGAGCCCTAACATTTATTAAAATTTAAATCAAAGTATTTTGATGATTGGATTATGAGTTATTTGGATTTGATCAAAACATATTTTTTAAATTTTCTCACAATCTAGTGGTCAAATTGAACCCAAATTTTGGTGAAATGTTTTTGAGCATCTTATGCATCCTCTATGTGTTTTCTAGGTTCAAATGCTCAATGGATTCTGGTGGGATCAATTTACAAAGTAATGGGTCCATTTTGGACCCAACACTTTAAAATTCATAACTCTTTAAATTGGCAGAATTAGGTTATCTTATTGTTGTGGTGTGCTTGCATATGTTCCAGGGTTAGTTGACCAAAGTTTCAAACCTAGTTGAACACTAGTGACATCTAGGAAAAATAATTAATGAAAACGTCTTATTAACTTAGAAAATTTCTAGGAAATTTTACACTTACCCAATAGAGGTGAAACTTCAAAATATTAAACTTAGTGACATTTTAAACTTTAGGGCCAAATTTCACTTGATTAAGAGGTCATTAGGTCATAAAATTAAGCAAGTCAAAATTCAAAACTTTTAGGGACCCAAAAATTTAAATAAATTATAATAAATCAAAATTAAATATAAAAATTAAAAATAATAAATCAAACTGACTAAAATTAGATCCTATATTAAGAAAAAAAATAAAAGCTGCATAACTTGATTTGTAATTAAACTTTAATTTAAGTTTTAATAAAAATCATTAATTAATTAAATAAAATAATTAAAAATTATTAAAAATTCAAAATAAAGTCTAAGCACTTGAAAACACTCCAATGGGTCATCTCTGACCTTTGGGACTGATTCCATGTAGTTTAGGATGAGTTTGGATTGTAACAATCAAAACCTTCATAATTAAGTAATTTAAAAAAATCAATTAATTTAACAATCTTTGTAAAATAATAACTAATTCTAAAAAACTTCAAATTGAACAAACTCAAAGGAATTATACTCCATATAAGGTCTATTATTTATTAAAAACTTCAAATCATCAGAAATCACTTGAAATTAAGAAGTCAACTTTTTAGTCAACTCCAATTCAAATTTTAACTCAAACTTTGGAAATTCATAACTAATTATAGAAAAATACAAATTCAACAAATTTATATTCTAATTTCTCATCCTAAGGTCTAATATTTAAAAATAATATCAACTTTCTAGAAATTGACCTAAATCTAAAAGTCAAAATTTAACTCCTTAATTTAATAATTAAAATAATCTAGAAAATTCAAGAAATTTAATAATTAATCAAACTTCTAGAAAATATTAATTTTATTAATAAAACCAATAAAAAATCCCTTTAATACACAACTACCACTCCAAAGATGAATTTTTTGGGATGGATAACTCTAGGCTATGGGATTGAGTGTCCTAAGGAGGCCTAGTTCCTCGAGCCTGGTGGCACAACACCATTAATGGATTTGATGAAATATAAAACATTAAAATCAATTGGCTACTAATAATTTAACTAAATTAAAAAATTCTTAATTTAACTTTATTAACTAGGTTTGTAGGATGGACTATCTTAGGCTGCAGGGCTACGTGTCCTAAGGAGACCTAGTTCCTCGAGCCTGGTGGCATAATACCACAAATGAATTCAATGGAGTATAAAATCTTAAAATTAATTGGTTATTAATAATTTAATTAAATTAAAAAATTCATAGTTTAATTATATTGAGTAGAACATTAGTCTAGGCTACCTCGGGCTGCGGGCTATGTGTCAAAAGGAGGCCTGGTTCCTTGGCCTATGAAATAATGCCACAAACTGGTTGATGAAAATTTTAAATTAATCTAATCCTTAAAAGTAGTTACTACTCTAATTAATTAAATTATATTAGTCTTTTAATCTTTAACTAATAAAATTCATTTAATCAATTAACCTTAAAAATGCACTCTAAAATAAACTTTAACACATTAATATTTGAACTAACCAAATTTATCTTTTAACCTTCAACAAATTAAATATAAGATAACTTGAATAAATTATTCAATATAGGAAATATCTAAGCCACACGGCCTACCTCACATACTTTAGATGGTTTGCTAGGGCATCACTTTTAAATTTAGACTAAACAGGTGTTTGCTTTTCTACTGTGTGCCAGATTTTTTGAGCTTTCACTACATGCTGATTGCTAGAATTAAATGATTGTTGTGATTATTTATTTAATTTTTGTACTCTGTGATATGATTGATTGTGCTTTAGATTTACCCTTAGGTTAAGGGTTATTTAAATGTTGACATAATCTTATTTAGGTGGTCATGCTCATACAGGATATTTAAAAATAAAAGGGAAAAAATTTATAAATATTAAATTGCTATAGGTGCTCATTACACTAAATCCCCCTTTTAAATTTAAAGAACATGGCCAATTATGGTTGGTTTAAAGCATTTTAATTTCAATATATAACTTCTTGTGATATGATTTCAAATTATAATTATTTAAGATAATCCTGCAAGATGTTTAAGTCTATAATTTTCTATTTTTAAATATAATTTGATTTGAGTCAAGAGTTATATATTTAAAGTGATTAGAAATGTGATAGAAATTCAATTTGAAATCCAATGAGGAAAGAACATCCTCGAGAGAAGAGTTCTTATCCATTTGAAGATTCAAATCTAGATAGCTTTCAAATATAAAAATGGGAAAGAAAATATCTCTTTCAAGGGAGAGTTTCTTTTTATTTGGATATTCGAACCTGGCGGATCTAAGAAGTCCATAGAAAGATGAAAAAATGAAGATTGAGAATAATCTCATTCTCGAATTCAATTGAGTCTTAGGAGTAGAATTTGGGCTGTTGTCAGTGGTACCCGACCACTTTACTTTCTACAGACCTGGGTTATAATATTAAGTGACACTTGCCATATGGACTTTCAATATGAATTTTAATTTAATTGATTTAATAAATGATTGATGTGTTGATTGCGATATAGGGTTGTATGCTTTTAAAATTTTTTTGGTGATTTTGCATGTCGATCTTTGATTTAGCTTGGAACTTGATCGGAGGCTCATGAGCATATGATAAAAATTCTTCTATTTGAACAAATTAAAATTTTTAATCTCACATAGAAATTCTAACGCTTTTAAAAAAAAAGTTTGGGACCACCGGGAGTTCACATAGCATGTTGTTGCATCTTCTTTTCTTTGTTAGGTATCTTGCCACAAGCGGGTTTTGATAGACCACATAGATTACGAGGGTGCATATTTATTAAGGTAAATCTATGCAATCTCTAGAATAAAATTTATTTTTAAGCTTTTTTAAAATTGCTTCACTCTAGTTTTAAGCATTTATTAAGCAAAATAACATGCATTATATTAGAAACAAATTTAAATTTTTTTAAAACTTTAATTATATTCACTTTAGCATTTTTACCCCACATAAGTTAAGGTGCCAAATAAGGACTTGCTCTAGATATCGGCCTTGCTTTCCTCAAACCTAACTTAATCAAATGTCTCTACCGCTCTAACATAAATGACCTGACTCATAAATGTCCCAATCGCTCTTACATAAAAGACCTGACTCATGGTTTTAAAGTGCCTAGGTGGTTAGCTGGTTTCCCAATCCAGGCCGGGATAAGTTCATATTTATATTAAATTAGCTAGGTTCGGATTCATGATTTTCAGTGCCCAGTTTAGACTTTAATTATTTGGTAAGCTCTAGCTATAAGACCTCAACCTTCGAGAATTAAATCTCAACATTCTAATAAACTTGAAAATTTAACTTATATCTCTTTTAATTTGAATATAAGCCCAATAATTAGGACTTACTGAGGTGCTTATGAAACATTTCAAAATCTCAAAGCACTTCCTGCCTTTCCTTCTTTGACCTCCAGAATAACTGCTCAATTTTAATGCAATAACTGTTGAAATTCCAAATTTACCTATTTGATATCACTCATAGAAAATCTCTAAATAATAACTTATGTCGTTATTATAATCTAAAGTATTTGTAAGAGACGCCAGTTTTCTACGATGTAATTAACTACGAGGGCTTGCACTTATAGGAGATTTAGAATCCACACCATTTTCTTTAAAAAAATTAATTTTCAAAACTCAATTAGTCTCCTTTGGGAAAATTAATATCGATGAGGATCATTATCGTCATGTTCAAATAATCAAAGATAAGTGATATCGTCATCGCTCCGGGAGATATATCATTTGTCGTAGTGTTTTTGATAATGAAAATAATGGTGTTTTTCTTCTAGGTTATGATAATCAAATACAAGTATAACCTCATTTTGACCATTTGGGTCCATATATAGTTCTCTATTAAACTTGACCATTATAATCGAGATGAAATTTTTAGTTTCATTATCTAAACCAAGTAAGAAACGATATATTCTCCTCTGGGGTGATATATCATTCGTAGTAACATATTTGATTTTGAGACTAAAATTCTGACTTGAAATTCCCAAAGAAAACTAATTTTTTCAAAAATCACTTTTAAACTCTAACATACCCTATAATCAAATCAGTATACACATGAGATTTAATCATTATATATTAGTATCCAATTAATATCTTATATTGCATGCTTAATATAGGAATAACATATGCAGTGATAATAAATCAATAAATAATGTGTAAATCTTAGTAACAATAATAATGAATCATAGTAGTATCATTAACAATATCAGTATCATCAAGAATATTATCAATATCCTAAAAATTAGTGGCAATGATAGTAAAATAATACAGTAACAATAATAGTAAACAATAAAGTACTTAACAATACAGTAATAGTAGTGAAATAACATGCATCATAGTAATCATACTAAATAAGTAAAGAATTCTAGCTTGCACAGTGTTTTCCATTAATGGCTAATCACTAATCAGTAATTATTGGCTTAGTAAATAGAGTCATCACTCCTTGCATGTCTGCACAGTAAGAACTCCTTTATAACTCTCAATCACTGAATCACATAATTTAGTATAAGATAACATCAAATCACATTATCTAAAGGAAAGCTAATCAGCTGTAGAGGTCAATAAATCTTTAGCCAACGTTAGTAAAACTAACCTTTGATTTACCTTCACACATGATATTATTAGTGTTAATACAAT
This sequence comes from Dendrobium nobile, assembly GCA_022539455.1. Classification (NCBI taxonomy): domain Eukaryota; kingdom Viridiplantae; phylum Streptophyta; class Magnoliopsida; order Asparagales; family Orchidaceae; genus Dendrobium; species Dendrobium nobile. The sequence continues at coordinate 41,968,855 of CM039734.1, read as the reverse complement.
AATAATAACCAACTATTAACCAATCACATGCTCAAATTTAGTTACAATGCTTATAATACCATTATGCTTATATCAAAAAAAGAAAAAATTTTCTATGCAAATCATATAAACCATAATAACTTTCAATTTACTCAGTGAAATCACACAATCAACCAGTCAAAATGACTAGAGTAATCAAAATTATAACATTTAAAAAGTTATATGATAGAAATTCACTAAATATGAGAAAAATATAATAAATACAATTTAGAAGAAATTGAAGGGTCAAAATCAAGATATTTGAAAACAAGAATAGGATAAAAGTCATCTGCCATAATCTAAACAACTTTCATAAAAACATCGAAGCAGATCAACAATTAAAATTTGGATTTCTCCTTCCTCTCTCTTCCCCCCCCCCCCCCCCACACACACACAATTCTCCTTCCATGGCAAGTCGGCATTGTGCTGGTGGAGTGAGTGAGTGGAGAGAAATGCGAGAAAATATATATATAAATACGTTTTAGTGCTTAGCACCGTAGGGATGCATCTTGAATCAATAATTACTATAGAATAGAGGCTTCAATATTGCGACGGTGATTTTTGGCGGCACTGTGCTCGCAGGCTAGTGCCACAACACTCTAATTCAACAAGAGTTTTTGATTCTTCATTTTAAATAAATTTTCAAAAATTGGGTTGTTACACTTTATATCGCCTCATATCCAAGTTCAACTACTAGAAAGTGCCTACCAAGAGAGCCCTCAGCTTGACCTAGTGTGAATAGTGGACCACTTAGTTCATCTTCTTTGTAGCATCAATTCACTTGCCTTCTCCTTTTGATGATCGAAGACTTAGCAAAGATCACTAGCAACTCTCAGACATCTCATTGTCATCAAGACATCCTTGACGGTAGACTCACCCATACACACTCGACTAGAACTTATCTATACATGCTTGACATTACTATGCCCACCCAGAGATAAATCATTAGAGCCAAGGTTGTGAAAATTGGACTGGACAACAAACCGGAAGAAGAAGAGATTCATAGTTCGACTGGTTCGATCAGTCTAACGGGGTTAAATCGGATGATGTAATAAATAATAAATATTATTAAAATTTAATAAAATTAACATAATAATAATGTTATCATTTAAAGTATGAGACAAAAAATTAAAATAAAAAAAGTTATGAAACATAAAACTTACATAATTACTTAAAAGAATTATTTTAAAATCTCACAAAAAAACAAAATAAAAATATAAATCTCATCATTATAAGAATTTACACTCATAAAAACATGATAATTTTAAATTTAAATATTTTTCAAATTTTAAATCTGATTTTTAATTTAAATTTAATTTATATATAACCATATAATTTAATATAAATTATTACTAATTTATGTTGCATATTTACTATAAATTTAATTCTAACATAAGTTTATAAATTTAATATAAATTATTCTTATTTTAAATTATATGATTAAATATATGTTATATGTTTATGTTGTATATCAAATTTATTTATAAATTTATATCTAAAAACATTAATAAATAGATAAAATTATTAATGATAAATTTTTTTTTTATAGTGTATAAATAAATAAATTTTTATTATTAACTAATAAATAAGTATCATTTACATAAAAAATAATTAATTAAAAAATTTGTTTGAAAATGAGTTTTATAGACATTATATATGTTATGAGTTCATACATACATCAACTCTTTTCTTTCGTCCCACTTAACTTTTTTTTTCTTTTTGAAGAAGCAAAAGTTTGCATTAAAAGAAAAGAATAAAGAAAAAAAACTACAAAGTCGATTCCTCCTTTATCAAATTAAAAAAGGAAGGAGGAACCTTATTCAAACTAAAATCTTTCCAAATAAAACTACTAAAAAGAATATCATTAGCACACAAATTTGCTAACTTATTACTATTCCTTCCTATACAATTGAAAAAGACAAAGTTGAAATCCTTAAAAAAAAAGAAGATCATCCTCCTTGTAACTGCCATTTTTCCAAGCACCTTGTAGAAATGAGATAATGTTCGAATTGTCTCCTTCAATGATAAAACCTTTGTATTTAAACATCCAGTCTTTGATTACATCCTTCAATGATTGTATTACTAAAAGCTCCAATTGTGCAATCTCCCAATGGACACAAGATTTTTCGAATGCCAATAAAAATCTTCCTTTGTAATCTCGAAAAACCCCTCCAATTCCTGCTCTATACGAAGAGACTAGAGAGGCATCGAAATTGACCTTTAACCAGTCGGGGGGAGGATGCCAAATATTAGACAATCTAAATAACTATTTAGCATCCTAGATACCAATAATCTCCATGTAGATGAACAGTCACTTCTTACATTTCCCATGTCCAGGCGATCACCATACTTAAGTGCCAATAACTTGTGCAATAGTGACCCCTTATCTTGAATGAATCTCATTGACATTGGCTTCTCTGGTAACCAGTTTACTTGGAATAGAGGGTATTTATGGCAAAGGTTGGATGGCATTTTATTTAATGATAATTGGATTAATTCCTTTAGTTCCATTTCTATTGAGCATATTAGTCGTACTCTTTCTAATCATTCTCATTTACTCCTTGTGCTTAATACTAGACATGTGAAACTCCATGCCAACCTAGCTCTCAATGCAAGAGTTTTAGAAACACTAGAATACAATCCACAACCTCCCAAACACAAAGGCTTACAAAGGTCATACCAACTTACATAGTGTAATCCAAGTCTTCCATTTGATTTATTCCAAATGAAACTCCTACATAATTTGTCTAGTTCCTCAAGCACTCGTTTTGGAACTAGAGAATGAATAGCATGGAAAGTAGGAAATGATAGCATTACTGATTTGGCCAATGTTATTTTTCCTGCCAACGTTATGAATTTGCTTCCCCATATGTTAAGCATCCTCAAAGCTTTGTCAATGATGAATAGAAAGTCATCACTAACAAGTTTCCTTCAGGCAATCTTTACCCCAAGGTAATTGAATTTCTTCACAGGTTTAAATCCCATAATACAAAAAATGCTTTTCTTCTTCTTTATGCTCACAAATTTACCAAATAATATGGCTGATTTACCCATATTTATACGTTGTCCCGTCCATCCACAAAAATCATTTAGGATAGCCTTTACTTCCTTTACAACCCTCTTGTTAGCTTCTGAAAACATTATAACATCATCTGCATAAAGTAAATGGGACACTCTTGGGCCTAGTGAATTAATGCTAATCCCACAAGAACTTTGAGCAAAAGCATTAGATAGGAGTTGTGAACAAAGAATAAAAAGGAGTGGAGACAAAGGACAACCTTGACGAAATCCACACTTAGCTTTAGTCCAGTCAGAGCAGTTGCCATTGATAGTCAATGAGAAAGTAGGATCTTCAACACACTCCAAAACTAGTTTGGAGAACTTTGTAGGAAAGTAAAAATACTCCAATAATTTCCCAAGAGTATACCAAGACAAGGAATCATATGCTTGTTCCATGTCCACCTTGAAAGAAACAAGCCCTTTAGCAGATCTAGAGTATCTAAATTTGTGAAATATTTCTTGAGCAACCATCACATGATATGACAAATATCTTCCTTTGATAAAAGCCACTTTCTCCTTCAAGATTAGCATTGGAATAACCTTAATTAATCTATTCAAAATCACCTTTGCCACCACCTTGTACACAGAATTGTATAAATTGATTGGTCTATAATTAGACGGGAAGAGAGGATTGGATACCTTCGGAATGAGAACAATGAGCATTTCCTTCCAACCTTCGTTCAACTCCCCATTGCATAGGAAATGTTTGATTACCTTTCAAAAATCTGATTTGATAATATCCCAATAAGCTTTGATAATAAAATAGGAAACACCATCCTTACCAGGAGAAATGTTTCCATCCATTTGCTTCAACACCAACTCCACCTTCTCAATAGATAAGTCTCTTTCCAGTAAACAAATGTCATTATTGTTTAGACAATTCAATGCAGCCATCCAACCATCCAGGTTACAATTCTTGAATTCCCATTTTTTCACAAAGAACCGAAAGAAAATAGATTCAATCATATTTTGATCTTCTACCAAAAAGTCGTTCTCATCTTTCACTTTAGCAATATTGTTAGAGTTCCTCCTAGCACTAGCATAGGAGTGGAAAAATTTTGAGTTGCAATCTCCCTCTACTAACCACTTTACCTTTACTCTTTGCTTCCACCATGAATTCAAATGAGCCATGGTTGAATTCAATTCATTTACTTTAGCTTTAAGACTCCAACACTATATTTCTGAGAGGGAACCATAGATTGATTCCATAGTTTGAAGTTCCAGGATCTCTTTCAAAAGGTCTTCTTTAAGTTGATTAAGATTCTTTAACTATGTTTTGCTCCAAAAAAATAATGATTTCAATGATCTTCTAAACTTAATGTTTAGAATTTGCGAGCTGCTCCCCTGATAAGCCTTGTTCTACTCCTTCCTTGCCACAACAAAAGAAGATGGATGTGATGCCCAAATGTCTTGAAACTTAATGTTTCTTTTAGTGGCCAGATTAAAATCAGGAATATTTAACAGGATTGGACAATGGTCTAATGATACTCTAGCCAAATGTCTCACCACCATACGATTTGAAGAGCTCAAAGCACTTGAATTGATAAAGCATCTATCCAATCTTTCAAGAATCCTTGCTCCACCAATTTTGTTATTGCACCAAATAAATTTGGGGCCAATGAAACCCACCTCATGAAGATCATTATTTAGAAAAAATTCCTTCATCTCCTTCAAGCCTTGGGAAAACAAAAATCTTCTTCCCCCTCTTTTATCCTCCTTGGCAAGTAAGCAATTGAAATCACCACCTATTACCATAAGAACTTCTACAGTGGAATATTTATCCAACATCTCCCAAAGATCTCTTCTTTTATGCACATCTTTACTTCTGTAAACTGAAGCTATCCTTCAAATCCCTTTATTATATATTTTAAGATCACAAATAACCACTTGAGAATAATAATAAAAAATAGAAAAATCAGCAAATTTTGAATTCCATAAATTGAGAATGCCTCGAGATAGCCCAACTGATGGAACATAAAAAATCCCATCCATCTCCAATCATTAAGTTGAATTCCCTTCTATCAAGAGAAGTTAACTTGGTTTCTACCAAACCCAAGAATAACACAACATGAAGTTTAATAAATTCCCTAAGATATAGAGAAGCGTTTTTCTTTCTTGCTCCTCTACAATTCCAAAATGCAATATATGACATTTATTGAAAATTAGGGGAAGACCCTAATGTACCTTTCACATCCAGCTCTGGTCTTCTGCTCCTAGTTGAAGGATTGATTAGACCCAAGTCTTTGAGTTGTATTGATTTTTTTTCTTTTTAGTTAGCTGATAACTAACTTCTTTACCACCACTTTCAACAATAACAACATCTAAAGGAACAGTTGTTGAGCCCTATGTAACTTCAATTACTTCAATAGCAACCACTCCATTCTGAGAAATAGTAGCTTTGTCTCCCACTTCGGCTACTACTCCATCTAGGTTTGATTGAATAATAACACCTTATTCCGCAAGATCTTTGATCACTTTGAAATAATTATCATCATTTGAAAGATCAACCTTGCTGATTTCAGGTTCCACTGGTAGAATATAGTTGTTATCAACAACCAAATTTTGTGAATTATTGCATACTGAAGCTAACTGAACTGGCTCCAGAACTTTAAACACCTTGGGAACATTGCTATCTCCATATCTTTTGTCATTATTTTTCAAAGCTATATAGGTTTTCCTCCCTTCGGACAACACAGGACGAGGAACACACTTTCTATTAACACTATTTTTAAATCTCTTCTTCCCATAATTGACTAACATCCATGGCCCATAACCAATTTTGTCATTAAAACCTTCTTCAAACTGGCTTTTCCTGACTGCCTGCATAATTGCTTGTCTTAACTAAAATTTTAGAATTTATGTTATCATGGCTTATAGACCCCATCCTATTATCCAAAATGATCTTAACACAATCCTTTTTGACATGACCAATTTTCCCACACTCAAAGCAGAAGTTATGAATCCTTTCGTACTCTATCTTCTGAAAGAATTTCTCTCCGACTCCCTCCACCCAAACACCTAAAGGTAACTTTGCATCCAATTTAATTCGAACACAAATCCTTCCATATTCTCCTCTGCCCCACTGAAACATATTACCATCAATCAAATACGGCTTTCCAACCATGGATGCTATTCGACAAATGTTAATCTCATCCCAACAATGAAGTGGTAGATTAGGCAACCTGATCCAAATTGGTGCAGTTAAACCTTTGAGTGAATTAGGAGAAAAGCTTGGAGACCATCTATCAATTTCGACGATATGATCATTAACAAACCAAGGTTCATTAGTCAAAATAGCTTCCAAATGCTCAGGATCATAGAAAGAGCAAAGTACCCATCCCAAGCCAATCATAGTGAGATGGAACTTACCATATTGAGACCACTGTTTCCTTAATTCAGAGCTAATTAATGAAAATGAGGTCTCTCCACCAAAAATTTTAATCACTAAGAAATTTTATAGCTTTTTTGAGTTCTCCAGAACTTTTGTTTATGACGCATAACAGTTGTGCCATCTTCCGATAACCAGTTACTGAAATCCAATTCAGAGACTTTAATATTTTCTTTCCTGGTCCAAAAATTTTGCTGATTCCCTAGAGTAAAAAGATTAGGTAAATCAGCATTATCATCTTCACATATGCCTAGTTTGCTAGATTTGTAGTTGCGCACCTCAACCAGATCAGATTGTGGATTTACAGCAATCGTATGGACCTTAACCAGTTCATCAACATTAGAAGCTTCATTGACTTGATCCCCCCTTAAGGTAGATCCTTCATGTCCAATGCTAAAAAAGTTCATTCCTTCAAAACTCAAACCATTATTGCCATCGATACTCGATCTCAAAGAGACTTTGACGAAGGAGATGCCATCGAATCTCCCCTTGCAATTAGCGACAATCCAGATTTGACAAAACCTTTTCATTGTCTACAATCAAAATTTTCCTTCCCTTACCAACAACTTTCGTTTCCTTTTTATTAATCAACAAACAACCTTCATTTATGATTAATGACATACCTGATTTAACTTTAGACTTAACAACTTGGTTAAAATAGGTTTTGTCATTACCGAACGCTGGAGGATAAGCTTGATACATGATAAACGAGCTACACCAATTAAAACTCATGAGGATGAATAACGATCATCAAACAACCCGCTAGCCATTAGAGGCCGGTGATCGTCCACGGCCATTGATTATCTGAAATCTTGTGATTCGCAAATTTGAAATCCAGAATGCTTCAAAATTCTCAGAGTTTCTCTCTCTAACTTTCTCCCCAATCCCACTTCACTTGGAAACACCTTCTTGCTATTGTTTTTATAGCCTTTTGAGTTTTTTTTGGTATTAAGAGCTCATATGGAGTGGTGGGGTCATGTGAAGATGTTTCATGATGGTTTTGGGGGCAAATGTTTATAATAAAAAATGTAAATATAATTTAAATCAAATATTTTAAATATATATTAATTTATTTATGTTAAATATATTTAAAAATTATGGAATTTAAGCCGACCGGTTCAAAATATATGGGGTCGGTTTAACCGGTGGTTCTGATCGGTTCAGTCCAATTTGATATAGAAGTGGTTTTAAAATTGAATCGGACTGGTCTTGTGACGAGTCTGCCAGTCCGATCCAATTTTTTAAACATTGACTAGAACTCCATAGCCCATGCTCTCCCTCAACCAATCAGAAGTTGACATGGGTCTAGGTTAGTCTATGTAATATTATACTTTTACAGGTGTGAAATTTTCTATTGCCTTCATAACCTATAAAGAAAGGGAGAAGATGTATATTTTAGATCATTTCCTAGTTGATTTTTTTTGACTAATTAAGATTTTGACCTCTTGAGCATTAATTATAGCTTTTCTCTAATATCTTTTTCTCTCCATTCTCACTCATGTTCTAAGTCTCACACTCATAAAGTAGGATTGGTTGTTAGCTCGGGTTAAGCAATTCACAAATATCATATGCATCTTTTATACATTCAAAATAAGCTTGATACATGATCAGGCACGAATCTCGAGGAAAAATCAAGGTGGAAACTTCCGAAATTAAAATTGGAACCAAATAAAATCTGATTTCAACAAACTTATAATTGAACTGAATGTCTCGGAAATACAAACCCAAAGACACCAAGTTCGACTCAATCTGAGCCCAAATGGATCCAAATCAGGGGTCCAAAGCGCTGTTAGAGGGTTCGAACCACAATTTGGATTACGAACCAGTTTCCAAACATACGTGCTTATAGTCTAATCGAGTGGCTCAACGAGATAAATCCATTGAGCCCAAGATTTCTGAATTCCAATATCACCAATGCATACAATTATCCATCAAACGATCAATGATCAAGGGACTCAACATTGGCTATCCATCAGAGCCACTCCCAATATACCCTTGATCTACCACTTATTTATAGGCCATGACACTCTAAAAAATTTATAAATAGACCCCTTCTCCCTATTGAATGGGAGGCTCCAAGTAAGGGAACAAGAGAGAGACCCTAGATCGCGCTTGCCTCCTCGCTCCTCCTCGACCATCGCCTAAGTTCCGGCGAACCACCTCCTGACGCCGGAGTTCAGCCGGACCACCACCTGAGGGCCTAAGCTTTGTCGGACCACCACTTGAGGCCTGGACTTCTACCAGACCACGAACCTGAAGCCCGGACTTCTACCAGACCACCACCTAAGGCCGTGAATTCTTTTGGACCACCACATGAGGCCCAAACCTTTGCTGGTCCACCACTTGAGCCCCATATTTCTGTCGGACCACCACTTGAGGCCCGGACGTCTGCCGGACATCCACTTGATATCCGAAATTTTGCCGGACCATCACCTGATACCCGAACTTCTGCTAGGCAACTACCTTAGGCCCAAACTTATGTAAAACAACAAATTGATGCCCAGACTTCTACCGGGCCACCACCTAATGCCCGGACTTCTGCCGAGCCACCACCTAAGGCCCGAACTTTTGCCAGACCACCACTTGAGGCCTGAAGTTTTGTCGGAGAGCCACGTGACGCCTGGACTTCTACCAGCTCACCACCTGAGGCATGAGTTCTGCCGAACCACCACTTGAGGCCTGGAATTCTATCGAATCACCACCTGAGGCCCGAACTTCTACCTGACCACCACCTAATGCTCAAAGTTCTACCGAAGTACCACGCTACTACTATGGTCTTTCGGACCCCAGTCTCCAGCCGACTATGATTCTTTTCGCCTCTATCGCCTACTATGGTCCTTCCAGCCTCCATCACTAGACAAAGGTCTTCCCTTTTCACCTCTGTCGCCTACTATGGTCCTTCCAGCCTCCATCACTAGATAAAGGTCTTTCTGACCCCAGTCACCTATCAATTACGGTCTTTCGGACCCCTGTCTCTTATCGACTATTGCCATTCCGACCTCCGTCGCCTACTATGGTCCTTCCGACCTCCGTCACCTACTACAGTCCTTCTGACCTACATTGCTAGATAACGGTCTTTTTGACCCTGATCTCTTATCTACTACCATCTTTTCAACCTCTATCCTCTCAAATATGGTCCTGTAGACCAAACAAACATATCTATATTGATTATTGTAATTCTCACCATGTAATGCGCTCTATATGATGTACATTTGTGACATCAAGCCAAGGCCTTGTCCCAAGGAAGGGTCTTATTCGTAAATAACTACAAATATTAATGAATTCATTCAAATTGGGCCAAGCCACGTTGTTTTTTCCCCTTTTTTCAGGGGTTTCCACGTAAAAACTATGGTGCCTCTTATAAACGTCACACCCTCTCTATTATCTGCTTGTGTATTGGATCTTTGTACAATGCTAAGATGCTAAATTTTATATTTCTCTACCGCCGCAAATACTCCAGGACGCAACAAAGCTTTTGAACATAGTTCTCTTGATAATAAAATAATAGGAATATTTATCCGATTATGATTATTATAAATCATATAAAATCATTATTTTTTAATATTGCTCAAAACAATTTTTTTTTTAATTATTATTTTAAAGACAAGTTCTTACTCTTTTTGTCGTGAGTGATCAAATTATGGATTCTAATCAACTGTTGTATTTGGCGTTGGAGTGTTGCCACAGCAATGTTAATTAATTAATTAATTAATTTATTTATTCAGACTTACTCATCTTAGGAACGTTTATTTTACTCGTACCATACACGGAAATCTGTATTATTTAACTAAGTTTTTTCGTTCAAGTAAATTAGCCGTTACTCCATTTACGTGCGAGCATTATTATTATATTTTTAAAGACAACTTTTTTAGTATAAAAAAGTAAGAATAAAAGAAATTACAAATTTAGGGGTAATATGTTTTGTTTGAAAAAAACGCACAATTAATTTCTGTAAAAATAAAAATAAAAAATATATATGTATTGTTGTAATTTTTTTCTATAAATTGAACTATGAAATTACAGTAAAATAATTTTATCCCATAATTAAAAATTTGCATAAAATTGATGCAAAATAAGTAAAATAATTTTTATAATGGAACTTATTTTGTTTATTTGCATGCCTTTGGTAGCAAGCAAACAATTAAGGAGTTAATTAACTTTACAATATTAAATCGAACACTAAATATGAAAGCAAATATTTTATTTTATGTCAAATTACTTAAAATCAAACAACTTTCTAATAATTATTTTGTTTGGCTAGTTGCTCAATGGCGCTAAGTTTTAGCTCTCTTATATACTGAGTAGGGGTGTAAATGAGTCGAGGTAAGTTCGAGTCAACTTTAGCTTGGGCTTGAGCTTGATTGATTAATTGATCTCCAATTCAAGCTTAGGTTAAATTTTACAAGTTTGAGTTAGCTCAATTGCCAAATTTTCATTCAAGCAGTTATTATGATTATAATATAATAAGAAGAATAAATAAATAAATTAGAAGTAATAAGAAATAACTTAAAGTAAGAAAAGAAATAAATAAGTTTTATACCGTTTAAGAGTATTTAATATTAATATTTTTTTAAATGAGATTGCTCACAAATTGACAAGCCAAGTTAGTGTTGGCTTAAGCTTTGCTTGCTAGCATCAAGTTTGGCTGACAAGCCATTTATCAAGTTGAGCTCAAACCAGCTCTTAAGAGAAGCACTAACATGATATAAGTGATCGAGCTTATAATTATTCATAATACAATTTAAATAATTATTATTTTTTTAATTCAGCTACAGTAGTTAATAAAAATATTAAAAACTATTAGCAAAATGTTGAATTCTACTTTGATGCTACCAAACTTACAATCGTCAATTGAAAAAAACAAAATATCATAAATTAAAAATAAAAGCTTTAAGAAACATAAATTAAAAAAACCTTCGAAAATTTAAGCATATTAAAATTGTCCAATACTAAAATGTGAATAACAACAATTTAAGAAAATTTATTTTGATTGTTAAAAATTTGAGCTTGAAAAAGGATTTTGTAATTAGATTATATTTATATTTTTCATATTCATATTTTATTCAACATAAAAGTAAAACGATTTTATAAATTTTTAGATGAAACATAATATATTTAGTGCATAATCATTGTTGTGTACTAGAAAATTTATAGTAGATTAGTGACTATTATTTATTTTACTGTTGCACAGATTCTCATGTACAATGATAAAAGAAGCTCATAAGAAACATAAGTTTTTATTGAAAACCCTAGTAAGGAAAAAATTATCATATTTGAATTTGTTGAAATAATCCATAATGTAGATGAAGATTAGATAAGTCTACCATTAGCACTAATTATTTAAGGCATGATTAGAAAGCTTGGATTTTTGGCTTAGGCTTTATTTGGGATTGACTTTTTTAATACTTCTTAAAGCAATTTTTTCGCACAATTTTTTTTAATTTTTGTTCTAAAAATTTGCTTTAAAAAATAGTAACATAGTTGTCCCAAACGAAGACAATCTCCTACAACGATAATGTAAAAACTACATACATATGAAAAAAAATGTTAGAAATTCTTAAAGAGTTCTTGAGAGCTCTTCTTGAGCTCTTCTTGCGAAAGAGAGAGGGAAGGGGAGGGGAGATAGAGACAACAATTTGAAAGAAATAAAACTAAGCTTTATTCAGATTTTCCCCCAAATTATACATCACATATAATCTCTATTTATAAAGATTTACAATGTTACGGTAACATGTAGGATCAATCTATCTTAAAACTAGACCAACACCTCACAATCTTCACCTTGGTCCAAGTTTTACAATTAAAGAACCACATGTACACCAATTGCGATTTAATTGATTTCTTGCACTAGCTTCACAAGCAATCCCACCAAATCGAGCCAATCCTGCTCGCAAATGGCCTCCACTATGAGCTCCAATCCACGGCTCTAGCTCATGTTCTAGCACTAACTTGCTAGTCTTCCTCAGACACTCGTATAGGCTCTAACCTTGCAACCTCGTACTACACCTGTCTGATTTCATGTCTGCGACCAATATATCGCCAAGGTTCTTGATTTGATCCATTTCTTTGACTCACAATAATCAAATGACCGTGAAACTCCACCTGAATCTGAAAATCCACCTCAAAAAGAATCTTCTTAATTTGCAACCCAAACTCGACTGTAAGAACTGCACCCGATCATCGACAATTCACACAATAATGATCTAAGAAATTATACAGAAACCCATCACAACCGTCAACAAGATCTTGCTATTGTTACGAATCTGATTTCAGGGAATATAATTTTGATGATAGCAAATATTTCTATTTTTCTATGACTGCCTTCCTACTAATATTTCAGGTCCACAAGATCAAACTACAAATCGAACTAGCTCAACATTGGGTAGATTAGGACTGAGTTAGTTTGTAATGTACGAGAAGTGTCTTTTACCTTTTCTTGAGTCCATTGTAACAGTGCGGGTCCTGATGCTAAGTAATATTGCATACACACTTGGGGGAAAATTTTTGACTGCTTTAGAATTTTTTTGTTTTTGATCACATCGTCAGGGATGATCCATAAATCAGCCTAGACAATCAGTTAAAAATAGAAATCCTAATTAGGGCATCCTGGTTAAGGCAACCACAATTAAGCGCATCATCCTGGATGAGATTAGCATGAGCCGAGACAATCAACTCAAATAAAAAAGAATTAGCCGCCATATCTATTTAGGTATTTTTAATTTTTGAACATCATCCAGGACATCGTCCTGGATGATGCAGTGCAATTATATTTAAATTAATCTATTAATTAAGAAAAGCAATTAAGGTTTGATTGCTCATTCCTATCATCCTGGATGATCGTACGATCAGATGAAATGATCAGTTAACAAACCTTAGCTCTTTCTAGATGATCAAAAATCAGCCTGGCTCTATTCAGGGCGATGCTCTGGATGATATGTACTGAATTGAACTAATCGTCTAAGACGATCGTGAGATCGGCCTGAATGATCATGTTATTTTTACATTGTCTAGACATCTATTCAAGGCAATGTTTTGGATGATATTCATTATTTTGTACTAATTGGCCCGGATGATCTAGTTATTTTTTCATCATCCAGACATCAATCTAGGGCGATTATCTGGACAATATTCTTCAAGTTAAACTAATCATACATGACAATAGTATTATCTTCATGGACGATATTTGACGATTAGTTGCTATTTAGGGCTAATTTAGAGCCCTTGTTTAAAAGATCTCTTATTTTCTCAAGTGAAGATCTTTTGTTACTGTCTTGACCTGAGAGAGCCAAGAGGAGAGGGAGCGTAAGGGAGAGAGAAAGAGAGAATCTTATGAGGGGGAGTTTGTGAGGGGTTTCACAAAGGTTGCTCCAAGCAAGTATCTACGTCTTGTCCGGTCGTTATCCTTGGTTCCTTAAGACTTCTATAGAGGTTTACTTTAGCAACTGATCGAGGTTCTTTGCTTGCTTCTGGAGGAAGTAAAAGGAGTTGGGTTCTCTATCTACTTCTGGAGGAAGTAAAAGGAGTTGGGTTCCTTACCTGCTTTAGGAGGAAGCAAAAGGAGTTGGGTTCTCTACCTCACTAGGGTTGGTGGAAAAGAGTTTTTTTACGGGCTTCTTTGCCTTGATGTGGGGGCTAAAGGAGAGAAATTATGTTTAGTGAAATACTCAGAGGAGAGTCTTCGGGGAGTGGACGTAGGTCAAGTTGACCGAACCACTATAAAATATGGTCTGCTTTTTCTTATTGTACTTCCACATTTAATTTTTGCACTTTAATTTCTGTGGTGATTATTTAATTACATTTGTGATTCTGCTTAAAGAATTTTTTAAATATCAATTCACCTCCCCTCTTGGTTAGCCTTGGAACTACTTTATAAGGGCTTAATATCCCTGTCAAACTTTTGAGTGGTATAAGAGCGGGATTCATAAAAATGAGTTTTTAAAAACTTTTGAATTTCGATCAATGGCTAACTTTGGTAATTGTAATACTGCAAAAGGTTATTATATTACTCGACCACCTTTATTTGATAATATTTCTTTTGATTTTTGGAAAACTTGCATGTCAACATTTTTGTAATCAATTGACTATCGCATATGGATACTTGTTAAGGATGGTTATTCATCTCCATCTCGTAAAACTAATGGCATTAATATTGTACTTCCTTTTACTGAATGGATTCTTGATGATAGGAATTTAGCTCAACTGAATGCAAAATATTTGAACTATTTTTTCTATGCTTTAAAATTAGAAGATTATTTGTGTATTTTAACTTATGCTACTGGTAAAGAAATTTGGGACAAATTATGTATTACTTATAAAGGAACAAATGAAGTTAAATAATCTATGTTGAATATTTTGTTGCATGACTATGAACTTTTTCATATGAAATTTACTGAATCGATTTCTAACATGTATTCTAGGTTTACTCAAATTGTCACCTTATTGCATGCCTTAGGAAGAGAGCTAACTAACTATGAAAGAGTGAATAAAATTTTGAGGTACTTGCCTTCTTTCTTTGATGCTAAACTCAATACAATTACTAAATTCAAGGATTTAAGTACTTATTATGTTAATAGCTTACTTTGATATAAGTTGATAGCTTACTTTGATCACTCATTGCTTATAAGCAAGGAGTGAACCAAAGACAACTTGATGCAAGTGATCGAAAGAAAGAGAGAGCTATGGCGATGAAGGCTAACAACATGAATACTGATTCTTTCGGGCCTGAAAGCGATGATGTTGCCTTAATCAATAGGCAATTCAAAGCTTTCTAAGGAAGATCACAAGCACTATTATAAATGGAATAAAGGTAAGGGTAGTAAAAATTATAAAAGTTCTTCTGATGTTGTTTGTTTTGAATACAAGAAGCCTAAACATATCAAAGCTAATTATCTTACACTTAAGGATCACCCAAGTAAGGAGAAGGGTGAGGAGAAACCCAAGTTCAGGAAGGACAAGGATAAGAAGTGGTTCCAAAAGGCATTCTATGCAGATTCTGCATCGGACTCCTATGAAACTAAAGATGAGGAGGAGATAATAAACTTGTGTTTGATGGGTGATCATCTTGATTAGTCTAACCAAGAAGAGGTAAGCAAACTAAGCTATGTTCAATTACTTGAAGTTTGTGAGAACATTCATGCATCATATAGGAAACTTAAAAAATCTCATGCTAGTTTGAAATTGGAGTTTACAAATTCATAAAATGAGTATAAAATTTTATTGAATGATCACTTCCAAATTGATAGCAATCACATGTCACTACTTGATGAGTTTGATGAATTGAATAAAAACTATTATGAGTTAGCTGTTGAGCAAGATTCATTGAAAGCATCCTACAGCTCACTTGAAACTGATTTTAAAACTTATATTGATGAATCTGAGCATAAGGAGCACTATTTGAATGTTGATAATGCTGTTTTAGAAAGTGCTAACTCTAGGCTTAAAATTGAATTGAATGTACTTGAGAAAAATATGAATGCACTCATACCTGAACAGTTCTTTAATCTTGATCAAAAGGCAAAACCTAGGAAGAGGCATTATAACCCAAACATATTAGTAAATCCTTTTGCTAGTGTTAGATGTTTTTCATTTGGCCTGCTAGGTGTAAAACCCCTCCGAAGTTCATTTTTGTGAGTGCTATTAGTCCGGACGAACTATCCTTAGTACAGGACGAACTGAAGAAAATTATGAAAATCTGTATGGTTAGTACGGATGAACTGTCTGGACAAATTGAGTAAAAATGCAGGTTCGTCTGGATGAACCTGGGTGCATCAGGATGAACCGTTGGCATGAACTGAACCTGAGAGTTTCATCTAGGGATGAAATAAATTGGAATTAATTTTCGTCTGTACGATCCGTGTCCAGAGGAGTTTGTCCCGGAACGATGTGGGCATTGTCCTGGACGATCCTGCTTGATAAATTGAGGATTTGAGATATTTTGATATTTTTTTGAAGAGAGAGAAAAAGGCAGGAGAGAGAAAGAGAAGGAAAGAGGAAGAATAAGCTTGGTTTCAGAGGCCGTAGAGCGCTTTTCGTCCGACGACGCAGTTGGAAGATTTGTTTGTCTCGAAGTAAGGAATTTGAATCGTATTTTTGATTTCGAAGTTTTTGAGTTTTGGTATTTTTCTGCTCAGTTTGATGTTTCCGTTACCAAAAAACGTGCATATCTTTGTATTGACGGAACTTTTACCGCGTAACTTTTGGTATGTTATTGAACTGATGTTTTTCTATGATTTGAGTATTTTCTAGAAAGTTTTTATCGGATATTATGAGTTATGTGCAATTTTTATCGAATAGAAAATTATCTGGCTGTTGGAAAATATTGCTTCAATACAAGTAAAGCTTTGTAATATTGTTTTACACGATTTCTGTTAATTTGGTGATTTTTTGAATTTGTGAATTTTGTGAAAATTTCGTATACTGCTGTTATGCCACTGACGAATTTTCTGAAGTATTCAATTTGTCTGATTTGAATGTTTTGATATGCTGTGATATCAGAAGGGAGTTATAAGGTCCCGAAATTCTTTGTGATTCCGTTGTCTGGGTCCAGGAAATCTGAAAATAAGTTCTGTTCTGAAAATTCTGTATATCTGTTCTATTCTAGTGCTTTAAGCACAAAGGGAGATATAAGGGGCCGGAATCCTTTATGATTCCATTATCTGGGTCCGGGAAATCTGAAAACAAGTTCTGTTTTGAAAATTCTGTATATCTGTTTTGTTTTGGTGCTTTAAGCACAAAGGGAGACATAAGGGGACATAATCCGTTGAGATTCTATCAGTGTCAGGGAAGGGAGGCATAAGGGGCCAGAATCCGTTGAGATTCTGTCAGGGTTCGAGAATCTGATATCTGTTATGTGAAATGTGCTTTTATGATTTGAATTCTATTCTGTACGATTCCGTTTGTTCTGTATGATTCTGTTTGTTCTGTATAATTTCATTAATATTTCATATTGTATATGTCACTGAATACAGATACCGATATGGATACTGATACTGCATCGATTCATTGATACTGCTGATACTGATACCGATACTACTGATTCACCGATACTGATAATTATACTGATTTTATAGCACGTGATATACCGAATACTGACCGATACGTGTGATACATGTGATACACTGACCACGTGATATAGAATATGATTTTTACTGTATTGATTGATTTTAATGGTTATTATTGATTTATTGATTTGATTTCAACTGTCCTAACAATGTATTGAATTGATCATTTTATATGATTTCATACCGACTGATATTATTGACTGAAAATGATTTCTTTATTTACTGATTTGATTGATTTTATTGCTGTGATTGATGCGAAATTGATTTGACGGCTTTACTAGTACGGACTTATTTACTGAGGATTTATCGTTACTATGTGGATTTATCGTTATTGTATGAATTTACTATGACTACACGATTTCACTGTTATAGCATAATCGTTCTTGCCGTCACTAGATTGTTATTGATATGGATACATACGCTGCTGCTACTGATTCACTGTACTAACATTATGCACGTGATATACTGAGCAAGTGACATGTGATTCACTAAACACGTGATATAGATTACTGGATTGCATATGATTTATGGAGTAAGTGATATTGTATAACTGGAATTGCAAGTGTATGTTTTGATATGATTCTGCTCCATTGATTAGACTGATGCTATAAACCGATGTGATTGATAAGATGACTACTATGGAGATTGATGCACATACTGATTCATTGAGCTTTACAGACTTTCATACTGTTTATTGATTCTTCTACTGTCGATTGAGGATTTTACTGTTTTTATATTACGCATTGATTACTATTTCTATACTGATTTCCGTATATGCATCAATTCAATGATCATGTGCAAGTAACTGTTATTGATTTGACTGATTGACATGCATATTGTTTTAGTACCATGCTTTAATTTCAGTTATAGGCTTTGGTAACCTGCTGGGCTTTTTGAAGCTCATTATATGTGGTTAAAAATTTCAGGTCAGAGCAAGGGAGCAGGAAATGATGGTTGATCAAGACTGTCAACGAATCCTTTCACTATGGATGCCTGGGGCGTCACACTAGGACACATTTCACACACTTGTATTATTCACCATAGTACACATTGGGTGTGGAGACCCAAATTATATGATTCACATCATAACATACATGCATTGCATTCTTCTTTTCATAAGAAGGGACCCAAACCTATTTGGGTTCCTAAATCTGACGTTTGATGATTTTGCAGGCGTGCTCTCACAAAAGGCCTCATGAGAGCATGTGGTATTTGGACAGTAGAGGCTCACGAATCTTAATTGCATAAACTTGTTACTTAATAAATTATGATTTATATGTTTATTACTCTATTGCTTGTTATTATTTTCTATTCTTTCATTTCAGTTTTGAGTTTATTTTTTATTATTTTTGTTGTTATTTTGTAGTTATTTCATCTCTGATATTATTCTTTTTTATTTATTAGTTTTTCTTATTGGTCATAGTTGAAATGATATTTTATGTCTTATTTTTATTTTAAAAAATTTATAGTCAATGTCTGACATCTTTAAATCAGTTAAAGGGAGAAACACCGTTGATTGTTTCTCTCCCTCTAACTTCTTTTAGCGATGTAATTTTTTTTCTAAATAAAAGTCTATTTCAAATTAACAATTGGATTTTTTGATTGAAATCTTTTCTATCTTATTATAGTAATCTATCTTTTTATAAAATGTTCAAAGTCTTTATATTACTTTCAAATTCTTTGAAATCTTGTTGTTTCCATTATTATATGAATTTGATTCTGCTTTGTGGTTTATTCTTCCTTATATTAGAGAGTGAGTTTTTCTTCTCTAATATCTGGAAGATATACTAACAACTGAGAGTATTTAAGAGTTTCAAAAGGAATCTTGCATGCAAAAATGTCAAGGGTATAAAATGAGCCCCAAAAAAGAAAAATAAAAAGATGCACAATGACCGCCAAAAAATGAAAGATACACAAAGTGTATCAAAAATTAAAAGATGTGCAAAGTGTGTCAATCAATTGACAAGAGGCGTAAAATGAGCCCACAAAAGGCAAGCTTCATTCTCTTTCAAAACTTTTAAATCTTAAAAGAATTCATGTATCTCTTGATATTTTCAAAGGTTTGATTTCAAATTTTATAATTGTGACAAATTACTTTAATATATTATTCTATAAGATATTTTTTGTGGAACCAAGTTTTTAACGGATCTCTTTTTCTTATCCAATTATTTTTTCTGAGTTAGGTCTTTTATTTTCAAAAGATGATTTTACCCTGAGAGAAGTTCGAGCTAGGGTTAATAGGATCAGCTATTCTACCATTTTCAATTTTTGATGATGTTAACTCATTGGTCTTATAAGTCTTTAAATTCAATAACATAGAGAATTTATCATATTCGTGACTTGATTAATTTTTAAAATAAAAAAATTATTTTCATTTTTTTTTTTCATTTTCACTATCTTTTTCGTATTTTAATTTTATCTTTCACTGTTGTCTTTTATGCTTTTAGGTCTTCTCTGATCATCTCTATCCACCTCTTGAATTTCAATTTTTGCTCACATCATCCTAGAAGATACATTCAATCCACTCTTAACCTTTCATCTGATGGCTGATATGAATTTTATATTTATCATCGTCCTGAACAAAACCTTATCGACCCGGACGATCCTCTTCATCCTGAACAATGTTCTAAATTTCTTCTCAACTATTAATAATCATCCTAGATGATCCATCTGTTCATCTTAGATGATACACAAGGCAATGCGTTTAAAAACTTTAAATTTAGCCGGTACGATCAATTATTGGTGATCATCCTTAATGATACACTTGTTCATCTTGGATGAAACACGTGGCAAAGCTTTAAATATTTTAAATTTGGCCGGTACAATCCATTATTGTGCATCATCCCGGACGATCCACCTAATCATCCAGGACAATCTTCTTTTTCAACGGTCGTTCGGCTTGACACCTCGGGATGACCGCCTGTGTCTTATCGCCTTAGACAATATTTGATCATCCTGGATAACTTTATCACCTTTTTGACCAATCGTCTCGAACATAATTATTTCAACTGATCTTCCTGGACGATTATGCGATCGTCTTGGATGATAGGTCCATTTCTTTATAAATTATGGATTGCAAATATTTTTCCTCACACAACCTTCCTTGCTCTTACTTCCTCTCCATTTTTCTTAATCATGGCTAGTGGAAAAACATCTCGTATGCCTGCTAAAAGCTCGTCAAGGGCCACCCTTGATCCTCATTTTACTGAGGCGACTGACTAAGCCACCTATCAGCGATACAAGATAGCCGGGATCACTTTATCTCGAACTGTCAACCCTCGCATACTCTCTTATTCTATCCTAAACTTATTTGCGCATACTTCTCTGATCTTTATACTTATACTTACCATTCTGGTTAATTCTGAATTATTGTTTGAATTCTTTAGTAGCCTCCGCATCAATTTCTTCTTTACCACACTTCAGTCCTATATTAATAGGCATCCTATAAAAATCACATATCAAGATTGTTAAGAGCTCCTACAGTTATCCACCACTAGAGATAAGCTTCACATCTTGTCTCAAGACCCCGACTACGATTAGGCTCCAGCCTATCACTTTCTGAGGAACACTAATGCTTCTTATTATGTTAGAGAGTCTAGCAGCTTACTCAATAATGCTAGGATAATCCAATATATCCTTTGCATGTCAGTTCTTCTAAAAGCTGGTGATCGCATTCACATCACTCCACTTCTTTCGATCACCACTTTCTATATAATGGCCCACTGTGAATTTAATGCTACTGATATCATTTTTTGATACATTGAGCTCCTAACGAGCATTAGAGATCCAGTATATAGAAGGAAGCCTAGTCTTGCATTAGAACATATCATAACTTATATCTTGGAATCCAAATATAATATTTAATATCCTGCCCTACCAAACTTTCAGCCTACCTTCTACTTAAATAACTCCTTTCACGTTCTTCATAATACTCATCTCCACCTAGAGTATGAGGAAACTGAGAGAGCTGAGAAGGAGGCAGCTCCTGCACCTATTCCTGTACCTTCTCTACTCCGCCAGCACTCACAGCTAGATCAGCTGGTAGAGCGGTTCGACTGGTGGGAGACTCAATTTGAGTCCTACGTTGCTGCATAGGAGCAGCAACATGTGGAGGATGTTGCTCACTTTGACTTGTTCGTAGCTCAGCAGCAGCACCAGCATGACCAGGATATGGCCTGATTTGGGGAGCAATTTGTGACTCTTTCTAGTTTCTTTATGTCGCCACTACCACCTCCTTTTGATGATCAGGAGCCTTCCTTCTTTTAGTTTGTTTTTGTGATGCTATTTTTTCTTGTTGTAATTTACTTTTGTTTGGTAGTTTCTATTTTATTTCTTTTCTCTTTCCCTCCTTTTATGATGTCAAAAAGGGGAGTAGTTATACTATTTTATGTTGTACTATATTCATTCTTTTGTGATTGATTAGTTGTACTGTGTTTGTCCCTTAGAAAAAATTTGAACTTCTTGTTTCACACTATTTCTATTGAACTACTTTATTTTATTTTGTATTTACCATCATCAAAAAGGGGGAGGTTATTGTAAATCTGATTTCTAGGAATATAATTTTGATAATAGCAAAAACTTCTATTTTTCTGCGATTGCCTTCGTACTAATATTTCAGGTCCCCAAGATCAAATTTCAAATCACACCAGCTCAAGATTAGGTAGATTAGGACTGAGTCAGTTTGTAATATCATAAGTGTCTTTTACCTTTTCTTAAGTCCATTGTAATAGTGTGGGTCTTGATTCTAAGTAACCTTCCATATACACACTGGGGGGAAATTTTTTGACTATTTTAGAATTTTTTATTTTCGATCACATCATTCAGGATGATCCACAAATTAGCCTGGATGATCAGTTAAAAATAAAAATCCTAACTAGGGCATCCTGGTTAAGGCAGTTGTTGAGATATTTGCTACTTAATATTGCATGTTTGATATTCTTGCAACTTGTATATTTTTTATGATTCCAAATATTATTAATTTGATTATTATTTTTTCTAACATATTTTGAAAGAATTATTTTTTCTCTTGTGTGTACTAACATTTCTAGAAAATCATTCTTCGGATTGTTGAAGACTTCAAATCAAGATCAGTTTAGAGTTTATTGTAATTGAAGTCTGTATTTTCTATTTTATTGTATCTGAGAGAGTACACATACACCGGTAGAGAGTTTAGAATAAGTATTTTTTAAACTGGTCGTACTGTACGATATTACTTTATCTAGAATGATCTGGTCAGTTATTTTCCCCAATGAGCAGTCAAACGAATAGAAATAAAAATATTTTTCTAAGTATGGATCTTACGGGACGATCTCAATTTTTGTACAAGGACGAACACCTCTATTTTGTTCTCACATGTAGATCATATGAGATGATCTCAGTCTTTATATAGGGATGAACACCTCTATTTTATTCTCGGGTGCGTTCTCGCTCATTTTGTCCCAACATTTTGTACATATGAATTTTGAAATTTTCATACTATTCATCCCGGATGAACTTGGTTCTTACTGGATGATGATCACATCTGAAATGATTTCATACCAATTCATAACAAGTTCATATACAATAGTATTTGAATTCTTCATACATATGAACATACGATCGTACAATATGATCGTGTACACTCTAACTTGAAAAATTCAGTTTTCTGGATGGTTTTTCATATGTTTTGTATAAAAGGTCCTTTAAAGACTGACGTTAAACATCTTTGATTAGTCTGTCTTCTTGATTTTTTAAGGTTAATTGAAGGAGAGAGTGTGAGAGAGTGTTTGAGAGAGAATTCTTGTTAGTGGAGTGTGAAGGGTTCACAAGGTTACTTAAAGATAAGGATTTCTATGTGTGATTTGTATTTTTCACTCTTCCTCTTATCTTTCTAGATTGCTCGTAAGAAGATCTTTTAAGAAGATCTGGTTCACTGTTGACACTTGGAAAGTGTGAACAGTTGAAGGTTCTCTGCCTACACTTGGAGGGTGTGAAAGGATGAAAGTTCTCTGTCTACACTTGGAGGGTATGAAAGGATGAAGGTTCTCTTCCTACACTTGGAGGGCGTGAAAGGACGAAAGTTCTCTGCCTACACTTGAAAGGTGTGAAAGGATGATGGTTCTCTGCCGCATAGGGGATTGGTGGAAGAGAGTTTTTTAAAGGCTTCTCCACCTTGCTGCGGGGGCAAAATGAGAGTCACTTTGGTAATAGTGCAATACCTGAAGCGGGAGACTTTAGGAAGTTGATGTAGGTCGTGTTTGATCGAACTACTATAAATCTTTGTGTCATTTAAATTTCCACGGCTTATTTTTTTCTGCAAGTTTTTTATTCTGTGGTTGAAAAGTTTTATTTTAAAACTTTAATTAACTTGCTTCATAAATCAACATTTTTAATTTTTAAATCTAAGAGAATTTTTAAAATTACCAATTCACCCCCCTCTTGGTTAGCCTTGGGATATTAGTTTAGGTTTAATAACCTATTCTAGATTCAATAAGAATCAAAAAGTGGTATCAGAGCTTTGATTCAAAATCATATGTTTAAACTACTTTTTGAAAAATGAGCATGGCTATTTTTAGAACTCGGAACACACCAGAAGGTTACTTGATCATAAGACCTCCTTTGTTTGACAACATCTCTTTCAATTTTTAGAAAATACGTATGTCTACATTTATACAGTCACTAGAATATTGTATGTGGATTTTATGTCAAGAAGGGTATACAAAACCAACTAAATTAGTTGTTGGTATTAGAGTTGAAACACCCTTTACTGAATGGACTATAGAACAACGTGAATTAGCACAGTTAAATGCAAAATGTTAAACAATTTCTTTTATGCACTTAAGTCAGAAGACTACATGCGGATTTCTACTTGCAAAAGTGGAAAGGACATATGGGATAGACTTTATATTACTTACGAAGGGATTAATGAAGTAAAACAATCTATATTAAACATCTGATTACATGACTATGAATTATTTTGTATGAAATCCAATGAATATATTTCTGACATGTACCCAAGCTTCACTCAGATATTCACTTTTTTGTATTTATTAGATAGGGAGCTAATGGATGTTGAAATGGTTAATAAAATTTTTTTTTGTTTGCCTACTGCTTGTGATGTAAAAATAACTGCTATTACAGAGTTTAAGGATCTAAATATTTACTTTATAGACAATCTTCTTGGATAACTATTTGCTTACGAGCAAGGAGTGAGTCAAAGAAAGGTTGATGCAGGAGAACAATGGAAGGAAAAGAACATTGCACTGAAAGTGGAGGAGTTAGAGAGTGATTTATCAAAACATAAGGATGAGGATGACATTGCCTTGATAACTAGATAATTTAGGAGCTTTCTTAAAAGGAAGTAGAAGAGATGACAACAGTGGAATAGAGGTAAGTATAATAAGAATGGTAAGGTTTCTAATGATGCAATTTGCTATGAATGCAGGAACCTTAGACACATAAAGTCAGATTGCCCAAACCTAAAAGCCACTCCTAGCAAGGAGAAGGTAGAGGAGAAACCAAATGTGAAGAAGGAAAAAAAGATATTCTAAAGAGCTTTTTGGGTGGACTCAGCTTCAGATTCATCAAAAAGAAAAAAGAGAGGAGGAAGTTACCAATTTGTGATTAATGACCAATAATCTTGATCAGTCAGATAAATAAGAGGTATGTGACTTAACCTATGCTGAACTACTAGAAGTATCTGAAAGGATTCATGACACATATATGAAGCTAAAGAAAATGCATACTAGTTTGAATTTGGAATTATAAGAATTGAAAAAAGAATACGAAATCCTTAGGAAATATCATATATTTATAGATAACAATCATATGAGCTTACTTGATGAATTCGATGACTTGAATAAGAAGAATGAAATATTAAATTCATCATATGTTAAATTAAGAAAAGAATTTAAAGATTTTATGGATGAATCAGATAATAGAGATCACTATTTGAATTTTGATAAGAAAATTTTAAAAGATTTGAACACATTTTTGAAATTAAAAGTGCAAGCTCTCGAGGAAAATAAGAAACCATCGACACTTGAAAATTTTACTGATCCTATTTTGTATCCAAAAATTTTAAAACCCAAGAAGAGATAGAGTAATTATAAAAGATTGGGAAATCCATTTCTTGGAGTTAAATGTTATTATTATTTCATGATTTGACACATTACACACATTTGTACCTTACATAAAAAAACTCATTTAGTGTGAAAACCTAAGATGCATAACTCAAGTCATATCATACATGCATCTATTTTTAAATTGCCTAAAGGAGAACCCAAACTTATTTGGGTTCTCAGGTCTAACATTTGATAGTTTTGCATGCATGCTCTTATACAAGGCCTTGTGAGAGAATTTGGTACCTGGACAGTGATTGCTCAAAGTATATGACTGGAGACACTAAGCAATTTATATTCCTGGAAGCTAGAAGTAGAGGCAGGGTTACACTTGGAGATAACACCACTGGGAAAGTGGTTGGATCAGGTATGATTGGAAACTTGCAAAAAAATTTCATTAAAAATGTGCTGCTTGTTGAAGGCTTAAAGCATAATCTGTTGAGTATTAGCCAGCTATGTGATAAGGAATATAGTGTAAAATTTTTTTCTACTAGATGTATATTAAGCCTAAATAGTAATAATATTTTCCATGGATTAAGAGTAAATAAAATTTATATGAGAAATTTAAATTATATTAAATCTCCTAATGCTTTTTATTTGAAAATTATTTATGATGAATCATGGTTATAGCATAGGTGACTTTGTCACTTTAGCATGAAAAACCTTAGGAAAATTACTCAAAACGAGTTGGTTAGAGGTATATTAAAACTAGATTTTACTAAGGACCACCTTTGCGATGCATGTCAATTAGTAAAATAGGTGAAGTCCTCTTTTCAATCCAATAAGAATCTTAGAACTAGAAAACCTTTGGATATTTTACATATGGATCTTTTTGGACCAGTTGGATTTATAAGTCTAGGAGGTAAGGTATATGGATTTATGATAGTTGATAATTTTTCAAGATTCACTTGGGTTAAATTCTTATATCATAAGAATGAATCATTTGATAAGTTTAGAGATTTTTTGACTTGGATTCAGAGGAAACTAGAATGTGAGATTTTAACAATTCAAAGTGATCAGGATGGTGAATTTGAAAATGAGAGATTTAAAGATTTTTGTAAAGAAAAAGGAATTGATCATAATTTTTCTGCGCTTAGAACCTCTCAACAGAATGGGGTAGTCTAAAGAAAGAATAAAATATTAATTAAAGCTGCTCGAGCCATATTGGCAGAATATTCACTTCATAAATATTTTTGGGCTGAAGCAATTAGCACTTCATATTATGTTTTGAATAGGGTGAATATTATATCAAAATTAAATAAAACACCCAATGAGATTTTTAAAGGAAGAACACCTAATTTGTCATATTTTTAAATGTAAGGTGTTCATATATAATAATAAAAAATCTTCCTTAGGAAAATTTAATCCAAAATAAGATGAAATTTTTTTTTTTGGATACTCTAATGTTCAAAAATCTTATAGAGTATTTAACAAAAGAACTTTGGTAATTAAGGAGACCACACATATTGTATTTGATGAATCTGAAATCTTGGAAGAGCCAAATATGGAAGAGGATGAAATAGAAATAAACTCTCAAAAGACTAAGAAAGTTAATTTAGAAGAAAATTTGGAGTTAGAAAATTCGTTGCCTAGAGAATTAAGAATTTCTAAAAAACACCCTAAGGAATTAATTTTAGGTGAACCTAGTGAGGGTGTTAGGACTAAGCGTGGATTAATTAAAGAAGTCAATCATTCTGCCTTTATTTTGATTGTAGAACCCACAAATATAAATAAAGCACTTTCGGATAAATTTTGGATTTTGGCAATGCAAGAAGAATTAAATCAATTTGTAAGAAATAAAGTTTAGGAATTAATTGAAAGGCCAAAAGATCAAAGTATAGTTGGAAGTAAGTGGGTATTTAAAAACAAAATGAATGACTTAGGAGTTATCATTAGAAATAAGGCTAAATTGGTATCTATGGGGTATAATCAGATTGAAGGGATTAATTTTGAGTAGACTTTTTTCCCTATAGCAAGACTTGAAGCAATTAGAATTTTATTATCATTTGCCTATTTTAAAGGATTTAAATTGTTTCAAATAGATGTAAAAAGTGTATTTTTGAATGGGGTAATTCAAGAGGATGTTTATGTTGAACAACCTCCAGATTTTGAAAATTCAAAATACCTAAATCATGTTTTCAAATTAAAAAAGTATTTTATGGATTGAAATATACACCTAGGGCTTGGTATGAGAGGTTAAGCACTTTTTTACTTGAGAGATCTTTTGAAAAAGGAAGTATGGACACTACTTTCTTTTTGAAGAAATTGGGAGAGTATATACTCATTATAAAAATTTATGTTGATGATATCATCTTTGAATATACAAATAAAAATCTTTGTGATGATTTTTCTAAAATAAAGAGTAGTGAATTTGAGATGAGTTTAATGGGAGATTTGAGTTACTTTTTAATTTTTAGTATTAAGCAAATTAAGGAAGAAATATTTTTTAGTTAGTCAAAGTATGTTAAGGACATCCTCAAAAAGTATGAAATGGATAATGCTAAACCTATTAGTACACCTATGAGTTCCTCAATTTAGTTGGAGAAAAACCAGAAGGGAAAATCTGATGAACAAAAGAAATTTAGGGAAATTATTAGATCTTTACTTTACTTGATTGCTAGCAGACCCAATATTTTATTCAGTGTTTATTTGTGTGCTAGATTTCAATCAGATCCAAAAGGATCACATTTGACAGCAGTAAAAAGGATATTGAGATATATCTTGGGAACTCAAAACTTAGGAATTTGGTAACCTAAGTTTAGCTCTTCATTTGAAATAATTTGATATTCAAATTCAGACTTTACAGGTCATAAGAAGAGTACTTCT
The DNA here is from genome assembly GCA_022539455.1 of Dendrobium nobile. NCBI lineage: Eukaryota > Viridiplantae > Streptophyta > Magnoliopsida > Asparagales > Orchidaceae > Dendrobium > Dendrobium nobile. The sequence goes on along the minus strand of CM039734.1, from coordinate 41,940,404 downwards.
AGAACTTATCAATTCATAGGAAAATCTTTATTTTCTTGATCCAGTAGAAAGTAGAATTTTGTAGCCCTATCTACTACTAAAGCTGAAGATATTGCCTTAGAAAACTATATGGCATAAGCTCTTTGGTTGAAACAATAGTTGATTCACATAGGATTTATAATATCCATAATTCTAATTTATTGTGATAACACTAGTACCATTTGCATTTTAAAAAATCCTATTCAACATTCTAGAACCAAACATATTGACATAAGATATTATTTCATAAGAGATCATGTATCCAAAAAAGAAATTGAATTGAACCATGTTTCAACTGAAAATTAACTTGCAGATATTTTTACAAAACCACTAGCTTTTGATATTTTTAGCACATTAAGAATAAGGCTTGGTGCGATTGATCTTAATGCTTAATTAAAATTTTTTACAAACTTGATATGTGTCTTTGTGTGTTTTCTATTTTTGTATTTAATGTGCTTGTTTGTGTTTGTGATTTACTATTTTTATTTTTATGTTTTATGTGATTTTGAAATGCTTTCACATTAGATTTCTTATTTCTGATCGATCGTGCAAATTTTTCTAAGTGTTCTATTCGTACTGTATAAAATTATTTTTGTCTCGTACAAATTATATAGTATTTCGATCATTATTTTGAACTGATTGCATAATGTTTTCATTTTCTAATACATATCATACTTTATGATCTCTATATCATCCCGGATGATGTGTTTTCATTCGTATGTATGCACCTAGATGGTTATCCGGGAAGAATTAGTTATTATAATTGATCGTACATGTAAACCCCTAGTTCATATGTATGAACCACATGTCATTAGTAAGGGGGATGAATCTAACGGTCATTAAAATGATCTTAAATAATCGTCATCCAGGATGAATAACTGTTCATCTGTACGATCGTATGGTCAAAAAGCTTGTACGAAAGGATGCCTCGTAACTTGCATAATTATGAAAAGTTGTTTCGTTTTGAACGTATTTGTTCGTACATATAAAATTTATTTCGTACGTGCGAACCCATTAATCATACTGTGTGAACCCATATTTGTACATACGAAATGTCATTTTTTTTTAAATAGGAGGACTTTAGAATTCATTTCCATTCACTTCAATAGCCTCTTCCAATCCTTCTCATCTTAGTAATTACCAATTCTAGCAAGAGGGGTAGACTCATTAAGGATTCATCTTTCAGGGGAGGAGACGACAAGTTTCTATCTAGGGCTAGCGACAAATCCTTTCTTAGGTTTGGTTTTGTAAAAATTACACCCTCTAAAATTCTACTTCAAGAGGATATTCACTTTCAAGTGATGCCAATTTTTGCCACTACTCAATTTGCATTTATCATGACTTTGATTCATGCATATAATAAAGAAACTTTCCATACTTTCTAGCAAACATGTCTTTTAGTGAGGATGTGAGTAGGATCAAATCTCTTGTACTGAAGAAAAGGGTAGAAATAACTAAGGAAGATTTGGGAACCTTTTTGCACTTAAGGACTCAAAGAGTTAGAGCTTACACTTTGACTTCTACATCTGATTTTGATTGGACTGAAATAAATAAAGTCATTAGAGGGATTGAATAAGTATGTCATTTGGCTAGGGTCTCTTCTTTAAACCAAAATGCACGGGTCATTCAGCATGTCCTTTGAACCTCTATTATTCCTAAAGCTGGTAACCGCATTAACATTACACCTCTTCTGTCCACTATTACTTACCTTATCATGACTGGTTAACCTATAGATAAAGCCCAACTTATTATTAACTATATGCATGGCCTTTCTAAAATTGGACATGTTTCATATAAGAGGAAGAAAAATATTGCTTTAGAACACCTAATCACCTATATCCTTGAGAAGAAGTACAATCTTGTTCATCCTGATCCTCTACTTAAATTGCCTATCTACTTCCCTGATGCTTCATTTGGAGCAATTTTTGGGAGAGATGATACAAGTGAGGATTTTGAGGGAGAAGGGGGAGCAACTGGACCTGCACCTGTGTTTGCACATGGACCTGACTTTCAAGAGATGGTCCAGCGCGTTAACCGACTAGAGAGTCATTTTGATCAATGCTTTGATAAAATTTGGACTCGCCTACACCAGCAGGATGCATAATACCAGTAGGACATGGGCAAGATTCAAGGTCAGTTCAAATCTGTGAACACCAAGGTGGCTATAATGAATGGCTATTTTTCTATCTTCAAACAGCCACCTCCTCCAGACCAGGGCCCCTCATATTTATATATGTACTTCTTGCATGTTGTCTTTGCCAGTTCTTAGTGATGTGATGTGATGATTTTAGTGTTTTTTATACTTGTGTTTGTTATTTCTTTTATGGTCAAATGTGTTTATTTGATATCAAATGTGCTTCATTGTATCACCTTTTTAATTTAATATCAATAAAAAATGTCTTGTTTTATTTAGTTGATTTTATTCTTTGTTTAAAATATTAGTTTGCCTATATGATAATCTTGATTTAATTGATCTAAGAATTGTTATAATATGAAAAGCAATACAAAAATTAATTTTATTAAAAAATTTAAATTTTCAAAAATACAAGTTAATTTATAACTCGATCATGTTAAGAGTATCAATCTCATGTTCTTTTTAGACATAGATAATTTTAATATTATTATTGCAATTTTGATGTCTTAATATTTATTATTTCTCTTTTCAATATAATTTTATTTGTACTTAGAGAAGTTTGAGTTTTTAAATTATTGATTTTGGAAGAATCAATTAAAAAAAATTGAGCATTGTACAAGTGTACTAAAATTAAAAGAATGTGCAATGTTCACAAATTGAAAAACGACACAAAATTAGCCCAAATACAAAAATATGTACAAAGTGTGCCACAAATATTTGAAAAAATGTGCAATATCGCCAAACAAGTGTATTGAAATTGTTCTTTTCTCTATCTTTTAATCTTCAATTTCAAATCAATTTAATGTTCAATTATATTTTATATTAAAAATTGACTTTAATTAATCTTCATTTCATCACTTTTGCAATAATTCTTCTTATCTAATTATCTAGTTGTTTCATGATCTTAATATATTTATTTTGTCTATGCTATATTTTAATTTAAATATTATTAATCTTTATTTTTCTCTAATGAATATTAATCTTATTTTTGCAATTATAATTCAATCTCTTTCAAGATCAATTATCAAAGATTTCTCATATAACTTCTTACATTTCTTTTATTTTTCTTCTTCCTTCTTCTTGTTGTTGTCAAAAAGGAGGAGAAATATTATTTGTTTGTTTATTTGCATTTGATTTTTAGTATTTGTTAGAGTTGTTTTATTTATTTATTTTTTCTTCTGTTTGAAGTGTTTTGTAGTTTTTATGAAAAAAAAAATAGATTTATACTTAATAGAAATTCCCTTATTTTCACATGCTTATTCATTTAGGAGAAGTTAAGGAGAAATTTAGGATTTTTAATTTTATTCAAATAGTAATTATTTTGCCATCATAAAAAAAGGGGAGATTGTTGAGATAGTTGCTACTTAGTTTTGCATGTTTGATATTCTTGCAACTTGTATGCTTTTTATGATTCCAAATATTATTGATTTGATTATTATTTCTCTTAACATATTTTAGAAGAATTATTTTTGCTCTTATGTGAACTAATATTTCAGGGAAATCATACTCCAGATTATTGAAGACTTCAAATCAAGATCAGTTTAGAGTTTATTATAATTAAAGTCTATATTTACTATTTTATTGAGTATGAGAGAGTGTGATTGTAATTAAGTAACTGAGTACACACACACACCGGGGGAGAGTTTAAAATTCATATTTTTTAAAACTGATTATACTTTACAATAATACTTCATACGGGATGATCTGGTCAGTTATTTTCCCCAACGTGCAGTCGAACGAACAGAAATGAAAATATTTTTTCTATGTATGGATCGTACGGGATGATCTCAATTTTCATATAGGGATGAATGCCTCTATTTATTTCTCACATGAAGAACGTACGGGACAATCTCAGTCTTCGTACATGTACGAACACCTCTGTTTTGTTCTCACACGAAGATCGTACGGGATGATTCCAGTTTCATATAAAGACGAACATCGTGAGTGCATTCTCACTCATTTTGTCCCAACATTTCATATAGATGAATTTTGAAATTTTCATACTGTTCATTACGGATGAACTTGGTTCGTACCGGACAATGATTGTGTACAAAATGAATTCATACCGATTCACAACAGATTTGTATATAATAGTATTTGAACTATTCGTACGTACGAACTTATGATCGTGTACACTCTAACATGAAAAATTCAAAATTTGAGATGATTTTTCATTTCTTTTGTATAAAAGGTCCATTAAAGACTGACGTTAAACGTCTTCTATCAGTCTATCTTAGTGATTTTTTAAGAGAAATTAAAGAAGAGAGTGTGAGAGAGTGTTTGAACGAGACTTTTTTCTAGTGGAGTGTGATGGGTTTATAAGGTTACTCAAAAGTAAGAATCTCTTTGTGTGATTTATGTTTTTCACTCTTCCTCTTGTCTTTCTAGATTGCTCGTAAGAAGATCTTTGAAGAAGATCTAGTTCTCTGTCGACACTTGGAAAGTGTAAACAGCCGAAGGTTCTCTATCTACGCATGGAGGGTATGAAAGGACTAAGGCTCTCTGCCTACACTTAGAGAGTGTGAAAGGATGAAGGTTCTTTGCCTACACTTGGAGGGTGTGAAAGGATGAATGTTCTCTGCCTACACTTGGAGGGTGTGAAAGGATGACAATTCTCTACCGCACTGGGGATTTGTGAAAGAGAGTTTTGTGAAGGCTTCTCCATCTTGTTGTGGGGGTAAAAGGAGAGTCACTTTGGGAATAGTGCAATACCTGAAGTGACAGACTTCAGGGAGTGGATATAGGTCGTGTTTGACTGAACCACTATAAATCTATGTCATTTAAATTTTCGTTGCTTATTTTTTTTACAAGTTTTTTATTCTATGGTCAAAAAGTTTTATTTTAAAACTTTAATTAACTTGCTTCATAAATCAACATTTTTAATTTTTAAATTCAAGAGAATTTTTAAAATTACCAATTCACCCCCCTCTTGGTTAGCCTTGGGATATTAGTTTAGGTTTAATAACCTATTTTAAATTCAACAACAATCAATAGTAGTCATAATTAAGCACTTCATACTGGATGATATTAGCATCTGTTGGGGTGATCAGCTCAAATAAAAAAGAATCATCTGTCAGATCTATTTAGGTATGTTTTATTTTTAGGTATCATACATGACATCATCTTGGACGATGCAGTATAATTATGCTTAAATTAATCTGATAATTAAGGAAAGCAATATAGGTTTGATTGCTTAATCATATTATCCTGGATGATCGTAGGATTGACCAGGATGATCAGTTCACAAACCTTAGTTCTTTCTAGACGATCAAAAATTGGCCTGGCTCCATTCAGGGCAATATTCTAGATGATATGTATTGAATTGAACTAATCGTCCGGGACGATCATGAGATCGGCCTGGATGATTAAGCTATTTTTATATTATCCATACATCCATTCAAGATGATGTTTTGGACAATATTCATCATTTTGTACTAATCATCCCAGATGATCTAGTTATTTTTTCATTATCTAGACATCCATCCAGGGCGATTGTCTAGATGATATTCGTCAAGTTAAACTAATAGTACATGATAATAGTATTATCATCTTGGATGATATTTGACGATTAGTTGCTAATTAGGGTTAATTTGGAGCCCTCGTTTAAAAGATCTCTTATTTTCTCAAGTGAAGATATTTTGCTATTGTCCTGACCTTAAAGAGCCAAGAGGAGAGGGAGAGCAATGGAGAGAGAGAGATAGGATCTTGTGAGGGGGAGTTTATGAGGGGTTTCACAAAGGTTGCTCCAAGAAAGGATCTGCATCATCTTCTCCAGTCATCATCCCTAGTTCCTTCGGGGTTCTAGAGAGGTCTACTTTAAAAACTGATCGAGGTTCTCTGCCTGCTTCTAGAGGAAGCAAAGGAGTTGGGTTCTCTGCTTGCTTTTGGAGGAAGCAAAAGGAGTTGGGTTCTCTGCCTCACCGGGGTTGGTGGAAAGGAGTTTTTAAACGAACTTCTCCGCCTTACTATAGGGGCAAAAAGAGAGACACTATGTTTAGTGCAATACTCGGAGGAGAGTCTCTAGCGAGTGGACGTAGGTTAAGTTGACCGAACCACTATAAAATTTAGTGTGTTCTTTCTTATTGTACTTTCACATTTAATTTCTGCACTTTGATTTCTGTGGCGATTATTTGGTTGTATTTGTGATTATGCTTAAAGAATTTTTTAAATATCAATTCACCCCCCTCTAGGTTAGCCTTGGGACTAGTTCATAAGGGCTTAACATCTCTGTCGAACTTTCAACTATAACTATTCATCCCCTTATGAGTTAGATCCTTGTCACAGCTTTAGAACTTCCAATCATGTCTCACATAATGCCCGCTTGAACCTTCATGCGTCAGATTAAGCACCCGCACTAGTGCGCTTTTGAGTCCATTTGAGACCCACGAGGCCACCCCAGGCCTAATTCTTTATGCGGCCCTACCTCGTGAGAGTCTGGTTCATATACATGCGTGCATCCATGCTCATGCCACTCTGCTTCCCACTCAGTCCTCACTCAAGCTTCTTGGTTGGTTCACAGATTGTCTTCTTCCTCCTCTTCTACAAACCTCATAGGAGGAGACCATATTGATCGAACTAAAAAAGGAGCTATTCGAAGTAGATTGGTTTCAGTTTAAACCCACTGAATTAGATTCAGCGCTCCCATCCACAATGATAGATCCCTCTTGTCCTTCATATCCATATACATTTGCATGCTCTAGATATGCCTGTGGAAATCAATGCCTACATCATGTATGTCGGATGCTGGTCTTCCAGTAATTTTAGTACTGGAAGAGATGGATCTGCAATGAATGAGCATCACCATTTTCATATCATGATTGGACTGCTACTAAACATTTTTTTTCTCTTAATTGCAACCTTCCTCCTTCGAGATCTCCTCAACGAGGCTTTGATACCATTTGTTAAGAAATTAGAAGTTCTTCTTGAGAGCTCTTCTTGCAAGAGAGAGAGAGAGAGAGAGAGAGAGAGAGAGAGAGAGAGAGAGAGAGAGAGAGAGAGAGAGAGAGAGAGAGAGAGAGAGAGAGAGAGAGAGAGAGAATTTGGAGGAGGAAAATATATCCTAAAGATTCATTAAAAATTTACCCAAAAAAGTACATCTCATATAATGCCTATATATATGCATTTACATTATTGTGGTAACTTACAAGAATATCCTATATTAAAACTAGAGTAACACCTTACAAAAAATGATTGAAATCAACGACTGGTAGTGGATGACAATGACAATGGTCAATGAAGTTGGTTGAAAGCAAAACTTGGTGTTGGAAAATGACAGTCGAAAGATATTGATGTTAAGGAAGATAGTGCAATCAAGCTAAGAAAAGTTTAGTAAACCACAATATAACAACAAAGTAGATTAAGCACCACAAAAGAGAGTATTAAGATTTATGTAGCTCTGATTAAAGCCTTTGTCAACAACCACATAGAAATGAATAATTTATTACATTTCAAAAAGAGTACATAAAGTATTACATTTCATACAAAATTATATATATAGACAAATATATCATTTCATCTTGCTCAAAGAAAATACAATCACTTGTTCAAAAATTGAGAGCTAGAAGTGAAGAAGAAGATGATGATGTTGATGCTCCAATTAATCTTTCACCTTTTTTCCAAGTGTTCAAATGAAAACTTTTCTTAGCTATGACCAAGTATTTTCTTGCTAAAATAAAAAATATTAGCACTTCTTCATTCTTAAAGAAGTTGAAGAACTACCCTTCTAAATATCCAAAAAACTTCTTCCTTTCTTTCTTGAATAACACCTCTCTTTCTCCTCCCCTTCTTCCTCTCTTTTTGTTGCTTCTTATTATGAGATGCATCAACATAATGCAATCATCTCATTATATTCTTAGACAAGGTAGGTAGAAAACTTGAATTTGATGAGCTTGACTTTTGTAGCCATCATCTAGAAAAAATATGTGTGAATGAGTTAATCTTACGTTGGGTAAGCCATCATCTTAAAAGATTAAGTCATAGAGCTAATTCCATCCATCAAGCTAGCTATAAAATGTGTTCATCTCCAGATAGGTGATTATTGCCCTATGCCTATTTTCATTAAATTTTCATAGATTTTTTGGGTTTTATATTGATAAAAAATGTAATAGATCTTAGGGGACTATAGTTAAGTGACATATGTAGGAAGAGTATTGTAGTTGGGCAATAGATGTCAAATGACTATGGTTGGTAACAATTGTTAAATGATTGTAATCAGGCGAAGGTGGTTGATGACATGTAGTAAAAAAAACAATAATAATTGACTCGTAATTGAGCGATGGTGGAAAAAAGACTATAGTTGGATGATAGTGGACAGAGGATTATATACGGGCCTAAATGGTTGGAGGAGTGTAGGTGGGTGATGGTGATCAGAGGATCATGGAATGAGAGATGTTGGTTGGAGAATCATAATTGGGTGATATTGATTGATTGATTATAGTCAAGCAACACTTGATGGCCTGTTAGTTACGCAATGGCTTGATGGTTGCAATCAAGTAGTGTACCACTAATAGTGTTGAAGCCGCGGTCAGACTGTGAAGATTGGGAGAAGAATAGGAAGTAACAATCAAAAGGTGGCGCTTAGGTGAAACTTTAAAATTCTTAGAGCCTTTGAGATTTCTTGAATCTCAATCCCAAGTCTAAGCTCCAAGTTCCATTTCATGTAGAGAGTGATGAGTAATTTATAAGTTTTGAGAGTGGTGTACCAGATAAATATATGTAGAAAATATATAACACTATATTGAGCAAATTATACTTTTATCATAGGGTATTTGTATAGAATTTAAGTGCCTTAATATTTTCATAATTAAACAGTTGAGTGCTCGTTGGATTTGTCTAGTCGAAATCAATTTTACTATAAGCATACAAAATTTAGAGATTGTTTAGTCATCCAATTAATATTCTAAATTTTTTAATTTTGGTTCAAGCACCCGATCTGAGCTCATTTCTACTTTGATAAGATCTCTTTTGGTATCTCTAGATTTGTTACATCATGAAATTCACTTCGTCTATAAGTTTACTAAAATTGGAGATATGATGATTATGACATATCTAGAAGAACAAAAATATTTATTCCCACAAATAATTTATTATCTATTAAGACTCACTATTGATGATGGATTCTATATGTGGTAGAAGTTGGAAGGGTCTTCAAACAAAAAGCATTGTATTCAAGTGACCGTTTGTGATATGTCCTATTGTTCCTTTGAAGAGAGAGTAACATAGATATAAAAGTTTAAGAAATATCAAAAGTACACATCATTCTTATTGGTAGCATCATGTATCAATATTGTGAGGAATAACAAGAGATGAGGGCGATAGATGTCGGCATTGATGTCAATATTGTGCATTAACATTATAAGTGATCGCATGAATCTGTCTTGTAATTAGTTGGTATGGATTAATGGTAAGCATCAACCTTATAGATGATAATGTGAGTCAACATTGTTGATGATAATAGTAAATGAAGTCGGTGTAATTCAGTAATAGTAGTCATATGATGTTGGTCAAGAGACTGTAGTTAAATGACGGTGGTCAGTTGATCATAGTCAAGCTACAACAATCGGGCAATGATTATTAGGAGACTGTAGTTAGGTGACAAATTTAAATAGAGTAGTTAGAGACCACAATAGTTGGGCAATAGTGCTGGGAAACAATGATTGCTGGCACCGACCATTATAGTCGAATATCGGGTGGAACTCTAAACTCTTCCTAATCTTAACTCATGGTCCTTTCATCTCTCAAATGAAAAATTCAAAATTTATTTATAATTTTCTTAGAGTGATATTTTGATAAATCTAATCAAAATCTCAAAATATTTATTTCAAACAACCTATATTGATTTCTTCGATTATAAATTATTTTTCAACATTGAAGTGCTTTCAGGATTTTATAATTGAATTATATTGAACTCATTGGATTCCTCTCATCAAAATCTCATCAAATCATCTTTGGGATCGTCAGGTTCTTATAAAAACATTCAATTCAAAAATAAATTTGCTGAACTCAGACGTTTGAGCAGTCCTAAAACTAGTTTAAAAAATTTCTAATTTCATTACGGCATCAGGATTATGAATTTTCTCATGATGTATCTTCAATAACTAAAATTTTTGTCAAGTTTAAAATTATTTTAAACTATTTAAAATAAACACAGTGCATAATTTTTATTGTACTCATAAAAAAATGAATTAAAATTTCTTTTAAACTACTTATTATTAAAATATTCTGACCCATCATATCTGCTGTTTAGCAGCATTTTATAGCGTTTTATAAAAAATTTGACTAAGAAAAATTTGAGGAGGTCTCCTCGAAGGAGAATCCAATTTTGACTAGGCAAAGTCCACCTAACCATTCTTATTACTCTTACTTTACGTCTGTATATATATATATTAGTACTTTCATCTTCTTATGGCCAATCTAATCAACTGGCCTTCTCCTTCTTATCCCTTCAACTGACCAAATCTCTCCCACCACCATCTCTTCCTCCCCAATTCTTTCTCGCCGTTCTTATCAAATTAATCGATAGTATAGAACTGTTCTATTAATGGCGAGGGCAGGAAGATCAAAAGCGGCAAGCAAGATGAGCTACTTTGCAAAGGCGGGCACTTTCTCGGTCTCCAACCCTCCCCACAGTCCCGGCAGGCGGTCAGATCGGGGCTTCTCCGGCCCGATCGTCTCAATTATCCCCAAAGATGTGCAGCACAAGAAGAGGAGCAATAGTGGAGGCGGAGCTGAGCCCACCTCTCCAAAGATCTCTTGCATGGGTCAAATCAAGGACAAGACGAAGAAGAAGAAGAAGAATAAGAAGAAGAAGGAGAAGGGGGAGGAAAAGCAAACCGAGAAGCCTAGCAGGAGGCTATGCAGCTCCTGTTTTAAAGGTCTGTTTCGCCGGAGGGTGAGGCCCGGCGGGGTGCCGCATGAAAAGGAGGTGGAGGAGAAGATGGAGATGAAAAGGGTGCCGAAGTTAGCGTCCGCGGCGCCGGCTCCACGGTTGGGTCAGTTGCGGCGGTATCAGAGTGGGCGCGAGACGCTTGCCGGTTTTGATTGGAGAAGGACAATGGGACAGAACTATGGAGACGAAGGGGAGGAGGAGGACGAGGACGACGATGTGTTTATTCCTCACTCTGCTCCAATCCTGGTGGGCGGCGGCGCGGTGGCTCTGGAGCCGAAGAAGGAGGTGAATTTATGGAGGAGGAGGGACATGCCTCCTCCACTTCCCCTACAAATTCAGAAAAAATGATTTTTTTCTTAATTGAAGAATAGAGTACCATGTAATCCGTGCGTCAAACTCTTAAACTCTTTGGTTCATGTAACTGTAATTTTCTTGGTTCAATGAATTTTTGTTTCCCTGAATGATTCTAAAGAGATTGATGCGTGTAATAACCATGCAAAGAAGCTCTGATATGATCAGTTTCTTTGAAGAATTCAATTAGAATTAGTTTTGTAGATTTTAAAAGAAGTGTTGATAAAAACAATGAAGAAATAATCCGTCTCCGTAAGCCAACACAATTTTAATGTTAATCTTATAAAATAAATTATAAATCAAAATCTCTATTTTCTTTTTCTTTTTTTTTTTTTAATTCTGTCAAGATATCATCACCATTATATATATGTATATATTCACGACAATGGAAAAATATAAATTTTAACATCTTAACTTCATACGAAGATCCAACACACAATCAAATAAAAAAAGAGAGTGTAACGTTCATAAAAGATTGTTTTTATATTGAAAACATCTAAAAATGAAAAAAAATCACAGGATCTAGCCTAATTTGAATGAATCCACTAGTGTTTGCTGTCAATAACATATGAGGCATTTCCTTGGGGGAAGACATTGGCTTGATGAGAGTGCATTACATGGTGGGATTTGGAAGATTTAGTATTAATATATTCGTTTGGTCGGTAGGACCATAGTTGGTGGACTATAGAGATCGAAAAGTTCGTTGTCGGATGATGGTGGTTGGATGATTATAATCAACTCCTTTGATCATGGACCATTTATCTAGTATTTGAGTGTCTTAATGATGTCAGAATTCGACGATCTTCGACTCGTTCAATTCTTCTCGTGAAGCCACTCAATTTGACTATAAGCATGCCACGTTTAGAAACCATTTTATCATCCAATTTATAGTTTGAACATTCCAAATGGGCTTCGGGTCTTAAATTAATTTGGACCCATTCGGGTTCATATTGGGTCAAATTTGGTGTAGTTGGGTTCTTCTTTTTGAGATGTTCAGTTCAACATTAAGTTTCCTGAAATCAGATCAGATGGCCCGAATTTAATTTTAAAAGTTTTCAATTTAATTTGTCCTCAAGATTCATTCCCGGTCAAGATAAATTTTTGATGATATATATATATATATATATATATATATATATATATATATATATATATAAAATTGGTTTGATAAATTTTAAAAAAATAAAGATAGACGATGTGAATATAGGGAAAATTAATTAAATACAAAGACCTTTGTATGTAGGGGGCTATTTGGTTTTATAAAAAGTGAGCGTAAAGTTTTGAAAATTTTGTGTTTGATTCCATGAAAAAAGAATTTCAAGTAAAATTTTAGTGAATTTAAAATTACGATACAGTCCAATTATAATGTATTTAAAACTCATACATTTTCAACGGAATTTTAAATACACCATAAGCTTAGTCCACTCTCCTTGTCTTTTGCCTCTATTAGCCCCAAACTATTGTCATGGGCTACCATCATTATTGAGCTATATATTATATTTATTTTATTTTGAATCTAATAAAAAAAATATTTACCGATATTTATTCTACAATAAATAATTTCAAATATATTAAATATTTTAATATTATTATTTTTACAACAACCTAAACTGCCCCATTATTATCAGAATAAACATCTTAAGAAATATATAATAAAATTAACTCTAGGAATAAATTTAAGCCAGTCCTAAAATTTTTTTCCTGATTGTGCTGCAAATTACCTGCAATATCTAATACTCATTCGCTGCCATTCTGACAAAATAAAATTGACATTTAGCTCTGAATTTTGAAGGATTCATCAAACTTTGTCTCTCGTGTCTTTTTCTTCTGGTTATTGACTGACTCTATATATGCTTTGCTGTTTTGGATCAATGGCAGTTTGCTAGTTTTTCTAATTCATCACTAAGAAGAAGTCACAGGAAATATCATAGCATTAGAGTAGACCAATTCTTATGTGATGTGAGCAGAAGGCATGCAGCATAATAATTTATCAGAATGGTTACTTATTCCTAAACTCGGAAAGAAGGTTTCGTATTTCTCTTTCCTCTCTATAAACTGACTGGAAAGGATTTCAATGGTATTTTTTATCTATTACAAATAATGCCCCTTCTCAAGAAAATATATTAATATAGTGTGGTTAACATATTACATCGTGGAAGTTATTTGACCTCTATGAAATGAGAATTGTATTTAAGTTAACTCCTTTGAAAATGGGAGACTAGTGACGAAAAAGTTCAGTATAAATTTTGATATTGATGTCGGAATTTATAATTGGTATTAATGGAATGCATTGATGTTGCTAATGATAGTGGGCGACAAGTCAATGGACGTCAGTGTAACTAAGTAATAATGAGTATAGAATTGTAGGTCGGGGCATCATAGTCGGGCTATAATAGTTGATGGATCATAGTCAAGCGAACGTATTTGGAGAGCTTTAGTAATGCAAAATTGGTTGGTGGACTATGTTAAGTGTAACAATCGTCAAAAGGATCATAGTTGGTTGATGATAGTTAGAGGACTTGTTACACCCACCATCCTGAAAGTTAAGTAATTAATTTGCTTCGAGTTAGATTATTTATTTTAAGTTAAATGTGTAACATCCTAGAATTTAATTAGGAAGAATTATTCTTTTATATTTTAATATAGAACAATTAGAGGTGCCTAATTCTTTTATCAATAAAAGCACTAGTGAAAAAAAAGCTATATATATATATATATATATATATATATATATATATATATATAATATATATATATATATATATATATATCTGTGTGTGTGCGCGCACTACAGGAAAAATGTCAAATACCGGCGGTTTATGGACCGTCGGTATTACCGGCGGCGTCGCCGGCGGTCTAGCCGTCGGACTCTAACGACGGCCAAACCGGCGGCTTAGCTACGATACACCGCCGGTAATACCGACGGTCTATAAACCGCCGGTAAACCGCCGGACATCAATATGAACCGGCGGTCTAAACCGCCGTTGATAAGTGATTTTAGCCCTAATACGAGCCGCCTCGCTCCGCTCATTTCATTTTCACTCTTTCCTTCTCTCTCTCGGTCGCTCGCTGTACCGTGTCCTCCGCTCGTCCGATCATCCCCCGACGAAGGAACTCCGACCGCCAACCCCAGTCCGACCGCCGCCGACCCCAGTCCAACCACCGCCGACCCCAGTCCGACCGCCGCCGACGAGTCTACTCCGACGCCCGACCGCCGACCGATTCCGACCCCAAACAATCCGATTTCTATTTTAAGGTTATTTTTTATGGTTTTTCTTTGATTATTTGGTGCTACTCCATGTTATATTATCTTTTTAGTTAATGTTTCATACTTTAAAAATGTGGGAGAGAGTTATGGAGCATAGGTTTAGGTGTGATACTAATGTTTCTCAAAATCAATTTGGATTAATGCTTGGTAGGTTTACAATGGAAGTCATACATTTTTTGAGAGGTTTGATGGAGAAATATAATGAGAATAAGGAGGATCTATATATGATATTTATCTATTTAGAGAAAACATATGTTAATATTCCAAGAGAAGTGCTATGGAGGGTTCTTAAGAAGAAAGGAGTTAATAATGCTTATATTTAAATCATTATTGATATGTATGTAGGAGCTATTACTTGTGTTCAAATACATGGTAATTTGATCAAGTATTTTCCTATTTCGGTTGGATTATATCAAGGATCAGCAAGAAGTCCATATCTTTTTTGCTTTACTCATAGATGTTCTCACTAGACATTTGTGAGAGGATGTACCTTGGTGTATGTTTTTACTGATGATATTCTTCATGTTGATAAGACTAGAAAGGGAGTTGAAGGAAAACATGAATTATGGAGGTCAACTATAAAGTTTATAAGATTTTCGCTTCAATAGATCTATAACTGAATATATGATGTGTACTTTTAGTTGTAATAGACCTTGTGAGGGGATTATGGCATTGGGTGATCAAGACATTAATAAGAGTTGACTTGGTCAAATTGACCAAGTCGAACCCCAAGACCCTCTCCAATGGGTTCAGAGAGTCGAGTCGAGTCTGTTGGGCCTAGACTTGTACCCTGGGTCAACCCGGTTGACCAAGTCAACCAGGGTTGACCACCTTGCCCCTTTAGGCCCCAAATCAAATCTATGCGTTTATTTTATTTAAATGCAACATATGGATAAGCTTTTGTTCTTTTAGATCATGATTAAGTCCTTCAAAGCATAAAAATCTATTTGGATGTATAACAGATTGTTTATGCCTCCAACATGTAGGGTACGTTTACTTCAACGTGCAAATGACTATCCAAGAAAAGAGATATTGGATGTATAACAGATTGTTGCCGGGTCGAAAAGGATTGACAGTTGAATTTATAGAGGGAGTTGAAACTTTCATTCAAGTTGCATCTCAACTGCCTTCCTTTCAGTTTGATAAAATGTTTAGATGTCCGTGTTCGAAGCATAAAAATCTAGCATTCCTAAAGCCCGATGATGTGAAGCTTGATTTATATCGTAGGGGATTTCTTCCAAACTATTGGATTTGGACATCACATGGCGAGTACGAGCCACATAGAGATGCTCATGCCGGTTCATCTACAGCTTATGAAACATTTGATGAAGATCAAATGAGTAGACCCTATGAAGACCTTATTTTTGATGTAGCAGGTCATAATTTAAGGTCTAATGTGGAAGAGCCACCAAATGCAGAGACACAAAAATTCTTTGAGTTATTACATTCAGCTCAAAAACCAATTTGGGAAGGTTGCAGTACGCATTCAGAATTATCCATTGCAGTGAGGATGCTAAGTATTAAAACTAAGTATAATATTCCCTGTGAGTGTTTTAATGACGTTATTGGTCTTATGAAGGAAACTAATCCGGCTGACAATTTAATTCCCTCAGACTTGTACCGAACAAAGAAATTAGTATCCAAGCTGGGTCTCACTGCTACAAAGATTGATTGTTGTATCAATGGATGTATGTTATACTATAAGGATGATGCAGCAGAAGTTATTTGTCGCAGCTGCAATGCTCCTCGTTTTAAGCAAAACTCGGGAAAACAACGTCGTCCAAAGAAAGATGTGCCATATTCCCGTTTGTTTTATTTACCAATCATTCCAAGACTTCAGCGGCTCTATGCATCAATGAGTTCAGCAGGCCATATGAGATGGCATAAGGAGAAAATAGCAAAAAGTGATGTTCTTTCTCATCCATCAGATGCTGAAGCGTGGAAACATTTTGATCGAGTGCATCCTTCATTTGCTGCTGAACCCCGCAACATAAGATTGGGATTATGTACTGATGGTTTTACTCCTTATAGTCAAACAGCTACACCGTATTCTTGTTGGCCAGTTATATTAACACCATACAACCTGCCACCAGAGATGTGTATGACTACTCCGTTCATGTTCTTAACTCTGATTATACCTGGACCACATAATCCGAAGGCAAAGATTGATATCTATTTGCAACCATTAATTGATGACCTCAAATTATTATGGGAAGAAGGAGTGCTCACATATGACATATCAATAAAACAAAATTTTCTCCTTTGAGCTGCTTTGCTGTGGATTATCGGTGATTTTCCAGCTTATGGTATGTTGTCTGGTTGGAGCACAGCAGGGAAATTAGCATGTCCTTACTGCATGGAGAATAGTAAAGCTTTCACATTAAAACATGGAGGAAAAAAATACTTGGTTTGATTGTCATCGTATGTTTCTAAATGCTAATCATCAGTTTCGAAAAAATAAAGAAGCATTTGTTAAAAACAGAATTGAGCGATCACCTCCTCCACCCAGATTAAGTGGTGATGAGATACTACAGAGACTTTCCAACATTCCAACAATTATTGATTATCCAATGCTATCAGAATCTAAATTTCCGGGTTATGGTGTTCAACATAATTGGATTAAAAAAAATATTTTCTGGACATTACCTTATTGGAGAACTAATTTGATAAGACATAACTTGGATGTTATGCACATTGAGAAGAACTTTCTGGATAATATTTTTAATACAATTATAGATGTTAAAGGCAAGAGTAAAGATAATGTCAAAGCAAGGATGGAGATTAAAGAGTTTTGTCGGCGAAAATATTTGGAGTTAGTAACAACAACTGACGGTAAACTAATGAAGCTCAAAGCTCCTTACTCTTTCACGTTAGAGCAAAAAAGAATGATATGTCAGTGGTTTAAAGGTTTAAAAATGACGGATGGTTATGGATCAAATATAAGCCGATGTGTTGACTTGAAATCTGCAAGGTTATTTGGACTCAAAAGTCATGATTGTCACATAATTATGGAGGTTCTTCTTCCGATCATAGTCAGTATGTTACCCGATTACATATCAAATCTGTTGATTGAGCTTAGCATTTTCTTCAAAGATTTATGTTCATCTAAACTAAGTGAAAATGCTTTACGGAGGTACGAGGATAACATACCAATCATCCTATGCAAGTTAGAGAAGATATTTCCCCCGGGTTTTTTTGATTCTATGGAACATCTTCCAGTCCATCTACCTTACGAAGCTAGAGTTGGTGGACCTGTACAATATCGTTGGATGTATCCTTTCGAAAGGTAAATGTGTTAAGATTTTTATTAATTACTCAATATTTTTGAATCAGTTAAGATAACATATTTTTATTTGATTAATAGATATCTGAACAAGTTGAAGAAATATGTTAAGAATAAAGCACGACTAGAAGGATCGATATGTGAAGCATATTTATCTTAAGAAACAACTCACTTTTGCTCCTACTATTTTGAGCCACATGTAAGGAGTACAAGAACAAAAATGGGTCGTAACATGGACTTCGATGTAGAAGAACAATCACATGCTACACTAACAGTATTTAGAAGGCAAGGAAAGCCTAGTGGCAAATGTGTTGAAAGATATCTCAACGATTTAGAAATAAATACAGCGAATTTGTATGTACTACTGAACTGTGAAGAAGTTGAGCCAATCTTAGAGTAAGTTCTAACATAATATTAATAATAAATTAGTAATGTTTATTTAAAATACTTATGTATTATTTGTCACCAGGTATTTCGTAAGCAATTTTCCTTTGACAGATTCAAGGGAAATTGAGCAAGCTGTTGCAAATGAATTTCCAACTTAGTTCAGATCATATGTGAGTATATTTTTTTTTATAAATTTAAATCTTATTTATTATCAAAAATACTAAAATTTGAAAATATTTTTAGGTACAAAATCCTGATAACAAATGTTTCGATAAAGGTTTGCAAGCATTAGCATGGGGTCCAATGCGAAAGGTAAAAACTTGGCCAATATATATAGTGAATGGGTTCAGATTTCATACCAAATCGTGGAGTGAAGAAAGAAAAACTGAAAATTGTGGAGTATGTGTTAGAGGAAACACTCATGAAGAAGATGAGTGTGATTATTATGGTATTTTGAATGAGGTCCTTGACTTGGAATACCCAGGCGAAGATGAGAACTTTGTATGCTTATTTAACTGTCAGTGGTATGATCCAGTATAAAATAGAGGCACGAGGGTTCATCCTGTGTATGGTTTAGTAGATGTTAAACATAGTAGAAGATACGGAAAGTTTGATCCATTTGTGTTAGCAAGCCAAGCTATTCAAGTTTACTTCAGCAAATATCCCAGTGGTCGCAGAGACAAACAAGATTGGCTAGCTGTCATAAAAACAAAAGTACGGGGAATAATTGATCAACAATACATTGTAGCAACTACACATCAAGAGGATGAGATGTCAAGTTGTATGCCTGTTGAAAGTGAGGAGATGACAACTACAACCTCTACTATTGAAATGGAGTTAGAATATGTGAATAGTTCAACTAGTTCCGGCGAAGAAGAGAACGAGGATGAAAGTGAAGATACCCTTGAGAGTGATGAAAATAGTTTTGATGGTTCTGATTAGTTTTTGTAATTTAGAATTGTAGAATACTAATATTTTGTAATATTTTGACTACTTAGAAATGAAATTGTTATTTGCCAGCTTGTAATTTATTAACTGCTTTATTAACTACTTTTTATAATTCAATAACTGCTTTATTAACTGCTTCTCGTTATTCATTACCTGCTTCATTAACTGCTTTATTAACTGCTTTTCAATGCTTTAGTAATTCTGTTTTTTTAATATTGCAGATCTAGATGGCTTCAGGCGATGATCCTCCGCGTAAATCATTTGCTTCAAAGTTCCGCCGGAAGAAGATTACTATTAGTAGACCCACACAAGCTGAGGTAGGTGAGGGGTCTTCAGTTCCACCAGATCTACCTACACCACCACCTGCCAGGAGCCAGCAGCATTCACCAGAGCAGGGTCAGGGACATTCAGATCCACCTCCTGTTGTACCGCCATACTTCCCTATCCACTTCCCTCCTCCCAGCTCGACGAGTCCCCGCTTCCCCTCTCCAGATCAGACAAATGCTTCTCCATTCTATCCATATTACCCCCCACCATCATCACAGGCAGCTGGTCCATCCACTGGTCCCCACCCTCCTTACCCTTACCCATATTACTACCCCTTTCCGGTGCAGCACGAACAGGGTGGACCATCTAGACCACCAGAGGTTGGCGCTAGCGATCATGGAGCAGCAACAGATAAGCGTCAATACATCGAGCCTGACGGCGATAAGTAAGTTCAATTTTAGTTATTAAGTTGTTTTTATTTTGATATATAACATGTTATTGACAAAAAAATCACTTGCAGCTTCAATCCTTCAAGGCCACCTATACATATGATCCGGGATATAATAAAGAATAAATATGATGCTCCTTACTTATCCTGGAAGAAGATCCCGAAGCCAGTTAGAGATATGTGGTTTGGAGAATTTCAGGTATGTTTTTTTGGTATGATTTCAAATATATGCTTTAATTTGTACTAATCCTAATCATTTCGATATTGCCTAAATTTTTTTAGAAAGAATTTAGGTGGTTGCCTGAGTACAACACGAGGATCAGATCAAATTTTGAGAGGAGAGGAGAGACTCGTCTCAGAGACATGTTCACGGACATCAGAAAGTCCGGGCAGCGTCCTAATTGGATTGGAGAGGGCGTTTGGGCTGATTTGAGTAGTGCTTGGGGTACCCCTGAGTTTATAAAAATGAGAGAGCAGAATAAACAGAACAGAGCCTCCGACTGCGGCGGTTTAGAAAGCTCTCTTCATACTGGTGGATCTGTACCTCATACGGAACATAGGCGGCGACTGGTAAGTGTATTGAATTGGTTTATTACATATATTTATGTTAGTATAACTAAACATCAAATTTCCCGAAAGAGTACCTTGGTCGGGATCCAACACCATTGGAGCTGCATACAAGAATTCATCAACATCAAGCTGACCAGCAGTGGGTTGATGAGAAGTCTAAGAAGGCTCATGTGAGTAAAAATTTTTGGATTTTTAGAATAAAAATTTATTTTAATAAAACTATTTGTAACTCGCGGGATGATTTCTTACGAGCTAGAGAAAGTCGGCAGTCCACTGGCGAGGGATCATCTTCTGGATCGGCCCATATTTCTGAGTATCAGACATGGTCAGAAGTTGTTGGTGGAAGACAGAGGGGGAGGGTATATGGCATGGGTTCACAGGCTTTTGCTATTGAGGGCAGTTCATACACCTCTGCATTTCATGATCCAAGTGGAGCTGAAGAATCTATAAGTGAGAGGGTTGCAGCACTTACTAGAGAGATTGAAGAGATGAAAAGGGTTCAAGCTAGAGAGATTGAAGAAATGAGGAAGGCTCAGAATGAAATGCAAGCAGAGTTGCAATCCTACAGAGCTAGAAAACAAAGGAAGAAGGACCAACAGGAGCAGCCATCTGCAGACAGTGAGGATACCGATGATGATTAGATGTTTATTATGTTTGATGAATGTATTAATTAGAACTTGTGAACTTGTAATTGTAACATTATCATGAACTATCTTGTGAATTTGTGATTGTAATGTTATGATGAATTTTTGATTTTGTTTGTATTTTCTGGTTGTGATGAATATAGCGGCGTGTTGCCCAACATATATTGCTTTTTTTGCAGGTTTAGACTTTAGGGTGAACCTCCCTCAAATAGAGGGGATGCTGTCAATTTTGTTTTTCAGGTGCTACAGGTTACCGGTGGCTAACCGGCAGTTTGGCCGCCGGAAACGACGATACCGGACGGACAAGATAAGCCGTCAGTTATAATATTAAACCGCCAGTAATTACCGGTGGTTACCGACGGCCGCCGGCGGTTCTACGATGGACACCCGGCGATTTAAACCGTCGGTAATACCGACGGCTATAACCGCCGTCCACCGCCAGTAAATTACCTGCGGTCTAACGGCGCCGTCCGGCGGTCTACGAACCAGACGACGCTAGTTTTAAACCGTCGGAAAACTGCCGGTAACGTGACCGGCGGCTTACCGGTGGCCTAACCGCCGGCAAACCGACGGTTGAAATTCCGGTGGTTACCGGCAGTATTAGCCGCCGGAAAACCGCCGCAAAAATAAACCGCCGGTAACACGCCGTCGGAAATGGTTTCCTACGCCATTTTTTCCGACGGTTTACAAATCTCCGTTAGACCGCCGGTAACATTAAAAACCGCCGGTAAATCTAGACTAAGCACCGGAAAAAACCGCTGGTTTTCAGCGTTTTTCCTGTAGTGGTGTGTGTGTGTGTGTGTATGCTTGTCTATATTCATTTTTCTAAAAATTATGTATACTGCTCATAATATATACAATAATACAATAATATCAGAACTATTCCGTCATGAGTACAAAGGAGTACCTAAAATAATAAGAACCTAAACTTAAATTATCCTCATCAATCTCACACTCCGGCTCTCTTGCTCTGACTTGAAATCATTTAAGCACATATAATGAGCTCAAGAGTTCAGCAAGCAACCAGATCCTACAACTAAACTAAAACCATGTGAATGGAGCATTATGCATGTTAGCAGTTAAATCATAATAATAACATTAATATGACAACAAATCAATGCAGAAATAGTAAACACGCATATAGTAACAATAAAGTCTATAACCAGTAAAGTGATGCAGTACGGAAGCCAATAAAAATATACATTGAAGAAATTAGTAAACTAATATGAGTGTCAAATCACTAAAGAAGTCATCATATCAATATTATCAATTAGTAGAGAAATTACTTAAAATTGTAAAATTGAATTGATCGATAAAGATTTTTAGAATTATATCAATGTAGTAAATTCCTATAATGATATATACATACTTTGCAATTATTTTATATCAGTATTAAATTAATATCTTAATCACATACTTAGTAACAATATAGTGAATCGATATCAATAATTAGTATTGTGAATCAATAATAATGTCGAACATTATCTATATATGTATCAATAGCAGTATCAGTATAGTATATTCATAAAATTGGTGGCAGTAGCACGAAAATAATGCAGCAATAGTAAATTTGTATAGTAACAGTAAATCAGTAAACAATAATAATAAAATGGTAAAATATACAGCAACAACAATAATAAATCAATAATATGTATTTCAATAGCCACATTAAACTAGTAAGAAATTCTGGCTTACTTAGTATTTTTTCAATATCGTTTCAGTAACAGCAAATCATTGGCTTAGTAAATAGAATTATCACTCTTTGCCCACTCATACAATAATCTTCTTATAACTCTCAATTAGTATTACATGAATTAGTAGAAAATAACATTAAATCATAATATTTAAAGAAAAGTCAGCCATCCAATTCTCTTATACACGTCAATCAATTTCCAGCCAAAGTCAGTGAATAATTAAACTTTACTTATTTTTTCTCACTCATATATTATTATCATAGCACTAAAAAAGTAATAATGATTAGTTATTACTCAATCACATTTAATTCGAATATAGTGCAATTAATAAAACATAATGAAGCTTAATTAAAAAAAGTCAAATTTTATAATAAAAGGTAATAAAAAACCCTATTGAATATAAATTCACATTTTTAGAAATTAACCAAAATAAAAAAGATCATATATAATGATATTTTCAAGTTTTAATTGAACTAAAATACTACTTTTAGATGTCAAAATAAATTTAAAAAATATAAATAACTATTTTTTTTTCAAAATCACCTAATAAAAAATCTCAAATAAATACTCAAAATATTCATAATTTCAATATCTATAATATATAAAAAAAGTTATGTGATGAAAGTTTTACCAATACAAAACAATTCTCATTTTTTTGGTAACAAAAATATAAATTTGATAGATAAAATTTAAAAAATATCAAATTATTGAGATAAAAACATGATAATAATTATTTATAATAAGATGAGCAAATATTTAAACATGACTGATTGGGAAAAAAAATTTTATAGCCTCCAAACCTTAGAATTTTTTTCTCTCTCCACACTTCCTCTTATATTTTCAAATTGAATAGATAAATGAGGCTTTAATAGATTAGAGAGTTGCTTAAGATATTTATAAATAAAAAATAATATAATATTATATAACATAATAATTTTTAATATAAAATTTATATAAATTTTTATGGAGCATAGAAAACCATAGAATACTTTTCATAATATGGCTTAATTTATTTAAAATTCTTTGATAAAATCAATTTACAAAACAAATATCTAATGATCCTAAAACTTTCACTTGTACTGATATATATATATATATATATATATATATATATATATATATATATATATATATATATATATATATATATATATATATATATATATATCTTAAGGATTTATATCAATGCTATAAATTATGAAATAATTAGTGTAGTTAAATTACTATAAAGATGATTTATGTTTGACTTATAATGACTCATAATTTTTTTTTACTGAGTTATTACCGATGACACAAAATGAACTCGTGAAATACATAACTTTATCTCTGAGAGAGAATGCAAGTCACCAAATTATTTGGAAGAGTGCCACGACATCGGTATTTCGGCACTGCAATATTGAGCTCAATGTTTCGTGTTGATTTAAGATGTGTGATGTGATGCCCTATTTCACTATCTATGAGATTTTGGGAGAATTTAAAAATTCTTTTGGGTCACTACTATGGACCTCTAAAAGGACACCGCTCGACTGCAGAGGGAGTATGATCGCACCATCCCGAGGGATAGAGATGATCGCGGGCCTCCATGCTCCTCAAAAAAGGGCTAATAGAAGGGCAGATTAGATCATACATACAACTAACCATTAAGGAAAGTGGCTCTAAACTATTTGGAATCACCCCTAAAGCTCATAAATGAGCTAAGGAGATGTTCCCAAGTATTTGAAGAAAATTTATAATATTAAATAATTTAAATTATTTAATTAGGGCAAAAAGGTAATTTTAATAAAAGTTTAAGTTAAGGCTCAGATTGAGGTTCAATTAAGGGGCCCTAATTATCTAAGGTTAAGGGTTAAATTATGGAGGGTTTAAGTAATATGGGTAATTTTTTTAGTTGAAATAGATTTATTAGAATTTTCTGAAGTTTTCTGGTCCTAATTAATGGGGAAATTAGGGTTTATTAATTAAGGGGCCTAAAAGATCCTAAAAATTCCTAAAAAATTCTAGGATATTCAAGATGTCACTAAGTTTAAGTGTTAAAATTTTCATGTCATTTGGGGATCTATCCTAACTTCTAAAATCTTTTTAAGTTCGCTAGATGGTTCCTTAATTTTTATCCTTAGGGTGTCGCTACATTGAATGGGTTTTAAAATCAAGTTTTGGACTAACCCTTGAGATAAACATGTAAGGAATACATAAAAATAGTAAACATGCCAATTCCTAGGATCTAAAAGGGCCTAGGCTAAGTGCTCGTGCATTCTATGTATGCAAAGTACGATAGAAAGATGACTAAGCATGATTAATGATGTGATTAATGGATGATTCGAACTCAACCACACACTAATCCCACCTCCCCATGAATACTATTTATAAGCATAGCCAAGGTTTAAAATTTTAAGAGTGAATCTCCCAAAAATTAGAGATTTAAAGTATAAGTAACTTTAAAATTATTTAAAATACTTATAATATATTGATTTTAGAAAATAGTGTAATTGAAAATACTTCAATTTGTATGAACATATAAGAGATTCACTGGTCACCCGGTTGAGGCTTCAAAGAGGCTAAAAATAAATTTTATAATTTGAAAATAATTAAGATAATAATTATTTAAGTATTATTTGAATAGTCAATTAATTAAGCAATGCAGAAATTAACCTGAAAAAGTAAATTTGTTATTTGAAAATATTTTTAAAATAAAATACACATTTTTCTAAAAAATTTGAGGTATTATACGTCAAAATTGGGTTCAAAATGAAATAGATATGAAATTTTAAAGCTTAATGTATTAAAAAATAATTTTAAAATAATTTAAAGTAATTCATATTTAAAAATAATCCTTAAATGAATTGAATTAAATATTATAACTTCAGGAATTCTTTTATAAAATAATCTAAAAGATAATAATTTTTTTTAATTTAAGGAAAATATCTAAATTTTAAATTAATTCTTAATTAAGTAAATCAAAATAATTAGTTAATTAAAATGAGAAAAAAATATTGATAAATATTTAAATAATAATAATAATAATAATAATAATAATAATAATAAAGTAATTTAAATAATAATTGTAATAATAATAACATTAATATAATAATAATAAAACAATAAAATATAATTATAACTTTAAAATAATATTATTTTTAAATTAATGGAAATAATTTTTTGAAAATTTTGATATAAATTTTTTTTTTTTGGACAAAAAAATAAATTTTGGTGATTTGTTGAAGTTGAAATAATTAAAATAGATTTAAAAAACTAATCAAAATAAATAACTCGGCGACCTGGAGACGTGGAGAGATTGGATTGGACCCATAGTTTTGGGCAATCATTCCCTGGCGGCGCCATGATTGCATTGCCGTCAATGATTGTCGCAATGATTGCGGCAATCGAACCACGGACGCGACATCCACTTAACCACATGAACCCTTGCGCACAGCCTTCAGATGCCCCGCTATTCGGATTAGACAGTCCATATGGCGTTAAACCAAGATCTGAGCAACGGATGTATTACATGAAGTCGGATCAACTACGGTTTGACGAGATTCAGACCTTGGATAAGAGAAATCAATAGTCTAGATCCTGCAGGGTTGAAGCCAGTGCTACCCGAAACCCTAAAACCTTTTTTCATCTTGTTCTCGCAATTGGCTGAACCAAATGCAGTGAAATTTTAAACACGAGATTTACGTATGAAGAGCATTGTTGAGGAGGTATTCTTATGATTTGAAAGTCAATATGCAAAGAGCTATTTAAACCTAGGTG
This sequence comes from Dendrobium nobile, assembly GCA_022539455.1. Taxonomy (NCBI): domain Eukaryota; kingdom Viridiplantae; phylum Streptophyta; class Magnoliopsida; order Asparagales; family Orchidaceae; genus Dendrobium; species Dendrobium nobile. The sequence goes on along the minus strand of CM039734.1, from coordinate 41,913,752 downwards.
TCCTAATCTAAGTTTAAGGATTTCACTTCAGTTTTTTGGATGGTTTGATCCACTTATTGTCTTATTGCATTTGTAGACTGTCCATGCTCCTTTTTATAGAAGAAATCACAGTTCAAAACCCTATAGATCGATGGAAAAATCTCTTGGAATGAGTTTGGCCTCTGGTTGGTCGTAGATCTCGTCGTAGGCGAGGTCTTGGTGGCAGGTTTAGGTGGAGAAAGGTGTGGAGGAGTCCAAGGAGCTCACACAAGAGAAAACTCAGGCTTGGGGGCTCTTGGGGGAAATAAAACAGCAAAAGATCCAAAATAAACCCTAATTTCCCCTATTTATAGCCCTAGACCTATCATTGATGGTCTAGATTAAATCTAGTGCTGAAATAGAAGAGGGAGGGAGTGATTAGGTCGGGATTTGCATTAGAGAAGACTAGGAAACACTCCATAGCACTAAAAGAGATTAAATTGACCTAAATAGGTCAATCTAACCTATTTAAGACTTAGGTTGACCAAGTCAATGGTTGACCTGGTCAACCTAGTCAAATAGGTCCAAGGGAGTGGGAACTTGAGCCTAGGAGAATTTGAAATGTGTTTGGAATTGATTTAGGCTAAAAATGGGTCTAATTGGGTCAATTTGGGTTTACCCAGGTTCACCTGGTCAACCAGGTTGACCCATGGCCTAGGTCTAGGCTCAACAGACTCAGGTTGATCTACTGAACTAATTGGGAGGGGTCTTGGGGCCTAGCTTGGTCAATTTGACAAGGTGAACCCCTTTGACCAAGAGTTTGAGCAAAAAAAGAGGTCAACAACTACAACAATGGGATGGTGGTCATTATAGCACTGGTTAAAAAAGAATATCTTAATCCATTTGCTAAGTACCATACCTCACCTAGACATCCTTACTAGAAAAGAGAAGAAAAGAAGAAGAAAAAGAGGAGGCAATTTGTAGGTCAGAACTTGAAAATTGTTTGTTAAACTTGCTAAGAAATTGTTTGGCTCCAGGTAAACAACATATGCTCTATTTTGTTTTCAATTTCAAAATTTCTATAAAATAATATAATTAAAAATATATTTTATTATGTTTGGGTAAAATTCCATGTTGTAATTTTTAGTATAATGCTCTACACTCTATTATGAACAAGTTGATTATAGGAATGTAAATTTCTATCGATTGGTTTACTCAGTATGAGTTTTTAAAAATTTTGGATAAATGTGCCACTTTTGAACTTTAGTATAGTTAACAAAATGTGTCAAAATAATATTTTATAAAATCTCTATGAATATAGTAATATTTTGGAATTTTTGAGCATGCACCTAAATTTGGGGAATTTTTGTACAACTAGACAAATTAAACACATTCTATTTTAATTTGTTGATTATAAATCACATAAGCATCGTTGTGAATTTCATGGCATTATGGAGCTATATTATGAAAAAGAAAGTACAATGCTAATTCTATCCTTAGGCCCAATGCAAAGTCTATACTATATTTCGTTATTGAAAGTTTAATTTATGGTTTTTAAACCACATGAACTAGAAAGGCACACCAAGAAAGGGTTGAATTAGTGTTTTGAAAATTTTCTTTTAAAAACTTTCCATTTGAAAACCTTTAAATCAAATTCTCAACTTAAATTTAAACATATATATTAAAAAATAGAAGTAAATAATAAAACTTTTTTTTTTTATGTTTTAGATTTTATAGAAAAATAAAAATTTTTCTTCTTCTTATTTTTAGATTTTTTACTTCAATTCTTTTTGAACAAAAAATAAATTCAAAGCACTCTAAATATTTTTGTATTAAAAAATGTCAATTCTCAACTCAGTTTTACAGGAAAATAGAAGTGTAAGAAAATAAAATATAGAAAATAAAATGTTGAAAGAAATAAGAACAAACACACTAGAAATTTATAGTTATTCGGTAAACCTTGGCCTATGTCCATTCCCTGGAGTTCTCCTTTCTGGTTATTACACTAAACTCCTTATTCTCTCTCCTCTTACTCTTACAATATAATGGAGAAGCTCTTGCAAGAGTCTTTTCCATCTTTTCCTAGTGCGGCGTAGTATAAAAATCCCTTTCACCTTCCCTAGTGGGGCAGAGTAGCCAAATCCCTTTTACCTTCATCGGTGCGGTGGATTTGTGGTGGCATTTTAACACAAAGAGGTTCTTCTTGGAGTCTCCCTAAGTAAAAATTTGACTCTTGGAGGAAAAAAATTGGATGTTGGCAAGAGTAATGATGTGTAAAGTCTCTCTTACACTCCCTTGATCCCATAAGGCTATTCTTTCTCTTACAACTTCACCTCTCTCTCTCCCTTTCTCAAAACCCACTTTTTTAACCCTTGCTTACATAAAATACACCACTCAACTACCAAAGACTCTCTAAAATGAAATAAGATATATTTAAATAATGGGCTCTATGAAAATCCTAATTTTTAATTATCCCATGTCTATTCGTATAGTAAAATATGAAGATTGTATAGTTGGATTTGTTCAATATCCCTTTTAGTACTGTATGTGAATGTTTGGTTGTATGATCTATTAAAAAAATTTTCACTGATCATCCAATATGATAGTAGGGCCATCTAGTATGATTAGTTCAATCAAATAACAGTTTACCCAGTACGAATCTCGGGCAATTTATTATTGTATTGGTTATCGCTTGGTTTATATACAATATGAAAGATAACTTCATATAATATGATTAATAATTATAATTAATTTTGATTCAATTGCTTAATCATCAAGATTAAATTAGGCATGAATTTAATAATATTGTATAATACCATATTATTCATATAGTATAATTAGAACAATTTTCAGATTTTAAATTATTGCCTAATTTTTAATGTCGATGGGAATTTCTGATTATTTCTGATCATCCTATAAAAGTTGTATTATACATTAAAATTAGTTCAAATTTTAATTCTCTTAATTAAATATTCAATTAATTTTTTATTACACATATTGTATAATACAATCTGGATCAGGCAGCACACTCTTCAAAAAAATCAAAACATTTAATTTTAGTCCCCCGTGACTGTATACACGGTTTCTAAGCTAACATACATACTTTTATATTACATTAACTTAACAAAAATAAAAAATATACTCTTACATAAATTATAAATTTTCTATCCAATCTCGAGTCATGATCCACTGACATTGCAAGATGTGTTCTGCATCTAAAATATTAGTACACATAGAAAAGATAAATAATAATAAGAATATATAGAAGAAATTAAATAAAGCCCAATAATATTTATTATCATCAAAATATAAGTTTGGTCACCCAGGTTGTAACAATCTCTCCTTTTTTTATAATCATAAAAATTATTGGTTAAATTATAAGTTAAATCATTTCTCTCTAAAAGCTCCCTGTTACTAAGTGATGTCTTTAAAACTTAGGGAGAACCTTTTTTTTTTTATTTTAATTATAGCAAAACACAATCATAATAATCTACAATAAGATAATAACCAATGAAATAAAAAATAAATACACTAATAATAAACATAACTAGTATAAATAACCAATTATATACTCTCTCTTTTAGCAACAACAAAATGGAGATCTATGAATAAACATAACTATATCTCTAATGGGGGTGGTGGAGTAACCTAAAGAATTATGAAAATGATTTAGGACTCTATCAATCTCTAAACTATCTTAGATTTTTTTTTGATATACAAATTATAAAAGCCCTACTTAATATACATAAGTACACGTGCCAAAATAAATAATATTGTGATAGAGTATAGTATCGATCTCATAAGGAAGAATATTTACTTGCAAATACCAGTATTGTCTACTAAAATTATAATAAATATCCTACTCAATATCAATGAATTTTTGTGGATATTCAAACACATAGTTTAAAATAAATAAATAATTTAAATGAAATATTATTTGAATAAAATGTTTTAGATTAAAGAAATATAAATGCAATATTTTCTCATAATTCTCTTTTATGTTGATGCTATTCAGAGTATATGCATCACCAATTACTCAGTCAAGCATGAAGAGGCAAATGTTAGATTAAACCCTTCAAACCTCAATACCACTATAAACTCTTATAGTCTATCAACTTTTGAAAATCTTAGAAGAGTAAGTAAAACACTACTATTAAAACATTCTCATTATGATTAATCACTATAAATTTTGTATATGTCAAAACTATACATGTTCTTGCATCATACCAATCTAATATACTTGGTTGTGTCTGCTTTCCTATTCCTAGGCTCCATATTACACATGATATTAACTATATATATGATCACTATGTTCATTAAATAAAGACCTGATATATTAAAAATATCATTAAATTATTAATGAAGAGAATTCATTAGTACTCCATGTTCTATTTACACCATCATTCCAAAACTAGAGAGTTTTGTCAAACATGAAAAACAAAGGAAGCAAACTCATTTTTATTAATTGCATAAAAATAAAGAAAGTATAGAAGAAAAAGTATAACCAGATGAATTCAATGATCTCTTTTACACTCCTACTTGAACTTATATAATTGCTTTCACAAATATTGACTAAGCACTCTTATAAAGTGAATCTAGTACTCCTGAAATGCCTTTAATTATCACTCATGAGGAAATTATAGAGAAACACTATGAAGAATAAAATTAACTAATCGAATGAACACTATTACTAACATTATAATTGGACTTTTTATAAGAAAATATATAAAATAGATTCTGGCAGCGCTACACATGCGCCAACTATGCCCTAACACCCATAATATGAACTAAAACCACTATATTGAAGGTTTTCCTTTACTGCAGTGCTTGTTAATATGAACCCACAATTTAGTGAATTGATGCATCACTTTACTAGAAGATCGTGTTTTGAACAGTTACAACTATAGCGCTGTGACACTACTAACAGTTGATTGTTGCAGCATCCATATGGCACACCCCTTAGCTTTGCGGTACTAGAAATTGGCACTATGACCTTGTACAGACAATGACTGGGATTTACAGCATTGACTCCTCTAATGCTGCGACACTGTTAAATTTAGACTAGGAACTACTATTTCATGTCAGACGTCGTTACACTATACTATACCTAAAATTTTTATATATTTTCTATATTTTCCTACATAAATACAACTATAATAAAACATACTCACTAGCAATTTAACATATAAAATATAATATTATTTACGCTAATCAAATCCTCCATAGCTTAAACTCTTGCCTGTCTTTAAACAAATAAAATTTATAATTCTAATTAAGTGATTCGCCAAAAAAAAAAAAAGGTAATCTAAAATTGTTAAAATATAGAATAATACATCACCATCTAAAATTAGTAAAAATGAACAAGTCTATACTTGTAGTTTAAAAAAATATTAATAGCTAAACTAATCAATCATTTTAGTTACATCTCAATTTAAAATTATAAGTTACACATTTAATCATTAACTTATAATTATTGAAGTAAATAATTAAGTTTAAATGAGTAGATATGATGGTAGTTAATATTATACTTTCACTAATTTGCCATCCCTTATATTAGCTCTCCCATTCAATCCTTTTTAATTTATGTATAAGGTTGTATTTCCAATCTTATGTTTTCACTGATACAAAATTTGAATGTACTCATGTTTTTATTTTTCTATTCTTTTGAGAACAATTTTTTAATTTTTTTTCTTTTTCTTTTATGGAGTACATAATTAATGAATTTGAATATCAGCTTCTACTTTAGACTTTCATACAATCTTAATGATTTTAATTTAAGGATTTGCTGAGATTACTTATTCCATTTTCAGGTTAGCTATGATTTAAAATTTTAATATAATTATATCAAAAATTTAATGATAATTATTCATCCTTTAATTTTAGAAGTTAGTTTCATAGAGGTATAACTTGTAAATTGAAATTACGATAATAGTTTAAATGATTAAATGAGTTAAGTATTAGTTTTTTCAACCTATGAAGTATAATCCAAGTTCATTCAAACTAGGATATAAGGTTTTATTATTATCCCAATTTTGCATAAGTTTTAGTTATCATTTTTATAATAATTTATTTAATAATAAGAATATAAAAGTAATTGGAAGAAAATAACAATTTAAGCATGAAGAGAATTTGCTAATATGTAAATTTAGATTTTTTTTTTCTAGTGAGACCAGTTATGGGGAATGCTATTCTTCATTTTGAGCAACCCTCACTCCCATTATTACACAAAGGGCATATACTAAAGAAGGGTGGCCTAAACCCACAGAAGTAGATCCCCTTATAACATATGTAAGGGAAGACATGATCAATTTTCCAATATTATTAGTATAGCCCTTCTAATTGGAAAAGTTTAGGAGGGCTCTATCCTTAGTTTCCTCACTAATATGTTTGCTACGGAGAGTGAAGATAGAGAGGAAATAGTGACAAGCCTTGGAGATTTGAGGAATATAGGTTGCATGGAAATTAATGATTTTCTCTTCTCTAATTTTCCACCTAGCTTTACTATTCAGTCCATAAAGTAAGTCTAAAATTTCTTGGGAATTAAATGGTGCATGGCTAAAAGGAAAAATCCATCAAATTTCATATCTTTTAGCTTAAGGACTCTATTAATGGTAGATGAGTAAAATGGTATCCATCTCCCTCTCACATAACATTTAAAATTAAAAGCCTCTTTTCTGTTAGCAAAAAAAAAAAAAAAAAATCAGGCACTATATTTACAATGGACAAAAATGGTTCAGCATAGAAATGAGTCCAACCTCTATCAGAAATGGTTTGAAGGAATGGTTTTTGTTTGGGTTAAGAAATTCACACTCTAGGATCAAAGGTTTAGTGATTGCCCACTCAGTATATCTAGTCTCGCCTCAAAAACAAATTTGAGTTTAACATAGGTGGCCGCTCTATTCTTCCTTGATTCTTGAGTCCTTGGGACCATTGATAAAAAGAATTTGGGGGTAAGAGGAATAGAGAGATTGAGTGAAATTGCAATATAAAATGAGATGAAAATGGAATGTCTATTTATAAATGACAAAGCACTACAATGCTGCAAGGTACAACGCCATAATGCTCAATGCATGCACTAAATGATAAAATGGTTGGATTCAAACACTAAAATGGTATAAGACACGTGGAACAATGATGCTGGTTTAAGGAATTTGAAATGAGTTTATGAAAAGGAGCACCACTATGATGTTGCCATATGTCAACATAGTAGCGATCGTGTAAGTTGACCGCTGCAGTGTTATTAATAATATTGTGATGAAAATGATATGGAATTATGGTGTTTGTTATAGTACTACAACCATCATTAGAAATCAATAATGTTCATTTGAATCCATATGATTTATTTTGGCTTATGACTGTCAGCATTCTTTTTTGGCTAGGTTTGACCGGCACTACATCGCTTGGGTAAATACTACAACACTAGCATATATGGTTATTTAAGCTGTATAAATTTTTTATTTATGGAATCATACATATGTAAGGAAGGTTTTGTAGTGCAGTAAAAGTTAGCACTACAGTGATAAAATGAAAAAATGCAAAAAATAACTAATGACTTGACACTCAATGTAAAATGTAATGTAATGCAAATAATAAAAATACAAAATACAAAACCAATAAGTAATAATAATAATAAAAATAATAATAATAATAATAATAATAATAGTAATAATAGTAATAATAATAATAATAATAATAATATGAGTATGTCTAATTATGCAATTGATTCAACAATATAGTAAAAGTGCAAGTAAAATAAAATCTTCTTCGATAATAGTGCCAAAAACCGATGAGGGAAATGGAGTAACGTACAAAATTATGAAAATGATTTAGGGCTCTATAAATTCCTAAACATTACTTTTGTTTTCTTTGATATAAAAATTATAAAAACCCCACTTAATATACCCAAGTATATATGCTGAATCAAGTAATATAGTGATAAAGTAGAGTATCGATCCTATTAGGAAGAAAGTTTACTTGCAAATACTAGTACTATATACTATACAGCAACAACATCAAGCCTTTATCCCACTATGTGGGGTCGGCTACATGAATCCTTTTTCTCCATTGTGTCCTATTAAAAGTCAAATTCTCGTTTAAATCTAATAAAGAAAGGTTATTCCTAATATTTTCTAACCAAGTCTTTTTAGGTCTACTCCTACCTTTCTTAACACAAGTCAAATCTAATACTCTACTCTCCTAACTGGGTCATCGGAAGGCTGACTTTTTATGTGACCAAACCATCTAAGGCGACTCTCTCTAATCTTATCTTCTATTGGAGCTACTCCAACCTTTTCACGTATATCCTCATTTCGTATCCTATCTCTAAGGGTAAAGCCACTCATCCACCTGAGCATCCTCATCTCTACCACACTTAACTTAGTCTTATGCTTCTCTTTTAATGGCCAACATTTAGCACCATAAAGCATAGCAGGCCTCACTACCATCTTATAGAATTTTCCCTTAAGTTTGAGGGGTACATTTCTACACATAACAAGCCCGATGCATTCCTCCACTTCAACCATCCAACTTGAATTCTACTGATAATATCCCCATCTATTTCACCATCACTCTGAACAATAGATCCAAGATATCTAAAACGTGTACTCTTATTAATGACTTGATCGCCCAAAGTCACAATCCCCTCACTAGGTCTATTACTACTAAAATTATAGTCCGTATATTCTGTTTTGATCTACTCAAGCGAAAACCTTTAGACTTTAAGGTTGACCTCCATAATTCAAGTTTACCTTCAACTCCCTCTCTAGTCTTATCAACAAGAAGAATATCATCAGCAAACAGCATACACCAAGGTACATCCTCTTGCAAATGTCTAGTGAGAACATTCATGACTAAAGCAAAAATAATATGTTTTGGTGACTATTACTATATACTATAATTAAAATAATTATCCCACTCAATAAAAATAAGTTTGGGTGAAGATTCAATCACTTAGTTTAAAATCATTAAAAAATTTAAATGAAATACTATTTGGATAAAATATTTTAGATTATGGAATGTAAATACAATAAATTTCCTAATGATTCTCTTTTATATTGATGTTAATCAAACCATATGCATCACTTATCTCTTAGTCAAGTGTGATGAGATTAAGGACATATTAAACCCTTCCAACCTCAATACCTCTCTAACTCCCGCAATTTAACATCCTATTAAAATCTTAGAAAAATAATTAAAGCATGTACTGTTAAAACCCTCTCATTACAATTCATCTCTATAATTTGGCATATGTCAATCACCATGCCTATGTTTGCAGCATACCAATCCAATATACTTTGTTGCCCCTACTTTATTACTTTTAGGCTCTATATTACACCTGATATTAACTACATATATGGCCAAAATATGCATTAAATGAAGACCTAACATATTAAAAATAATATTAAATTATTCATGAAGAGAATTCATTAGTACTCTATAATGTATTTATACTATCAATAAAAATTAGAGAATTTAACTAAACATAAAGAACAAATGAAGCAAACTCATTTTCATTAATTTCACAAAAGAAATAAAGTATAGAAGAAAAGATATTACTGAATGGGTTCAATGATCTCCTCATACTACTCCTTGAACTTATAGAATTGCTTTCACAAACATTAATTAAATGCTCTTATGAAGTGGATCTAGTTCTCCCTGAATTTACTAAGTTGTCACTCTTGAGAAAATTACAGAGAAGCACTGTGAAGACTGAAATTAACTAAGTGACTTAACTCTCTTACAAGAATTACAAACATAATATTTATAGAAAAATATAAAAAATAAAATTTGGTACCATGATGCTCGATAAACTTGTGCCGCGACACCCATATAATGAACTAAAACCGCAGCACTAAAGGATTTTCTCCACTGCGGTGCTTGCTAATATGGACTTACTATTTAGTGAATATATGCATCACTTCACTAGTAGAATGTGTTTTGAATGGTTACAACTATAGAGAGGTAGTGCTGCTAATAGTTGAACACTGTGGCGTCCATGTGGCACTCCCTTTGGCTTAGTGGCATTAGAAATCGGCTTCGTAGCACTGTGTAGACAGAGACTTGGCTTTACCTCACTAACTCCTCTGAAATAGTGACAATGCTGAATAAAGAATGGGTACTACCATGTCTATATTGGCCAGTCTAACAGTGTTATTTATGGCACTATCGAGGTGTACTGTGAGACACCATGATGATGTACTATATATAAAATTTTGCATATTTTTTAGACAAATACAACTAAAACAAAACTGTTTCAGTAACAATTTAATATATAAAATATAATATTATTTACAATCATCAATTGCAACATTACAAAATACAGTGCAAAAAAGAAAAATAAAGTATAACAAGCACTTCTCTTATAAGGGTCATTAATCAGGTGGTTGTGGTGATGGTAGCTAGAAGAAATGTTTGATCGAGGCAAAATGCTCACTAAATCAAGAAAATTTTATCTCGTGCTGCCACTAAAATTGATATAGTATTTGATCCTAATATTTAGTGGACTCTTGGATATATATCTCTAGCGTATCTCCAAGAAATTAAATCACTCTATCATTGTGTCATAGAATTGTGGCTGGTACATAGGTGCAAGTGCTTGTTCTTCACCTTCCTCCTCTAGCTCAAGCTCAAGTACAAAATATACTCTACTGCGTCTACATCCATAAAGAATGTAAAAGGAGCTGTTGGAGTAAAAAAGTAGGAGGTGATCGGCTAAAGCAAGTTAAGTCAGCTTATATTTGGTGTCTAAAATATATGTTATAGTATGTCTTCATGCTAATTTTTTATATGCCTGGCCCTAAGATCTCTAATGATAGTTAGATTTTAAATGTAGCAAATAATCAAATATGCTGCTTTGAATTTATTCTAGGTTATAATAAGGTGGGTGATTATAGACAAGAGAGGTGTGATATCATATCTCCAACTTTAAGAATAATAAAATTTCTAAGAACATGCTAGATAATTCATGCATTTTGAACAAGTGTAGAAACTAAAGGAAGGTGAATGTTAACTAGAGTATTTTTAAGTGTAATCAGCTATTGTAAACTTGGGAGGATAAAGAGTGAGGTTTAATGCTAGAAGTGGAAAGATGTAAAATTTCATATAAGTCTTAATAAGTGATAGCCATAGGGCGTCCACAAATATATGATTGGAGTTTCATGCTCTCGATGCTAAATTTATGACTAGAAATAAATTCAAATAACAATTCAAAATTGAAGGGAAAATTTAAGGTGAGGAATTAAAGTGTTGTGCTAACAAAAAAGGTTGAGCACCAAAAAATTCAAAATTTCTTGATTTTGGACTTTGGAGAGGGTGATGGTTGTAGCCTTAAACCTATGGTAAGCTACTTCATCGACCTCTTTTTGGAACCTAATATTTATAGGACATCTGGAGAAACTTCCTTCAAGAGCACTAGCTTGCTTCCGTCTAGCCATAGAGACACTAAGGATAAGAATTAAAATCTAGAAAGAGAAAGGACTAGGAAGATTATGTGCTTAAAACCTTTGGAAAACCCTTTCTTATATAGACCTCAGCGGATCATATAGTACGATAAGAATATTTCATTTTGTCCTGGCCAAAAAGTTAAAAAATAGTATGATCAAAATCGTACAAGACAATCTTTATTAAATTGTTCATCATGAGGTGTCATCTTTTACAATCTTTAACAAATTGATTGTACAATATGAATAATTATTTATATAGTATGATGTTTAATTAAATATCATACCAGCTAAATTGAATCACTAACAATCACTGCTACATGTATCATATAATATAAAATTTGTTTGTAGAATATATACATCAATAATTGAGTTAATTTGAACTATTGGATTGACTAAATGGTGCTGATGTGATGATATGTGTGGATAATACATTTTGAAGTGGATCATATAGTATGATGTTAACAAAACTAGTATTTATGAGTGATGGTTAGGGAAAGCTCAACAAGTGAAAACATACACATAATAATGTTTTATAATAGAAATAAATAATTTTAACAGAAATATAAGCAGTATAAACAAACTCACAAACTTTCAATAAAAGTAAAACAAGCAGACAATCTCACTTTAACCTACCTCTTTCCCAAATTCTATGCATGAATATCAATAACACCTAGTATAGTCCTAAGTATGATGAAAGTGTCATAATTGAGGGGTTTATAAAAAAATATTTATCAATTGATTTTTAGTAGCCACATAATGCAATTCTATGTCTCCATTTGCTACATGATCTCTAATGAAATGATGTCAAATGAAAATGTACTTTATGCGGGAATGTTGAATTGGATTCTTTGAGTTGTAGATTACACTGATGTTATCACACATGATTGGGATAGTGCCTATAGAAAGTCTAAGGTCAAGAATTTATTTCTGTAGCCATAAAAATTGGGCCACAAGAATTCTTACAGGTATGTATTTTGCTTTAACCATGAATAAGGCTACTAAATTCTATTTTCTACTAGACCAAGAAGCTAAGGACTTTCCTATAAATTGATATGTTCTAGAAGTGCTTTTCTTATCTTCTTTATACCAAGAAAAATCTAAATCACAATATCCTATAATTCAAAGGTGGCGCTATGTCTAGGATAATACATGCCCAAGTATTGGGTGTCAATTAGAAATCTAAGAATTCTCTAGACATTAGTCATATGGGATTCTTTTGGATTAGCTTAAAATCTAACACATAGTAAAATACTAAATAAAATATCTAGTTTGTTACTAATCAATTAAAGTAGCGTTTCTATAATTCCTCTATACCTCTTTTGATCAACTATTTTTTCATCTACATCCTTATCTAGCTAAATGGTTGAGCTCATTGGTGAATTTATTCTTTTAAAATTTTTCATATCAAAATTTTTTAAGATCTCCTTAATGCATTTAATTTTATTAAGGAATGTACCATTATCTCCCTACTTTATACTAAATCCAATAAAGTAGCTTGGCTCTACCATGATACTAATTTCAAATTCCTTACTCATAATTGCTGAAAATTTATTGCAAAGTGTTTTATTGGTAGATCCAAAAAATATGTCATCAATATAGATTTAAACTTTGAGTAGATCATCTCCTATTTTCTTAAAGAATAAGGTGGTGTCTACACTACCCTTAACAAGTGATTTATCTTGGAGAAAGGTGCTAAGTCTCTCATACCATACCCTAGGTGTATATTTCAATCCACACAAAGCTTTCTCAAGCATATAAATATTATTAAGTAAAAGTTCATGAGAGTTGTGAAACCTTAAAGAACTAGCTTGAGGCTAACCAAGAGGGGGATGAATTGATTATTTCAAAAAAAATTAGTGAAAAGAAATTCTTTAAAACTTTTCAAACCCTCACATAGTAATTGTTACAGTAGATACGAAAAAAGTAAAATCACAAATCAAAGTTATTAACCTTATAGATAATCACAAAAATTAAAGTGAAAAAATTAAAAGTATGGAAATAATAAAAGGAATAAACACACCAGAATTTATAGTGGTTCAGTCAACCTGACCTACATCCATTCTTTGGAGACTCCCTCTCTAAGTATTGCACTAAACAGTGGTGACTCTCCTTTTCTCCCATAGCAAGGCAGAGAAGCCTGCATAGATGTTATTTGACCTCCATGGTGCAATAGAGAACTGTGACTCTTTTACATGCATAAAACCTCAACCTTATATTCACCCTCTTAGCGATGCTCAGAGAACCACAACTCTATTTTCACCATTCTGATGATGGTCAGAGAACCACAACTCTATTTTCACCCTCCTGGTGATGATCAAAGAACCACAATCATTGCTGAAGAACTTCTTCTCCAAAGCCAGAGAGAATCTAAGCAGACACTTATAGATACTAGACAAGATTCTTGCTTAGAGAAACCTTATGAATCCCCTTATAACTTCTCTCTCACAAAATCTCCCTCTCTTCTCTCACAAAGCTCTCATTCTTTTCTCCCTTAAAGCTCTCTCTCCTGAAGTCTCAATGACCAAAAGATTTTTTAACAGGAGCATTAAAAAACCTTAAGTAGTGGGCTTTAAGAAACCATAATTTTTAAGAGATCCATCTTGTAGTTATATAGTATGATACAATTATCATATAATACAATAGTGTAATTTAGACTCGTCCAGCAAGATTGTTCAGATGAGTTGTTCAACACTTTTATAACATTTCATATAGCACGATCGAACCATCATACGATACAAACTGTAGAAATTCCTTCTATTCATTTGGGTCAATCCTTTGGATGGTCAACTATGTACACTATCGATAGTCCAGGATGGTGTACATCGTATAGTATGATCAGTATAAAAATCATTGATTTTGTTGATATCATCTCTAGGATGACCAATTTTATATACAGGTAATCATATAGTACAAACAATATCATATAGTAGGATTAATCATAATAATTATCCATGATTTGATTACTTGATATTAAGGGATTAATTAAGAAAGATTTTAATTAGGGCATATAGTATGAACCTAATTATATTATACGATCAGTACAGAATTAGTATCTTTCTTAACTTTTGGTGGCTAGGGTTTTAATCTGGCACAAAAGATCATATAGTATGAATAAAAATTATACAGCATGAAGCATGGTAATATAATATGAAGCCAAAATCATATAGTATGATGAATTGAAAAACTGTCTCAAAAACATTTTTCTCTCTCCCCATATATGTGTGTAAGATTACTCAGCAGTGATATCCACCTAAATACATTATATGACTCAATTATGGAAAAGTACATAATAACATGAAAAACTAATTGTAACTGTATTATACCCAATCTTGAACTGATTAGAATTGCAAGTGAACAGTGGAGTGATTTCCTAAAATTTAGTACACACAAAAATAAAATAAAATACCATAGAAATAGGAGAAAGTAATCCGGCATAGTAATATTTATTATCATCAAAATAATAGTGCTTGAATTAGGTACGTAATAATCTCCCCCTTTTTGGTAATAGCAAATATTATTATTTAGGATTTTTAAAAAGTATATTTCTTCTAAACTCCCGCTTAGAAAATAGTTGTATATAACAATAAAAATAATACAATTATCCCCCTTTTGACTTCGTAAAAGAGGGAAAATAATAAGAAGGAAAAATAGAAATAAAAAGCAAGTAAAAGAGTTTCTTTTTAATCAATTTACTATAATAAATGATAAATTTAACTTATTATTAGATTTAAAAACCCATAAGAAATGAATTAACAATGCTAAAATCCAAAAATGTTAGAAAATTGATATCATTAACCCTAGCTTGGACTCCTTGTAGGTCGAAATCTTTTTGAAACAAAAATCTAAATTAGAAATAAAATTAAATAGGAAAGTGAGTTTAAACTTCATTTCAGAAAAATATCAAATCGAATAATATTGCAAAGTAATCAATCAAAAATCATGATTTTTAAATTCAAGTGTAGGAGATATAATTGGCCCAAGGAGTTTTTTAAGATTTTAAAGATATGAAAGAAAGGAAGGCTAACTCATAGTCGGATCATTTTGTGCCTGTTTAGTAGCTCTTGGAGCACATTATGCATCTTTTGATTGTTGATACACTTTGTGCATCTTATAATTATTTGGCAATCATTGTGCATCTTTTTAGCTTTTGGGCTCATTTTGTGCCTATTTTTATTTTTGCATGTTCGCTTACTTTCTGAACCTTAAAAAATTCTCAATTGTGAGATTATATTCCAAATATGAGAGAATAAAATCACTCTCTTACATAAGGAAGAGTAAACCACAATATATATTCCTATCCATATGATAATGCACATAACTTGATTACAAAAACCTAAAAGAGATTAACTAACTTAAAACATTATTCATATGAGATAGATTACTGTAGGAAGATAAAATAGATCTCAATTTAAAATTCTAATTTTTAATTTGAAATGGATTTTATTTCATAAAGAAAATACACCACTAAAGGAGTTATAGAAAGATAAATAATTAGTAATGTTTCTTCCTTTAACTATTTTAGAGAAGTCAATCACCGCTTACAAATTTCTAAATAAAAAATAAAGTTAAATGTCATTTAAAAAACTCCACAACAAAAGTGAGAAGTGATCTGATTCTTAAAACACTAAAGGAAAGAAACATAAAAACCAAAAATATAAAACAAAAACACATAAAAAGAAATAAACATACAAATTAAACAAGAAAAAAAAAGACAGAAACATAAACAGAAATCATCAATTTCAGGCATGAATATTTATCACACCTAATCTAGTTCTTAAGGTGTTGAAGGTTTCAAAGGTCAGTAGTTTTATAAGGATATCAGCAAGTTAATTTTCAATGGCTGCATGGCGTAGTTTTGTGTTTTGTCATGGAGTGTTGGATTGGATTCCTCAAAATATATATGGCACTAATGTTATCACATAAGATTTGAATGGTGCCTACAGGTAATCCTAAATCTAGTATTTATTGCTTTAATCAAAGGACTTAGGTCAAACAACTTCCTAAAGCTATGTATTTATCTTTAGCAGTGGACATTGTAACTAGGTTTTGTTTTTCTATTGGACAAGGAAACTGAGGACTATCCTATAAACTGACATGTTCCAAAAATGCTTTTCCTATCAATCCTACATCTTGCAAAATGTTAATCAGAATATCCTATGATTGTAAAAGAGGTGTTATGCCTAGGATAACAGATTATTACGTTTTGGGTTTCTAAGAGATATCTAAATATTCTCTTAACAGTAATCAAATGGGACTCTTTTGGATCATCTTGAAATCTAGCACATAGAAAAATATAAGGTCTGCTAGTAGTCAAGTAAAGAAGTAATTAAATTATTCCTATGTATTTCTTTTGATCAATAAATTTTCCATTTGAATCTTTATCTAACTAAATAGTGGAACTCATAAGAGTGTTTATTGACTTGGCTTCATCCATTTCAAAATTCTTTAGGATATCCTTACTATAATTTGATTGATAAAAGAAAGCTTAATCATCAAACTACCTTATACTAAATCTCAAAAAGTAGGTCAATTCTCCCATCATACTCATTTCAAACTCCTTATTCATTATTTTTAAAAATTTATCACATAGATTTTTATGAGAAGATCCAAACAGAATATCATCAACATAAATTTAGATAATGAGTAGTTCATCTCCTACCTCTTTTAGAAATATGGTGGGGCTTATGCTCGCCTTAGCAAAGGTTCTCTCTACTAGGAATGTGTTTAGCCTTTCATACCATGCTCTACGTGCTTATTTTAGTCCATATAATGCCTTTTTTAATTTGAACACATGATTAGGAAATTGTGAATTTTTAAAGCTTGAGGTTGTTCAATAAACACATCCTCTTTTATTACCCATTCAAAAAGGTACTTTTGACATCCATTTGATATAGTTTAAATCCCTTAAATAGATAAAGGTTAGTAGCACCCTAATGGTTTCTAATCTAGCTACAAGGGCAAAGGTGTCTTCCAAGTCAATTTCTTCTATTTGGTTATACTCCTTAGCTACTAATCTCACTTTATTTCTCACCAGAATCATTCATTTCATTTTGAAAACCAATTTAGTTCTAACTACACTCTTATCCTTAGGTTATTCAACTAGATCCCAAATATCATTCCTTATAAATTGATTTAACTCCTCTTGCATGGCTAGGATATATAATTTATAGATAGGGCTTGATTTTTATTGGTAGGTTTAGTAATTGAGATTAAGGAATAGTGGTATACTTTTTTTTAAGTCCATGCATAGTTCTAGCACCTTTAGATGGATCTTCTAAGATCAGTTCTTTAGGACGGCTTGAAGAATATCTCTATTCTCTAAGCAATAAGTTTTCAAGTTCTATAATTTCCTCTAGTTTCTAGATTCTAATCATTAGGTAATTTCTCTAACCTCTTCTTCTTCTACCCTTGACCCTCCAGAATTATCAGGTTCATCAAATACAATATAAGTGGTCCCTTCTACTACCAATGGTCTTTTATTGAAAACTCTATAGGATTTTCTAACATTTGAGTAACCTAGGAACACTCCTTCATCAGATTTGGGGTCAAAATATCCTAGTAGATATTTCTAATTATTAAGAATGAACACTTTACATCTAAAGATATAAAGGTGAGAGGTGTCTTATGCTTAAGAATTTCATAGGGTATCTTGTTTAGCTTGGATCTAGAGTTTACCCTTTTTAGAACATAATAGGTTGTATTCACCACTTCTACCCAAAAATATTTAGGAAGTGAATATTCAACTAATATGCCTCTGGTGACTTCTACTAGGGTCTTATTCATTCTTTCAGCAACCCTATTCTACTGAGGGGTTCTAGGAGCTGAAAAATTATGATATATCCCTTACTTTTTATAGTAATATTCAAATTTCTCATTCTCAAATTCTCCACTATGATCACTATGAATTATCAGAATCTCACAATCTAGCTTCCTTTGAATCCAAGTGGAGAAAGATCTAAATTCCTTGAATGATTCACTTTTATGAGATAGAAATCTAATCCATATAAATCTCAAATAATCATCAATAATCACATACCCAAAGACTTTCCCTCCTAAGATTATAGTGCTAATAGGTCCAAAAAGATTCATGTGGACTTCTAAGGGTTTTCTAGTGTTAATGCCTTTGATTGAGTGAAAGGAGGATTTGACTTGTTTTCCTAATTGACAGACAAGTGGTCCTTAGTGAACTCTAGTTTAGGAATTCCTCTCATTAAGTCTTTTTAGGTGATTTTCTTAGGGGTTTTTATACTTGCATGACACAATCTCCCATGCCATAACAAGGGTTCATTAGTAATAATTTTTAGGAAAATTATATTTTCTTGCAGTACAGTGTTTCAATTTAAGCTGGTAGACAAATATTTTATGCTAAATCCATTTTCACAAAGATGGATAATGCTAAATAAGTTATGTTTCAAGTCATCTATCAGTAAAATATTTTCAATAATGACATTTTTAGAGTTACCAATTATACTTGATCCCACCACTCTCCTAGTGGAGGCATCTCTAAGTGTCACATTACCTCCTGCCCTAGCCTCCAACAAAATGAATTGATTTACATATCCAGTCATGTGCTTGAATATCCACTATTTAAGTACCACATACTCTCATGAGGCATTATGTGAGAGCATCCTTATAAAATCATTAGTGGTCAGATTTGGGAACCTAAAAATGTTTGGGTTCCACTTTATGGAATGTGGGAAGAAATATTTGCATGTTATGCAATGAATTATGCAAATTTGGTCTCCACACCAAGTGTGTTCTGTATTGGTTAGTGTAAGTTGGGCTAGTGTATCCTAACTTGCCATAAGAATAATATCTAACATTAGAAAAAAGGGTTAACTAACCTATTATGGGTGTTAATATTTGACACAACACGAAAACCTAACTCGAACATGACCAAAAAATTTTGGGTTTGACCAGACCTGATTTCAAAATGGGTTGGGTTTAGGTTCCAGAATTTGATCCATTTGAAAAATGGGTATGGTTCAGGTTGACCTAATGGGTTATCAAGTCAGCCCGTAAACCCACTTAAAATCAGTAACCCGCATTGCCCCAGCTGCCTGCACCTTACCCACTTAGTTGCCGGCATGATAGCACCTACAAGCCCACTACTCGCATGCCCACTGAGGTTGCACGTGCTTGCCAGTGTCGGCCAGTACCCAAGGTTGCCTGCACTTGCGCCTGTACGCACCAATGCACCTATATGATCGTGCTTGCATGTGCCCGCATGTGCTCGCATTTGCTCGTGCTCACCCACTCACGCCCATCAGCATGCACCTGCTCGTGCCTTCCTGCGTCCGTACGATTCACCATACCATGTTGGGTCGGGTCAACCCTACAACCTGATGGGTTGGGTTTGGGTTCATATTTTTGACCTGTTTATATACTCGGGTCAGGTTAGGGTTGTTGAACCTAGGTCAGTTCCAAGTTTGACCCGAACCTGACCTATGACCTGAAATTGACAGTCCTATAACCTATGATAGTTATGATTCCTATTCCTTGGTTTATGAGATGCATGATATGGTGAGTGCTTAAGAACATGTTTATTTAAAAAGCTTTTATTTTTCCTGACAAAATTTCATCACCACTTTCAAGAGCAGATATTTCAATTTTTAAAGAGTGCTTACTAAGATCTGAAAATGTTAACACATGCTTCTAACTCCTTAAATGATATTTCTAAATCAAGATGCAATACTTTCAAAGAATCATGTGTTTCAGATAAAGCTGTATATTTCTTATTTGATTCACCAAGCTTATCTAGTAAAGCCATATGATCTTTATTTAAATCAGAACCATTTTTTTGAGCATTTTTTTATAGAACTAAGCACTCAGTTTCAAGCTAGCATGCTTCTTCTTTAGTTTCATGTATGAATCATGAACCTTTTCTAAAATATCAATTAATTCATCATATGAAAGTTGATATACCTTATCTTGATCAGAGTGATTAAGATAATTGTTTTCCATTAAGCATAGATTTATCACTTCCTTTTCTATATATATTCTAGATAAATTTGAAGCAGAATCGGCTAAAAATGCTTTTTGAGATCTTCCCTTGCCTTTATAGGACTTTACTTTTTCTTTAACTTTATGCTTGCTTTGGTGACCTTTGAGATTTGGACAATCAGTTTTAATGTTCCTTGGTTTCCTGCATTCATAACATACAATATCTTTAGAAGATTTAGAATTTTTATAATTCTTACATTTGCTCCATTGCTGGTGATTCTTTTTCTTTCTCTTTAAAAAGCTTCTAAACTGTCGAGTCATCAGTGCAATTTCTTCCTCTCTTTCATTAGAGGAACTGTCTTAATTATTAGCCTTTAAGGCTACGATTTTTTCCTTCTTTCTTTCTCCTGCATCAAGCTATCTTTAGTTCACTCCTTGCTCATAAGCAATGAGTGATCCAAGTAAGTTATTAGTAAAATAAACATTCAGATCCTTAGATTCAGTAATCGCACTAATTTTTGCTTTGTAAAAAGAAGGTAAAAAATACAAAATCTTATTTACTTCTTTAAAATTTGATAATTCTTTACCTAAAGCATGCAGAGATGTGATGATTTGTGTAAACCTAGTATACATTTTAGATATGGATTCATTAGGTTTCATGCGAAAGAGTTCATATTCATGGAGCAAAACGTTTAACCTAGATTTTTTCACTTCAGTTGTTCCTTCGTAAGAAATGCATAATTTGTCTCAAATTTCTTTACCAGTAGTGCAAGTAAAAACACGCATGTAATCTCAGATTTTAAAGCACAAAAGAAATAGTTTAGGCATTTAGCGTTCATTTGTGCTAAATCTCTATCATCAGTACTCCATTCAAAGAAAGGTATTCTAGTTTTAATATCGTTTACTAAACATGATGGTGCAAAATATCCTTCATGAATTAACATCCACATGCGATAATTAATTGATTATAAGAATGCGGATATGCGAATTTAAAAAAAAAAAAAAGGTATATTATCAAAGAGAGGTGGTCGTATGATTGAATATCCTTCTGTAGTATTTAAATTTCTAAAGTTAACCATTGATCGTTTCTCAAAAGTTTTCCAAAAACTTTGTTTTTGAATTCCGCTCTGATACCACTTAAAAGTTCATAAGGGTTGTGAAACCCTAAATAACTAGCCTGAGACTAACTAAGAGGGGAGGGGAGTGAATTTATTATTTTAAAGACTCTTTAGCAAAAAAAAAACTTCTTTAAAACTTTTCAAACCCACACACGATAATCGTTACGTCAGATATGAAAAAGTAAATTTCACAACAAAAAAATAAATCTGAGTTATCAACCACACAGATAATCACAAAAATTAAAAAGTGAAAATTAAAAGTGAAAAAATAATAAAAGTAATAAGCACACCAGAATTTAGTCAACCTGACCTACATCCACTCTTTGAATATTCCATCTCGAGGTATTATACTAAACATTAGTGACTCTCTTTTTGATCCCTTAGCAAGGTAGAGAAGCCTGCACAGACACTATTTCACCTCCCCGGTGCAGTACAAAATCATGACTCTTTTATAGCAGAGAACCTTAACTCTATTTTCACTCTCGTGGTGATGGTCAGAGAACCACAACTCTAATTTCACCCTCTTAGTGATGGTCAGAGAACCACAACTCTAATTTCACCCTCCTGGTGATGGTCAGAGAATTATAACTCTATTTTTACCCTCTTGGTGATGGTCAAAAAACCATGATTTTTACTGAATAACATCTTCTTCAGAGCCACAGAGAATCTAGGCAAATGCTTATAGATACTTGGCAAGATTCTTTCTTGGAGAAACCTTGTGAAACTCTTCATAACTTCTCTCTCACAAAATCTCCTTCTCTTTTCTCACAATGCTCTCCTTCTTTCTCCCTCAAAGCTCTCTCTCCTAAAGTCTCAACAGCCAATAGATTCTCTAATAGGAGTATTAGAAAACCATAAGTAGTGGGCTTCAAGAAACCCTAATTTTCAAGAGATCCATCTTCTATTCGTACAATATGATACATGTATCATATAGTATGATCAATGCAATTTAGAATCATCTAGCAAGATCATTTAGATGAAATGTTCAACATTTATAACATTTCATACAGTACAATCGAACCATCGTACGATACAAATTATACAAATTCCTTCTATTCGTTTGGGTCAATCCATGGGACGGCTAACTTCATACACTATCGATTATCCAGGATGGTGTACATCATACGGTATGATCAGTGCAAAAATCATAATTTTTTTTGTATAATCTCTGGGACGACCAATTTTATACATGGGTAATCATATAGTATGAACTATATCATACAGTATGATCAATTACAATAATTGTCCATAATTTGATTGCATGATATCAAAGGATTAAATAAGAAAGATTTTAATATGGGCCTACAGTACAAGCCTAATTATACTATACGACTAGTACATAATTAATATCTTTCTTAACCTTAGGTAGCTAGGATTTTGACAGAGCACAATAAATCATATAATATGAATTAAAATTGTACAGTATGAAATATGGTCGTACATTATAAAGACAAAATCTTATAGTATGATGTACTTAAAAAACTCTCTCAAAAAACATTTTTTCTATCTCCTCCTGTGTGTGTGTAAGGTTACTCAACAAAGATATCAACCCAAATACATGATGTGACTCAAGAAAGAAAAAAATACATAATAAAATAAAAAATTGAGTGTAACCATTGTCTACCTAGTCTTGAGCTGATCAGAATTGCAAGTGAATGGTGGAGTGATTTCTTGAAATGTTAGTACACCAAAAAATAAAAAAAATATATCACAAAAATAGGGAAAAGCAGTCAGACACAATAATGTTTGTTATCATCAAAAGCACAATGCTTGAATTAGGTTCACAACATTAAGAAGTGACAAAATTTTAAAACTTGGGGGTTGTTCTACATAGACATCTTCTTTAATAACCTAATTAAGAAATACACTCTTGACATTCCTTTGATATAATTTGAAGGATCTAAAACATACAAATGCTAGAAGGACATTGATGGATTTTAATTTAGCTACAGACGTAATGGTCTCCTCAAAATTAAACCCTTATATCTGCTTGTACCCATTAACCACTAATCTAGCCATATTTATAATCATCGACCCAGAGTCATTCAAATTATTTTTAAATACCCATTTAGTACCAATAATACTCTAATTGATGGGTCTACTTACTAGCTCCCATATATTATTTTCTAATAAATTTATTTAACTCCTCATACATGATTAATATCCATAATTCACCACTAGGGTCTTGATTTATATTGGTTGGTTATATCATTGGAAATGAATGTGGTATAACTAAACTCTTTCTTAGGTCCTTACCTAGTCCTAACCACTACAAATAAATCTCATAAGATAATTTTTCTAGGGTGACTAGCGAAATATCTCCATTATCAAAGAAAAGGGTCCAAAGGTTATTCTCTCTACTGGTAATCTTTACCTCATTATCATCCTTTATCCTAGGCTCAACAAGTCTATGTGTTTCATCAAATATAATATAGGTGGATTCCCTTATAACTAAGATACTTTTATTGAAGACCTTGTATGCTTTACCTACTAAGGAATAGCCTAAGAAGACTCATTCATCTTCCATAGAATTATAATTACCTAAATGAGATTTTTCATTCACTAACACAAAATTTTGCAACAAAAACTTGCATATAGGATAAATTTGGTGTCCTACCCTTAAGTAGTTTATAAGTTGTCTTATTTAGCTTAGACCTAATGTTTATTCTTTTCAATAAATAACAAGTAATATTCACTACTTCTACCCAAACATATCTTGGAATGTTATACTCTACTAATATTTCTTGAACTGCCTATATTAGTGTCATATTCTTTCTTTCAGCTATACCATTTTGCTACATGGTTCTAGAGGAAGAAAAGTTATGATCAATCCTAGATTCGTTTTAAAATAATTTAAATATTTCATTTGCATACTCTCCACCATGATCATTATGAATTATAGAAATAAAACATCCTAACTTCCTCTGAATCTAAGTAGAGAATGTTCTAAACTCATCAAATGTTTCACTCTTGTGTGATAATAATCTAACCCAAGTGATTCTTGAGAAGTCATTTATGATAATATATCTAAAGCTCTTACCACCTAGAGTAGTTGTGTTAATAGGGCCAAATAAACTCTAGTGGTCTAGTGGTAATGATATCTATAATAGATTAAAATAATGATTTGATTTGTTCTTATAATTAGCATGCATCACATAGATGTAGTGGAATCTAACTTAGGAATGCCTCTAATTAGATATTACTAGGTAATCTTCCTAAGAGTTTTCATACTAGTATGGTATAGTCACCTATGTCATATCTACGAATCATCCATAATAATTTTCAAGCAATACATATTATCAAAAATATCAATGTAAGGTAGATCAAGCATATTAATAATATTAATTCTCTTGCCTTTTAGAATGATATTTCCATTTAAAATGATTAAATAATTATTTTAAAGAAATTTCACATTAAAGCCCTTATCATATAATCGACTAATTATAAGTAAATTATTCTTCAATTCTTCTAGTAAATAACATTTTCAATAACAAAACCATTAGTTTTTATGATTATATATGAGCCAACCACTTTCCTATTTGTGTTATCACCTAATGTTACATTGCATCCTCTCTTGGCCTCGAGCATGATTAATTGCTTTAATTCTCCAGTCATTTGTCATGAGTAGCTAATGTCTAAGTACTACATGCTCTCATTTGATTTCTTGTGAGAGTATCCCTATAAAGTAAATCAGAGGTTAGATTATATGTGAACCAAAGTGAGTTTGGCCTTATTCTTTAATCTATAAATGTTATGCATGGTATGCTATGATGAACCTTTGGGCCTCCAAACTAGGAATGCTTTGTTATGTAAAGTCCAAGTACATACTATGTGTCCAAGCCTACCATACGAGTAACACCTAACCCCTAAAAATGGGTTCACTAACATATGTGGGGGATAATATCTCTTCCTAGGAATGTATAATATATGTTGTATTCTAGGTTGTGGCTTTAGTAAATTTATAGGCCCATATGTATTATCAATTAAAGCATTTATTATCTTTATTAAGTACTCATTTGTACTCTTTTAAACACCTAATTCCACTAATAATTCATGCTCATTATTATCTGATTCTACTGCAAGTGTCTCTAGTTCCTTGAATGTTTATCTAACTCAAAATAGTCATCTTCATGGAACAATGTGGTTTTGTTAACTTAACATGCTTCTTATTTAAATCATTAAATTCATCTAATAGAGATGCATGTTCCTTATCTAATAAAATATTTTGAGAATTTAGATTATCATACTCTCTAACTAACATATCATGCTCGCATTTCAAATCAGAAAGTTCCTTTTTTTAAATTCATTTTATTTTTTTTTCAATATGAATCATGAATTTGCTCAGAAATAGTAAATAACTTATCATAGGATAGCTCACATACCTCTTCTTGATCAAAGCTAATTGAAACATTGGCCATTAAATAAAGATTTATTAACTCCTCTTTTGCCTCTTATTCTTATGAGTCTGAGGCTGAGTAAACCCAGAGAGCCTTTTACATCCTCTACTTTCCCTTTTTGGAATTAAAACTTTCTTCACCCTTTTCATTAGTAGGATGATTCTTGATGTTGGGGCAATCAAACCTTAAGTGTCCTAGCTTCTCGCACTCAAAGTAAATAACATTAGAGAAAACTTTATTAAATTTATCTTATTTACCTTTATTCCTCTCATGGCGGTGCTTCTATTTTTGCTTATGGAAGCTTTTAAACTACCACATCATCAAAGCTATATCATCATTCTCATTGTGTATAGACTTATTGCTATCGGTGTCATCAACCATTAGTGCCACAGTCTTCTCCTTTCTTTTGTAACTTGCATCAAACAATATTTAGCTCATTTTTTGCTGGTAAGTAATGAGAGAGCCCAATAATTTGTTAATATAGTACAAATTCAAGTCTTTAGATTCTAAAATAGCAGTGACTTTAACATTAAAACTATTGGGTAAACAACACAATATCTTATTAACCTTTACATAATTTGAGAGTTCTCTACCTAAAGCATATAATGTGGTTATAATCTTAGTAAATCTAATGTACATGTTAGAACTAATCTCATTAGATTTTATGCAAAAAAAGTTCATAATCATGCAATAGCAAATTTAATTAGAATTGTTTGACCCTATTTATACCTTTAGAAGTAATGAATAGTATATGCCAAATATCCTTACCAGTAGTACAAGTAAAAATACACAAGCAATCCTCAGATTTAAACCATAGAAAAAATAATTTAAGTATTTATCATTTAGCTGTGCAAGATCCCTTTCTTTTATACTCTATTAAGTAAATGATATTTGAGTTTTAACACCATTAATAATGCAAAAAGGAGCAGAATAGCCATTTTGTATCATATGCCACATTCTAAAGTCAATCGATTATAAAAATGTAGACAAATAATTTTTTTGAAAATCAATCACGATATTATCAAATAATAGTGGACAAGTTATTGAATAACCCTTGACAATATTTCTATTCCCAAATTATGTCATGAATCTTTTATTAGGGTTTTTAAAACACTAATTTGGAGAACCCATTCTAATACCAATAGAAAGTTAAATTTATAATTATAAAACCACTATAACTATTAATACATGCCAAGGGGGGGGGGGGGTGAATTAGTGTTTTATTTTTTTTTTAATTCCTTTTAAAAAATTAAAATCAAATTCACAACTTAAATTTTAAAATAGACTTTTTAAATTAGAAGCAAATAATATAATAAATTCTTTTATTATTATTTAAAAAATAAATATTTTTTTCTTTTGATTTTCAAATTTTTACTTCTTTTTTTATTTAAACAAAAAATGTAATTCAAAGCACTCTAAATATTTTAGTGTCACATAAATTTCAATTCTAAACTCAGATTAATAAGAAAACAAGCATTCAAGAAATTAAAATGCAAAAAATAAAGTGCTGAAAAAAATAAGAATGAACACACCAAAAAAATATAGCGGTTCAGTCAACTTTGACCTACATCCACTTCTCGGAGTCCTCCTATCCATATATTACACAAAACCCTTTAGCTTCTCTCATTTTTGCCTCCACAACAAGGTAGAGAATCCCTTACAAGAATCACTTCCACCTTTTCATGGTATGACGGAGTTGCGGAATCCCTTTCACATTCTCTTGTACAGTTGAGTAGCTGAATCCCTTTCACATTCTCTGGTGTGATGGAGTTGGCAAGGGCCCTTTGACACAAAGATATTATTCCTAGAGTTTTCCTCAAGTAAAGATTTGGCTTATGGAGGAGCAAGATGGATGTTGGCATCAGAAATCATGTGTAAACCCTCTCTCGCACTCCCTTGATCTCAAAAGGCTATTCTCCCTCTCACAAATTCACCTCTCTCTCTCTCTCTCTCTCTCTCTCTCTCTCTCTCTCTCTCTCTCTCTCTCTCTCTCTCTCTCTCTCTTGTTAAGAGAGTTACTATTTGTATGTTTTACATTCTTGCAACTTGTATAGTTTTAATGATTCTAAATATTATTGTTTTAAGTATTATATTCTCCTAACACTTTTTGGAAGAATTATGTTTTGCTCTTGTGTGAACTAACATTTCAGGATAATCGAACTCCAGACTAATGAAGACTTCAAATCAATTTCAGCATAAGATAGTTTGAAAATTGAAGTCTATATTTTTCAATTTATTGAGTTTGAGAGAGTGTGATTGTAATTGAGTAACTTAGCACACACACACACACTTGGGGAGATCTTTAAAAATCAAGTTTTCTTATACTGATCGTACGGGTCGAACTAAGTTCGTACAGAACAATCATGTCAGTTATCCCCTCGTAAGAGCAATGGAACAAATAGGAAGTGAGAAAATTTATTTAGGTCCTGATCATCCAGATGAATTTCCCTATTCGTCCTGGTACGATGTGCTCTAGATTCTCACTTTGAACTGTTTGTCCATACGAAGTGTACCATTCATTCCTAGATGATGGGCTCTGGATTTACCACTTTGTATTAATCATCCGGATGAAGTGTATAATTCGTCCCAGGATGATTGGCTCTGGATTCTCACTTTGTGCTGATATTCCAGATGATTCATCCTGTTCATATCAGGATGAAGTTCTCTGGACACATGACATGAACTGTTCGTCTAGACGAACACTCATCATTATCCCAGGACGATGTCCTCTGTTCCTTAAAAATTTGGGATCGTCTTGCACTTTCGTCCGAACAAACCCTTGATATAACTGTTTCATCCCAGGACAAAAAGTATGGGATGATAATCGGGTACGAAGTCAGTTCGTATCAATATACATTGGGTTCGTATGCAACTATTTTTACACTATTCATACAGGACGATCGACTGTGTACAGACTTGAAAGTCAGCAATTTTTGGATGGTTTTTTGTGTCTTTCCTATATAAGGTCCACTTAAAACTATCTTGTAATCTTTTTGCCTACTAATCTTCGTGTAAACTGAAGGGAGAGTGAAGGAGAGAGTATGAGAGAGTGTTTTAACGAGGATTCTTACTACTGGACCGTGAAGGATTCACTTGGTACTTAAAGGTAAGAATCTCTAATTGTGATTTTTTATTACTTCACTCTTTTCTCTCATCCTTCTAGATTTCTCGTGAGAAGATCTGTCAAGGAGATCCGATTCTCTACCAACTCTCATGGAGTGTGAAAGGATGAAGTGTTCTCTGCCTATACTTGGAAAGTGTGAATAGCCGAAGGGTTCTCTGCCCACACTTGGAGAGTGTGAAAGGACGGACGGTTCTCTGCCAAAACTTGGAGAGTGTAAAAGGACTAAGGTTCTCTGCCAACACTTGGAGAGTGTAAAAGGATGATGGTACTCTGCCAACACTTGGAGAGTGTAAGAGGATGACGGTACTCTGCTAACACTTTGAGAGTGTAAAAGGATGACGGTTCTCTGCCGCACCGGGAAATGGTGGAAGAGAGTTTTAGTAAAGGCTTCTCCGCCTTGCTGTGGGGGCAAAAGGAGAGTCACTAGTGGTATTAGAACAATACTCGGAGGGTGGCTCCGGGGTGTGGATGTAGGTCAAGTTTGAACGAACCACTACAAATCTTTTGTCTTTTTATTTTCCGCTGCTTTTGCTTTTTTACTTTACTGTATTGTTTAATTTGTGGTTGAAAATTTTTTCTACAAAAATTCACTAAAGTTATTATCGGTTTAAATTTCAAAAGAGGGATAATTTTAATTACCAATTTAACCCCCCCCCCCCCCCCCCCCCCCCCCCTCTTGGTTAGCCGCTGGGATATAAGCTTAGGTCTAACAACATAATTCATATTGAACAAGTTTTAACAAGTGTTATCAGAGCCTTTGTTTCAAAATCATAAGTTTGGACTACTTCTTGATTAACGTAGATGGCTACATTTGGAAACTGAAATACACCTGAGGGTTATGAAATAACTAGATCGATAAGAGGGGGGGGGGGTGAATTGCGAAAACTTTGTAGCAATAATTAAAAAACCTAAGCAAGAGTTCTAATTTTTTTGGTGTTTTTAAATTTTTAACATAAAAACTTTAACTACTACGATGGCAAATAATTAAACTCAATGTGCAACAATGAAATCCCTTTTTTTTTCTTTCATAATTTTCACGAAGCAAATATTATGAAAATAAAGTGCAAGAAAAAAAAATAAAAAGCGATAAGGAGAAAACACACCAAAATTTTATAGTGGTTCGGTCAAATCATGACCTACATCCACTCCCCGGAGTCCTCCGCTTCGAGAATTTCACTACAAACTATAGCATTCCTTTTGTCCCCCTCGGCATGGTAGAGAAGCCCTCATAAGACTCACTTTCACCAACCCGGCGTGGCTAAGTGCCAAGCGTTGTTCTCACCCTCCTAGCGAAGGTAGAGTACCTTCTCATTTTTCTCCCCCTTGGAGAAGCCAGAGTACCTTCAAGGTAACAGATGTAGAAGAGTCTCCCCCCTTAGAGAGCCTCCCACAAGTTCTTTTCGGGCCACAGGAGGAGCAAGATGCAGCAAGAACGGAGCAATCGTGTGATCTCCCTCACACCTCTTCTCCCTCACCAAGCTCACCTTCTCCTTCATCTCTCAAACCCTAAAAACTTCTCAAGAGCTCTCTCCCAAGGATTCCCTCTCTAATCACGTTCCCCTCTTTCTGTGTCTCTCAAAAATATAATAATTTTGACACATAAAACGGGATCCAAAATCCCTGAATTTTTCAAAGTAATCGTTACTATCGTGCAGTATGATTTCCAATAATACAGCACGATATATATAACATGCCTCATCTTTGTATGAAGATGTACGAATAGTTCAAAATATTATCATACAATACGATACTCAATCGTACAGTACGATCCTCAACACCACTTCTCGTATAAGACGATAGTCGGGACGAGCGAAAGTCATCTCTGTACATCGTATTGTACGATCCACATCGTACAGTATGAATGGTCAAAATAAAGGCATCGTTCAGAATGAATTTTGTGACGATCAAATGTTGTCTCTGTTCATCATATGGTACGATCTATATCGTACAATATGATGAGGCAAAAATAAGGGATCATCCAGGACGATCTCCAGGACAATCAGAATTCGTCTCTGTTCATCGTATAGTACGAACGTGTTTATACAGCACGATTATCAATCAGTAATTAGGCCTTGATTTATTCCACTAATCACGGGTTAAATTAAGAAAGTATTTAAAATACATCGTACAGTACAAATTGCTTCATACAGTACGAATTGCTGAAGATAACTTAAGTTAATATGGCGGCTAGGGTTTTGGATTTGTAACGCATTGTACAGTACAATATTATTCGTACCATACTATTTATTCACTGAAAATGTTTTACAATATCATATCATATAGTACGAACTAAATTCATACAGTATGATCACCACAGAAAGAAAATCTACATTTTTACTTTTAAATCCCCCTCCCCTTGTGTGTGTGCATGGTTGCTCAGACTTACATGCAGGTTGTGGACAGACTCAAGAAAATAAAAATAAAATAAATATAAAATTATATTGTATCAGACTCACACTCCTACTCAACCCAGTCTTGAGTCTTCCTATTTTTCTAAGTAATTTGTGATCTTCTTGAAATGTTAGTACTAAGAGGCATTAGCAGAAAACAAATGATATTCAATGAATAGATAGTTCAGGAGACATTATTTATCATCATCAATATCTCAAACTCGGGGTCATGGGTTGCAACAATCTCCCACTTTTTGATGATGGCAAATAATGTTTGGTGTATGCAAGTTTGAAAGGCATTTTTTGTTTTTTGTTTTTGTTTTATCTAAACATAAGAAAAAGAAATGCAATACAAAATAGGAAAAAAATGCAGTACGTAATAGAAAAAGAAATGCATTCTATTTAAACATAAGAAAATATAAGAGCAGATTATAACAAACTTCTCCCCCTTTTGACAACACTAAAAAGAGGAGAAAACAACACAAAAAAAATGAGAATTGAATCAGTAGATCTGAAAAAATATAGAGCAATGATTAGATCCCTTCTTTACCTGACTGCTAGTAAATCGGACATAATGTTTAGTGTGTGTCTTTGTGCCCGTTTTCAAGCCGATTCTAAAGAGTCTCACTTAACTGCGGTCAAGAGAATCCTTAGATATGTACTAGGCACCCAAAAATATGATATCCTAGGCACAGCACTTCCTTTGAAATTTTGGGTACTCAGATTCTGATTTTGCAGGATGTATGATAGATAGAAAAAGTACCTATGGTACCTACCAATTCATAGGACAATCATTAGTTTCTCGGTCCAGTAGGAAACAAAACTCAGTAGCCCTTTCCACAGCCGAGGCAGAATATATTGCAATAGGAAGTTGCGTTGCACAAGTACTATGGTTAAAACAACAAATTCTTGATCTTGGGTTACCTGTAGGAACCATCTAAATCATGTGTGACAACATAAGTGCAATTTGCATCTCTAAGAACCCAATTCAGCACTCTCGAACGAAACACATAGACATTAGACACCATTTCATAAGAGATCACATTGCTAAGGGAGATATAGAATTGCATCACATCGCTACAGGAGATCAATTGGCTGACATATTCACAAAACCACTAGTATTCGACACCTTTAGCACCTTGAGGACTAGACTAGGTGTCATAGACATTAATGCAAAAAAAAAAATACAAAAAAAATTCTTCTAAGGCTGTTCCTAATCATCACACACTCACTACACAAAACCACTAAATTTGACATTTTATTATCGTACTGTACGATAAACAATCATACTGTACGATATATCTAAATTTACACAGAGCATAACCCATAAGCAAAGTTCACCTCTGTTAATCGTACTGTACGATACACCTGGCAGGCATTCCAACTATTTGGTACGACATTATTGATCATCGTACTGTACGATACCTCATCGTTATACTGTATGATCCACGTCAGTGAACAGATTGGGATGAATTAACTCGGTTTGGTATGATATTATTGATGTTCGTACTGTACGATACCTCCACGTCATACTGTACGATCCACCTAAGCAAAATGGATGAGAATGACTTAAAAGTGTCTGGTACGATATAATTATCGTTCATACTATATGATACACCTATTCGTACAGTACGAAACTTTTCATCAAAGGTCGTACCGACGACCCTCGGGATGATCGAACTCCTTCAGATCATACGGTACGTTATCTATCGTACTATACGAGTTGACCACATTTTCCCGATACGACCCATCAGAACATTTATTGCCCTATCGTACTGCACTATACTAGATCGTATTGTATAATGTATGAAAAATTCTATAAATTTCTTTTCTTGGCAGATCTCTTCACTCACTTCTCTTCTCACTTTCCTGTTAATGTCGAGTTCCAGCAAGAGGGGTCGTTTGGTAGCTGGAAGGTCGTTTTCCTCTAGCCATCACAGCGCTCGCTTTCTAAGTGCTAAAAATGAAGAGGCATATCATAAGTATAAAGCCTGCAAGATTACGCCATCCAAAATGCTCAATCAGGCTGCTCTGAATTTTGAGGTACTAAACCTCTTTGCTTCCTCCACCTTCCAATTCCTCCCACCCTGGCCTTCCCCTACAACTCTGAACTTCTTTTGTAATTTCTAGAAAATCTAACCTACACCATCGATAACTTAACTTTTCACTCCTTCGTCTGTCGCCAAAATATCAAAATTACCAAAGCTGACATCGCTCAATACATTGGGCTATCTACTGAAGGGCCTAGGGTTCATTCCTTTCTCACAAACGAATTTGACTGGAATATTGTTAATCATGTCCTTAGGAACACCGCCTTCTATTAACACCAGTCACTCATCCAATCACTCAATCAAAATTCTAGAATTATTCAACATGTTCTTAGAACCTCTATAATACTCAAAGCTGGTGACCTGATCAACATGACCCTGACTTTATCTGTCGCTACCTATCTTATCATGTCCAACACCAAATTCGATGAGGCAAATCTAATTATTGACTACATTTGTCATATGACTTTCGTTCGCCTCCCTACTACTCGCCAGAAATAAAATCTAGCCCTTGGTCATCTTATATGATATATCCTTTAAAATAAATACCAAATAACCTATCCTGGTGACCCCGATAATCTTCCAATCTTTTATTAAGATGCCTCTTTCTGTATTCTTTTCCATCAGGGATAAGAGCCTGAAGAACTTGTCTTTGATGAAGAAGGAGGAGAAGATGCCCTAGTAGCAGCTCCAGCTCGACCACGACGACATGCAGCACCTCGAGCACCTGCACCAGTTCATCCTCACGATGATTTGGTCGACTGCTTCGACTAACTACAGACTCTCCTTGATACACACATATAAGAGCAACATCAGTAACACGAGGCCGACATGCAATAATTTTGGGAATGCTTCACCGCGATTGACCACTGATTTGACGCAATCCTTCACTACTTCCAACCAAACTCACCTCCACCTCCAAGTGATCAGGATCCTTCCCTTTGAAGTGTATCTGTGTTGTATTTTTTTTGTGTTGTTTGATCCTCTTTTTGGTGTTGTCAAAAGGGGGAGAAGTTTGTTGTAGTCTACTCTTATGTTTCCTTATGTTTAAATAGAATGCATTTTTTTTATTACGTACTGCATTTTCTTTTTCTAGTTCTTTGATTTTTTCTTTAAAAATGTTGTTTTGATATGTCAATCCATGAACTTCTATTTTTAACAAATGCTCACTGTGATCTATTTCTAATGCAAGTTTGTCTAGTCTATCAAAAGCTTCTTCTAGTTAAACATGAGTGGTTTTCAGGTTTCATGCATTTTAGTTAGTTTAATATGCTTCTTATTTAATGCATCATACTCATCAAGAAGTAACATATGATCTCTATCTAAATCAGAATTTTCTTTGACTAAGTTAGTATGCTTAGTTTGTAAACTAATAAACTCAATATTAAGACTAGCATGCATATTTTTCAATTTCCTATACGAGTCATGAATTTTTTCATAAATAAGCAATAAATCTTCTTATGAAAGTTGACATACCTCATCTTAATTTGATTGATCAATATTATCATTAGCCATTAGACACAGATTTGTTACCTCCTCCTCTGCTTCTTCTTCTGACGATTCTGAGGCAGAGTAAGCCCAAAAAGCTTTTTATGTCTTCATCTTCCCTATCTTGTATTTGGCTTTGTCCTCCCCTTTTTCCTTAGCTGGTGTGCTCTTTAGGTTGGGGCAATCAGCTCGAAGGTGACCTGGCTTCCTGCACTCAAAACAGATTGTATTAAATGAAACTTTATTAAACTTCAAGCTAACTTCAAGCTTTTACCTTTATTCCAGCCTTTTTGGTGACGCCTTTATTTTCTCTTTAAGAAGTTCTGGAACTGTCAGGTCATCAATGCTATATCATCTTCTTCCTCCCCTGCAGAGCTGTCACTTTCTGTGTTGTTTGCTTTTAATGCCACCATTTGCTGCTTCATTTCACCTGTATCACTTTGTCTTTGACTCACTCCTTGCTCATATGCAATGAGTGACCCAAGGAGATTATCAATAGAATAAATGTTAAGGTCTTTAGATTTAGTGATAGCAGTTATCTTAGCATCATAGGAACTAGGTAGGCATCTAAGAATCTTATTTACTTTCTCAAATTTTGAAATCTATCTACCTAATGCATGCAAGGATGTCACGATTTGGGTGAACCTAGTGTCCATGTCAGATATTATTTTGCTAGGTTTCATACGGAAGAGTTTATAATCATGCAACAGAATGTTTAGCCTAGA
Organism: Dendrobium nobile; assembly: GCA_022539455.1. Lineage (NCBI taxonomy): Eukaryota > Viridiplantae > Streptophyta > Magnoliopsida > Asparagales > Orchidaceae > Dendrobium > Dendrobium nobile. The sequence goes on along the minus strand of CM039734.1, from coordinate 41,878,120 downwards.
CTGTTTTACTTCACTTATTCATTCGTATGTAATGCACAGTCTATCCCAAAATCTCCTTACCAGTAGCACAGGTAGAAACTCTTATATAATCCTCAGACTTTAATGCACAAAAAAAGTAATTTAAACACTTAGCATTCAATTGGGATAAATCCCTATCCTCATTGCTCCATTCATTAAAAGTGACTTGAGTTTTCACTCCATTCAAAGTTTTAAAAGGTGCAACATATTCATCATTGACTAACATCCACATGTAGTAATCAATAAACTGTAAAAACGTAGACATTCTAAGTTTCCAGAAATCAAACGGGAAGTTATCAAAAAGAGGTGGACGGGCTATTGAATAACCCTCTGCAGTGTTACGATTACCAAAATGCGACATTATCATTTTTTCATGGTATTCTAAAATACTATTTTTGAAAGCAGACTCTGATACCAATTGAAATAACTAGATCGTGTGAAAACCTTGTAGCAATAATTAGAAAACCTAAGCAAGAGTTCTAATTTTTTGGTGTTTTTAAATTTTTAACATAAAAACTTTAACTACTACGAAGGCAAATAATTGAACTCAACGTGTAACAATGAAATCCCTTTTTTTTTTCTTTCACAATTTTCACCAAACAAATATTATGAAAATAAAGTGCAAGCAAAAAAAAGTGATAAGGAAAAAGCACATCAGAATTTTATAGTGGTTCGGTCAAATCATAACCTACGTCAACTCCTCGGAGTCCTTCGCTCAGAGAATTTCACTACAAACTATAGCTCTCCTTTTTCCCCCTCGGCATGGCGGAGAAGCCCTCATAAGTCTCACTTTCACCAACCTGACGTGGTGGAGTGCCAAGCGCTGTTCTCACCCTCCTGGCGACGATAGAGTACATTCTCATTTATCTCCCTCCTGAAGAAAGCAGAGTACCTTGGAGGTCACGGATGTAAAGAGTCTCCCCCCTTAGAGAGCCTCCCATAAGTTCTTCTCGGGCCATAGGAGGAGCAAGCTGCAACAAGAACGGAGCACCTGTGTGATCTCCCTCACACCTTTTCTCCCTCACCAAGCTCACCTTCTCCTTCCTCTCTCAAACTCTAAAAACTTCTCAAGAGCTCTCTCCCAAGGATTCCCTCTCTAATCATGTTCCCCTCTTTCTGTGTCTCTCAAAAATATAACAATTTTGACACATAAAATGGGCTCCAAAATCCGTAAAGTTTTCAAAGTTGTTGTTACTATCATACAGTACGATTTCCAATCATACAGTATGATATGTTTAACATGCCTTGTCCTGGTACGAAGATGTACAAACAGTTCAAAATATAATTGTACAGTACGATACTCAATCGTATGGTACGATCCTCAACACCACTGCTCGTACAGGATGATAGCTGGGAAGAGCGAAAGTCATCTCTGTACATCGTATGGTACGATCCACATCGTATAGTACAAATGGCCAAAATCAAGGCATCATCCAGGATGAATTTGGGGACAATCAAATGTCATCTCTTTTCATCGTATGGTACATCTATATCATATAATACGATGAGGCAAAAATAAGGGATCATCCAGGATGATCTCCGAGACTATCAAAATTCATCTCTATTCATCGTATAGTATGAACGTGTTCGTACAATACTATTATCAATCAATAATTAGGCCTTAATTTATTCCACTAATCACAGGTTAAATTAAGTAAGTATTTAAAATACATCGTATAGTATGAATTGCTTCGTATAGTATGAACTACTTCGTATAGTACGAACAGTTGAAAATAACTTACTTAAGTTAATATGGCGGCTAGGGTTTTGGATTTGTAACACATCATACAGTACCATAGTATTCGTACCATACGATCTATTCACTGAAATGTTTTACAAGATCAGATTGTACAGTACAAACTAAATTCGTACAGTACGAGCACTAGAGAAAGAAAATCTAAATTTTTTTACTTTTAAAACCCTCTCCCTGTTTGTGTGTGCATGGTTGCTCAAACTTACATGCAGTTTATGGCCAGAATCAAGAAAATAAAAATAAAATAAATAGAAATTACATTGTACCAGACTCACACTCCTACTCTACCCAGTCTTGAGTCTTCCTTTTGTCTTGAATAATTTGTGATCTTCCTGAAATATTAGTACTCATAGATAATAATAGAAAACAAATGATATTCAATGAATAGATAGTTCAGGCGACATTATTTGTCATCATTAAAATCTCAAACTCGGGGTCATGGGTTGTAACAGGTTACTCTATAACTAGTCCTCCATTATTCGATAATATTCCTTTTAATTTTTGGAAAACATACATGTCTATATTTTTACAGTTATTTGATTACCGTATGTGGATCTTAGGTTAGGAAGGGTATACAAAACCAACTAGACTAGTTGACGGAGTTAGAGTTGAAACACTTTTTTGTGGACTGGACAGTAGAAGAATGTGACTTAGCATAACTAAATGCCAAATGCTTAAATAATTTCTTTTATGCTCTTAAATCAGAAGATTACATGCAGGTTTCTACTTGCAAGAGTGGAAAGGACATATGGGATAGACTTTGTATAACTTATGAGAGGACTAATGAAGTTAAGCAATCTAGAATTAATATCTTGTTGCATGATTATGAACTATTTCGCATGAACCAAATGAATCCATTTCTGATATGTACACAAGATTCACACAAATAGTCACCTCATTACATGCATTGGGTAGGGAACTAACGAATGTTGAAATGATTAATAAGATACTTCATTGTTTGCCTACTACTTATGATGCTAAAATTGCTGTAATTATAGAATCTAAATATCTAAACATTTACTCTATTGACAATCTTCTTGGATCGCTAATTGCTTACGAGCAAGGAGTTAGCCAAAGAAAGATTGATGCAGGTGAACCATGAAGGGAGAAGAACATAACACTGAAAGTGGAGGATTCAGAGAGTGAACACTCACAACCTAAGGATGAAGATGATATCGCACTAATGACTAGACAATTCAGAAGCTTTCTGAAGAGGAAGCAAAAGAGATGCCAGCAATGGAATCAAGGTAAATTTAATAAAAATGTAAAGGTTTCAAATGATGTTATTTTTTTATGAGTATAGGAAACCTGGACATATTAAGTCAGACTGCCCAAAACTCAAAGCCACTCCTAGCAAGGAGAAGGTAGAGGAGAAACCAATTGTGAAGAAGGGCAAGAGAAATTTCCAAAGAGCTTTCTGAGCGAACTCAGCTTCAGACTCAACAGAGACGGAAAAGGAAGAGGAAGTCACTAATTTGTGCTTAATGGCCGATAGTCTTGATCAATCAGATCAAGAAGAGGTATATGACTTGACTTACAATGAACTTTTTAAAGTCTCTGAACACATACATGATGCATATAGGAAGTTAAAGAAAACACATACTAGTCTAAATTTAGAATTTTTGGAATTACAAAAAGAACAAGAGATCCTTAGGAAAGATCATGCTTTAATTGATGACAACCTCATGAAATTACTTGATGAGTATGACAACTTGAATAAAAATTATGAAAGTTTAAAATCATCATATGCAGAACTTGAAAAAGAATTTAAAAATTTTAAGGATGAATTAGAGAGCAAAATTTATAGAATTAATTATATGAATCGAAATTTTGAAGATATGAATTCGTTTTACAAATTGAAGATAACGCTCTCGAGGAAAATAGGATACCCCCTAGACTTGAAGATTTCACTAATCCTATTTTATATCCTAAATTTATGCAATCCCTGAATAGACAGATGAATAGCATAAGACTTAGGAATCCATTTCCAAAAGTTAAATGTAATAATTGTGGATTGTTTGGACATATAGCACACACATGTACTTTGAAAAAGAAAACTTATTTGGCGTGGAAACCTAAGATGCATAAACCTAGACATATCATACATGCATCTGATTATAAATTGACAAAAGGAGAACCCAAACTTGTTTGGGTTCCCAGGTCTAACTTTGATAATTTTGTAGTGTCACTCTCACATAAGACCTCATGAGAGCATATGGTACCTGGACAACGGTTGCTCAAAGTATATGACTGGAGATACTGCATAATTCATATCGCTGGAAGCCAGAAGTGGATGCAAGGTTACACTTGGAGATAACACCATAAGAAAGGTGATTGGGTCAGGTATGATTAGAAATCTTAAGAACTTTTTCATTGCAAATGTGTTATTGGTAGAAGGCTTAAAGTATAATTTGTTAAGTATTAGCCAGCTATGTGATAAAGGATACTGCGTAAAATTTTTTCCTACTAGCTGCATATTAAGCCTAAATAGAAATGATGTTTTAAATGGTATAAGGGTGAACAACGTGTATATGTTAGACTTGAATTGCATTAAAACTCCTACTACTTTTTATTTAAAAACTATTTCTGATGAGTCATGGCTTTGACATAGGAGACTTTGTCACCCTAGCATGAAAAACCTTAGGAGAATTACCCAAAAGAACCCAGTAAGAGGTATACCAAAACTAGACTTTACTAAGGATCATCTTTGTGATGCATGTCAATTAGGAAAACAGGTGAAGTCCTCTTTTCAGTCTAATAAAGATCTTAGAACTAGTAAACCATTGGAGATTTTGCATATGAATCTTTTTGGACCAGTTGGAAATGTAAGCCAAGGAGGAAAGGTATACGAATTTGTTATTGTGGATGATTATTTTAGATTCATATCGGTTAGATTTCTATATCATAAGAGTGAATCATTTGAGAAATTTATAAACTTTTTGACTTGGATTCAAAGGAAGCTAGGATGTGAAATTATGACTATTCAAAGTGATCATGAAAAAGAATTTGAGAATGAAAATTTTGAGAATTTTTGTAAGGAGAAAGGAATTGGTCATAATTTTTCTACACCTAATTTTTCTCAATAGAATGGGGTAGTCGAAAGGAAAAATAGAACATTAATTGAAGACGCCCGAGCCATGTTGGCAGAATACTCACTTCCTAAATATTTTTGGGCTGAGGTGGTTAGCATCGCATGTTATGTTCTGAATAGGATGAATGTGAGATCAAAATTAAATAAAACATCCTATGAGTTGCTAAAAGGAAGAACACCTAATTTGTCACATTTGCATGTTTTTGACTGTAAGGTATTTATTCATAACAATGGAAAATCTGCCTTAGAAAAATTTGATCCAAAATCAGATGAAGGTATTTTTATAGGATACTCAAGTGTCGAAAAATCTTTTAGAGTATTCAATAAAAGAACTTTGATAATTTAGGAAACCATATATATTGTATTTGATGAATTTGGAATTTTGGAAGAGCCAAATGTTAAAGAAGATGAGATAGAGATTAACTCCCAAAAGATTGATAAAATAAATTTGAAACAAAATTTAGAGATAGAAAACCCTTTGCCTAGAGATTTGAGATTTTCTAAGAACCACCCAAAGGAATTGATTATAGGTGAACCTAGTGAGGGTGTAAGAACTAGGCGTGGACTAAATAAAGAAGTCAATCATTCAGCCTTTATTTCAACCATAGATCCCATAAATATTGATCAAGCACTTTCGGATGAATTTTGGATTTTTGCTATGCAAAAAGAGTTAAATCAATTTATAAGAAATAAAATTTGGAATTAACTGCTAGGCCAAAGGATCAAAGTGTAGTTGGAACTAAGTGGGTTTTTAAGAACAAAATGAATAACCCAGAAGTAGTCATTAGAAATATGGCTAGATTGGTGGCTAAGGGGTATAATCAGATTGAAGGGATTAATTTAGAGGAGACTTTGAAAGTTTGTTGGGGATGTTAAGCCCTAAGAACTTAGTCCCAAGCTAACCAAGAGGGGGGGGGGGTGAATTGGTATTTTAAAAATTTTATCTTCACAAAGAACGAAAAACACATAAACCAAAATCACACCACGAGGAAAAATAAATGTGGAAATTTAAATGTGCGGAAGCAAGAAATAAGAACATAGAAATTTATAGTGGTTCGGTCAACTCGACCTACATCCACTCCCCGGAGGCACCCTCCGAGAATTGCACTACCAACGTGACTCTCCTTTAGCCCCCACAGTTAGGCGGAGAAGCCTTTACAACGAACCTCCTTTTTGCCTCCCCGGCAAGGCAGAGAACCTATCTCCTTTTGCTTCCTCCTGAAGCTGGCAGAGAACCACAACCAAACGCTGACTCCTTACCTCTACTGACCCTTCCACGGACGAGAAACTCTGGACGAAGAAGAAGCAGAGCGATCCTTGAAGCAACCCTTGTGAATCCCCTCACAAGCTCCCCCTCACAAGATCCTCTCTCTCTCCCTCTCTCTCTTTCTCTCCTCAAGGCCTTCTCAGGTCAAGGCAGCAGCACAAAGGTTGTTCAAAACGTTGAACAAGAGCTCTTAAATAGAAGAGCTTCAAAGGAGCTCATTAATTGCAAGTTGCCGACAATATCGTCCAGGTCGATTAGTACAAATCTCAGAAGATCGGCCTTGGCATCGCTCTGTTTTGGGTGCTGGACGATTGAAAATTGACCTGATCGTCCCGGCCGATCTCACGATCATCCAGGCCGATTAGTTCAATTCAAAAGAAAATCATCCTGAGCATCGCCCTGTTTTCATGCTGGCCGATCCCGATCGTCCAGGAGTAACCAAGGATATCAAATATATCGCCCTGGCCGATCCTGCGATCATCCAGAACGATGTGATCGTATCAATCATCCTTAATTATTTTCCTGATTTGTCTGTTCAATTAAGGCATAATTGTGAATATCGTCCAGGCCGATCAATGATCGTCCGGGCCGATAATTTAAAAATACAGTATACCTTATCTGTCTATGGCGGCAACTTCTTTCTATTTTGAGCTTATCATCCAGGCCGATATATTAATGTCGGCTGCCTTAATTAAGAATCCTTAATTAGACTTTCTGTTTTAAGCCTGATCGTCCAGGACGATGTGAATATCGTCCTGGTCGATATGAGAAAAAACAGAAATTATAAGTTTCTCAAGTGTGTGTGTGTAGGGTTACTTAGCATCAATCTCTTTGACCATTACAAATAGACTCAAGAAGAGAAAAAAGAAAAGTACAAACTGACTCAACCCTAAACCTACGCAATCCTGAACTGGCTTTGTCTATACGTCCGATCTTCGATTCCTAAAAAGTTAGAAGAAACAAGGAGTCCAAGAAGATCAATAGTGTTTGTCAATCATCAAAACATAAGTCATGAAAATAGATTTGCAACAATCTCTCCCTTTTTGATGATGGCAAAACACTACGAAAATAATTAGTATTAAAAGTACAGGATCGACAAGTAAAAAGAGTATCATAAACTTCTCCCCCTTTTGACATATCAAAAAGGAGGAGGGAACACAAATAACAATAGCAAATTTTTTTTTTCCCCAAGGCATGAAAATGATATAATATTTTATGTGATTGATTTAAAAACTTGTGAGTTAATGAGTTAATAATCTCAACAATCCATAGAATAATAGAATATCCAATCATGGTTACCCTTAGCTCAGACGTTTTCTTAGGGTAGAATCGTCTTTTGAAATCAATGACCTAACTCAAAGAATTAATTGGATATGAAAAAAAAATCCATCCATCATTTGACTCAAGAAAAACTATTTTTATAAAATAATGAACCAAAGTAAATTTGTCACGATCGCAAAACAATCAAAATCAAGCCTTTGAGAACCAAAACTTCTAAGTTCTAAGGGATTTAAAAGGAGAATAGCTTGCTTTTGAGTGGGCTCATTTTAGGCATCTTGTCAATTTGAATGGCGCTTTGCGCATCTTTTTATAGATTTTAATTTTGGCGTCTTTGCGCTTCTTTTGTTGGCATCATTGGCCAAAAAAAAAATTTAATTTTAGCAAGCTACATTCTCTTTTACAACCTCTTAAAAAAAACTTAGTTGTGAGTATATCTTCTTAGATATTAGAGTATAGGAGCTCTCTCTCTAACATAGAGAAGAATTACCACAAACAGAATTAATAATCAAAGACAAGAGCAACGAGGGGTCTTAATGTGACAAAAAGACTTTAAACATTATCAATACAAGATAGATTTTCTTGAGCAAGCTTAAGAAAAGATTTTAATTTCATACACAATCTTTAATCTGAGATAGATTTTTGATTAGAAAAGAAAATTATGTCACTAAAATAGGTTAGAGAAAGAGACACAATTACAAAATATTTTTACCATCTAAGAGATTAGGAGATGAAAATCACATTAACTACAACTTTTCAAAAGCAAGGATAAGGAATATACTACCATTTTAGCGATGATTTTGAAAACTAAGTAAAAAGAAACAAAAGAGAAATAAAACACACTAAAAACTAAGAGAAAAAAAGAAAAATAAATAAAAAAAAAACAAAAGCAAAAGAAAGTAACTAAAAGTTTCATGCATTTATGTCAATCACACCCAATCTGGTCCTTAAGGAGCTGAAAGTGTCGAAGGCCAGTGGTTTAGTAAAGATGTCAGCCAATTGATTTTTAGTTGTCACATGGTATAACTCAATGTCTCCCTTAGTCACATGATCTCTAATGAAGTGATGCCTAATGTCAATGTGCTTAGTCCTTGAATGTTGGATAGGATTCTTAGAGATGCATATGGCACTAGTGTTGTCACAAAAGATTGAGATGGTGCCTACAGGTAATCCTAAATCCAATACCTGTTGTTGTTTCAACCAAAGGACTTGGGCCACAAAACTTCCAAGAGCGATATACTCAGCTTCAGTAGTGGAAAGAGCAACAGAGTTTTGCTTTCTACTAGACCAAGAGACCAAAGACTGTCCAATGAATTGACGTGTTCCTGAAGTGCTCTTTCTATCCACCTTGCATCCTGCAAAATCAGAGTCAGAAAAACCAATAATCTCAAAAGAAGTGCTGTGTCTAGGGTACCAAATCCCTAAGCCTTGTGTCCCCAAAAGGTATCTAAAAATTCTGTTAACTGCAGTCAGGTGGGACTCCTTAGGGTCAGCTTGAAATCTAGCACAAAGGCAAACACTAAACATAATGTCAGGTCGGCTCGCAGTCAAGTAAAGTAAAGATCCAATCATGCCTCTATACTTCTTCTGATCAACAGACTTACCACTTGGATCCTTGTCCAATGGAGCACTAGAAGTCATGGGAGTGTTAATTGGCTTAGCTTTGTCCATCTCATATTTCTTCAAAATGTCCTTTATCTATTTTATTTGATTCAAAAAGGTTCCATCCTTCAATTGTTTTATGCTAAACTCCAAAAAGTAGGACAATTCTCCCATCAAACTCATCTCAAACTCTCTACTCATTGTTTTAGAGAATTCCTCACATAATTTTTTATTAGAAGATCTAAAGAGTATGTCATCCACATAGATCTAAACAATAAGTAAATCATCTCCAACTCTCCTGAGAAAAAGGGTGGTGTCTAAGCTTCCCTTGACAAACTCCCTCTCTAGTAAGAATGTGTTAAGCCTCTCATACCAAGCTCTTGGTGCCTGCTTTAAACCATACAAAGCCTTTTTTAATTTAAACACATGATTTGGAAATTGGGAGCTCTCAAATCCTGGGGGTTGTTCTACAAAAATATCTTCTTTTATTTCCCCATTTAAAAAGGCACTCTTGACATCCATTTAAAAAAGCTTAAATCCTTTATAACAGGCAAAGGCTAATAGCACACTAATGGCTTTCAATCTAGCTACAGGGGAAAAAGTGTCCTCAAAGTTTATCCCTTCTATTTGATTGTACCCCTTAGCCACCAATCTTGCTTTATTCCTTACCACCACTCCTGAATCATTCACCTTGTTCTTAAAGACCCACTTTGTCCCAACTACACTTTGTCCCTTAGGTCTTTCTACAAGCTCCCAAACATCATTCCTAACAAATTGATTCAATTCTTCTTGTATTGCTAAAATCCAAAACTCATCAGTAAGGGCTTGGTTAATGGTGGTGGGTTCAGTCATTGAGATAAAGGCAGAGTGGTTCACCTCATTCCTAAGACCATGTCTAGTCTTAACTCCACTAGAAGGGTCTCCTAAGATCAAATCCTTTGAATGATTTGTAGAGTATCTCCAATCTCTAGGCAAAGTGTGTGAGGGTTCACCCCTTACATCAAAAATTTCTACTCCTTCATTACTTTGGTGCTCTCTCCCCTTCCCCAAATTTTCTACTCCACTTGTAATCTCTTCAACATCATCATCTTCCACTCCATATTTCTTAGGATCAGACTCATCAAAAACTACATGGGTTGTTTCTTCCACCATTAAAGTTCTTTTGTTAAACACCCTAAAAGACTTCCCAATACTAGAATACCCCAAGAATACTCCTTCATCAGATTTAGGATCAAATTTTCCCAAGTGAGACTTCCCATTATTGTGAATGAAAACCTTACAACCAAAGACATGAAGGTGGGAAAGAATGGGTGTCCTACCCTTAAGGATCTCATAGGGTGTCTTCTCTAACTTGGCTCTAACATTCACCCTATTCAACACATAATAAGCTGTGTTAACCGCTTCAGCCCAAAAGTATTTTGGAAGTGAATACTCAGCAAGCATGGCTCTAGCAGCTTCCACCAAGGTCCGGTTCTTCCTTTCAGCTACCCCGTTCTTCTGAGGGGTCCTAGGAGCTGAAAAATTGTGGCTAATCCCCTTATCCTCACAACAATCTCCAAATCTTTCATTCTCAAACTCTCCCCCATGATCACTATGGATGGTCAAAATCTCACAACCTAACTTTTTATGAATCCAAGTAGAAAATATTTTAAACTCCTCAAAAGACTTATTTTTCTGTGAAAGAAATCTAGTCCAAGTGAACCTTGAGTAGTCATCAACAATCACAAAACCATAGACTTTCCCTCCCAGGCTGGCAGTGCTAATGGGTCCAAACAAATCCATGTGAAGGACTTCTAAAGGTTTAGAGGTGCTAATGTCTTTAATGGGGTGAAAGGTGGAGTGGACTTGTTTTCCTAGTTGACAGGCATCACAAAGGTGGTCTTTTGAAAACTTAAGTTTGGGGACACCTCTAACTAGGTCCTTTTAGGTCACTTTCCTAAGGGTTTTCATACTTGCATGACAAAGTCTCCGGTGCCACAACCAAGAATCATCAGTCACAGTTTTTAAGCAAAATGATGCAGCACATTCAATGTTATTTAAATCAAGCATGTAGACGTTGTTGATCCTCTTTCCCTGCAAAATAGTGTTGTTACTTAAACTTACAATGCATGAATTTGCAAAGAATTGCACGATGAAGCCTTTGTCACAGAATTAACTGATGCTGAGCAAGTTGTGCTTCAATCCATCTACAAGCAAAACATTTTCAATCATAAGGTTCTTGGAATTACCAATTATACCTGCGCCTACCACCTTCTTGGTGGTGTTGTCTCCAAGAGTAACCTTGCCTCCAGTCCTGGACTCTAGTACAACAAACTGGCTGGCATCACCAGTCATATGTCGAGAGCATCCACTGTCCAGGTACCACATACTCTCACGAGGCCTTTTGTGAGAGCCCTCTTGCAAAATTATCACATGTTAGATTTAGGAACCCAAGCAAGTTTGGGTTCCTTCTTATGAAGAGAAGAATGCAATGCATGTGTGGTATTCTGTGGATCATGCACCTTAGGTCTCCACACCCAAAGTGTACTATGGTGAATTGTGTAAGTATGTGAGATGTGTCCTAGCATGCCACATGAAAAACATCTAACTCCAGGAAAGGGATTTCTTAAGTGGTTTGAGTTATAATGCCTCTTCCTAGATGTTGGCAATTGATCAAAAGTATGTGTCATCCTAGTTTTCTTACATGCTTCTAATTCTTTTTGAATCTTCAAATTTGTGCTTTTTTAAGATTTCATTTTCAATCCTCAAACTTTTCTCCATCTCACTAGATTTCACAAAATTAGATTCAAGTGATGTGTGTGAAATTTTTAATGCATCATGCTTTTCAACTAATTCACAATGATGTTTATTTAACTCATCAAATTCATCAAGTAAAGTCATATGATTTGAATCAATTGTTTGATGATCTTTAATTAAAATTTCATGCTCTTTTTGTAGTTTTAAAAATTCTAATTTCAAGCTAGCATGTGTTTTCTTTAATTTCCTATATGATGCACGAATTTTTTCTGAAACTTCAAGAAGTTGATCGTAGGAAATTTCACATACCTCTTCTTGATCAGGATTGTCGTCTGCCATCAAGCATAATTTTGATGTCTCATCTTCTGGTTCCGTCTCCGATGAGTCCGATGCCGAATCCGCCCAAAATGCTTTTTGTACTCTCATCTTATCCTTCCTTTGCTTAGGTTTCTTCTCACCTTTTCCTTTACGTAAGTGGTCTTTAAGTGTAGGGCAATCAGTTCTTATGTGTCCTGGTTTCCTGTAATTATAGCAAACAACATCAGAAGATACTTTAACATGTTTATGATCCTTACCTTTTCTCCAACTTTGATGATGCTTTTGTTTCTTCCTTAGAAAGCTTTTGAATTGCCTTGTGATGAAGGCAACTTCATCGCTTTCAGACCCGGAAGATTCAGAATCTGATTTGTGCGCCTTCAGTGCAATTGTTTTCTCATTCTTCTTCTCACCTACATCAAGATTTCTTTGATTCACCCCTTACTCGTAAGCAATGAGTGAGCCAAGTAAGTTATCAATAGAGTAAGTGTTCAAATCCTTAGATTCAGTGATTGCAGTGATTTTAGCATCGTACGAAGAAGGCAAGCATCTCAAAATTTTGTTCACTTTTTCATAGTTCGAAAGCTCTTTTCTTAAAGCATGCAGTGAAGTAACAATTTGAGTAAATCTAGTATACATGTCAGAAATAGATTCATGAGATTTCATACGAAAAAGTTCGTAGTCATGCAAGAGAATATTCAATCTAGATTATTTTACCTCATTGGTTCCTTCATAAGTTATACATAGTTTATCCCAAATCTCCTTACCTGTTGAACAAGTAGAAACACGCATGTAGTCCTCAGATTTCAAAGCATAGAAAAAATAGTTCAAATATTTTGCATTTAATTGAGCTAAATCTCGTTCATCAAAAGTCCATTCAGTAAAAGCAACTTCAGTTTTAATGCCATTAATTTCACGAGAAGGTGGAGAATAACCTTCTTTGATAAGCATCCACATGCGATAATCAGTAGATTGCAAAATAGTAGACATGCGGGTTTTCCAGAAATCAAAAGGCAAGTTGTCAAACAATGGAGGTCATGTAATTGAATAACCTTCCGTAGTGTTACGATTCCCAAGGTTAGCCATGGATCAAAAATTCAAAAGCTTTTAAAAACTTATTTTATGAAAATCTGCTCTGATACCACTTGAAAGTTCGTTGGGGATGTTAAGCCCTATGAACTTAGTCCCAAGCTAACCAAGAGGGGGGATGAATTGGTATTTTAAAATTTTTATTTTCACAAAGAATGAAAAATACATAAACCAAAATCACACCACGAGGAAAAATAAATGCAGAAATTTAAATATGCGGAAGCAAGAAATAAGAACACAAAAATTTATAGTGGTTCGGTTAACTCGACCTACGTCCACTCCCCAGAGGCACCCTCCGAGAATTACACTACCAACGTGACTCTCCTTTAGCCCCCACAGCTAGGCGGAGAAGCCTTTACAACGAACCACCTTTTTGCCTCCCCGACAAGGCAGAGAACCTATCTCCTTTTGCTTCCTCCTGAAGCTGGCAGAGAACCACAACCAAACGCTGACTCCTTACCTCTACCGACCCTTCCACGGACGAGAAACTCTAGACGAAGAAGAAGCAGAGCGATCCTTGAAGCAACCCTTGTGAATCCCCTCACAAGCTCCCCCTCACAAGATCCTCTCTCTCTCTCCCTCTCTCTCTTTCTCTCCTCAAGGCCTTCTCAGGTCAAGGCAGCAGTGAACAAGAGCTCTTAAATAGAAGAGCTTCAAAGGAGCTCATTAATTGCAAGTTGTCGACAATATCATCCAGGCCGATATGTACATCGGCCTGGCCGATCAGTACAAATCTCAAAAGATCAGCCTGGGCATCGCCCTGTTTTGGGTGCTAGACAATTGAAAATTGACCTGATCGTCCCGGCTGATCCCACGATCGTCCAGGCTGATTAGTTCAATTCAGAAGAAAATCGTCCTGAACATCGCCATGTTTTCATGCTGGCCGATCCCGATCGTCCAGGAGTAACCAAGGATATCGAATATATCATCCTGGCCGATCCTGCGATCGTCCAGGACGATGTGATCGTATCAATCATCCTTAATTACTTCCCTGATTTGTCTGTTCAATTAAGTCATAATTATGAATATCGTCCAGGCCGATCAATGATCGTCCGGGCCGATAATTTAAAAATACAGTATACCTTATCTGTCTATGGAGGCAACTTCTTTCTGTTTTGAGCTTATCGTCCTGGCCGATACACGTATCGTCCAGGCCGATATGTTAATGTCGGCTGCCTTAATTAAGAATTCTTAATTAAACTTTCTATTTTAAGCCTGATCATCCAGGACGATGTGAATATCGTCCTGGCCGATATGAGAAAAAATAGAAATTCTAAGTTTCTCAAGTGTGTGTGTAGGGTTACTTAGCATCAGTCTCTTTGACCATTACAAATAGACTCAAGAAGAGAAAAAAGCAAAGTACTCAACCCTAAACCTACGCAATCCTAAACTGGCTTTGTCTGTATGTCCGATCTTCGATTCCTGAAAAGTTAGAAGAAACAAGTAGTCCAAGAAGATCAATAGTGTTTGTCAATCATCAAAACATAAGTCATGAAAATAGATTTGCAACAGACTTTTGCCCCTATAGCTAGACTTGAAGCAATTAGGATTTTGTTAGCCTTTGCCTGTTTTAGAGGATTTAAATTGTACCAAATGGATGTTAAAAGTGTCTTTTTAAATGGGGTAATACAATAGGATATTTTTGTAGAACAACCTCCAGGCTTTGAAAATTCTAAACACCCCAATCAAGTTTTCAAACTAAAAAAGGTATTATATGGATTGAAATAGGCACCTAGAGCTTAGTATGAGAGGTTGAGCACATTTCTACTTGAGAGATCTTTTGAAAAAGGGTGTGTGGATACAACCCTCTTTTTGAAGAAAATTGAAGAGGATATACTCATTATATAAATTTATGTTGATGGCATCATCTTTGGATCTTCAAATAAAATTCTTTATGATAATTTTTCTAAAATAATGAATAGTGAATTTGAGATAAGCCTAATAGGAGATTTAAGTTACTTTCTAGGCTTTAGCATTTAGCAAATTGAGGAGGATACATTTCTTAGTCAGTCGAAATATGTTAAGGACATCCTCAAAAAGTATGAAATGGATAATGCTAAACCTGTTAGTACACGTATGTGTTCCTCAGTTCAATTGGATAAGGACCCTAAGGGAAAATCTGTTGATCAAAAGAAATTTAGAGGAATTATAGGATCTTTGCTTTACTTGATAGCTAGCAGACCCGGTATTATATTTAGTGTTTGTTTATATGCTAGATTTCAATCAGATCCTAAAGAATCACATTTGACAGCAATAAAAAGGATTTTAAGATATCTATTAGGAACTCAGAACTTAGGAATTTGGTATCCTAAGTTTAGCTCTTTATTTGAAATAATTAATTATTCAGATTCTGACTTTGCATGTTGTAAGGTTGATAGAAAGAGCACTTCTAGAACATGTCAATTTATTGGAAATTCTTTAGTCTCTTGGTCCAATAGAAAATAAAATTCAGTAGCCCTATCTACTGCTGAAGCTGAATACATTGCATTAGAAAGTTGTGTGGCACAAGTATTTTGATTGAAACAACTGTTAATTGATTTAGAATTAACTATAAGCAATATTCCCATTTATTGTGATAACACTAGTGCTATTTACATTTCTAAAAATCTTATTCAATATTTAAGAACCAAACATATAGACATCATGCATCATTTCATAAGGGATCATGTATCCAAAGGAGAAAATGAAATAATTAATATTTCTACAGAAAATTAACTTGCAGACATTTTTACAAAACCACTAACCTTTGATACTTTCAGTACATTAAGAACAAGGCTTGGTGTGATCGATTTGAATGCTTAATTAAAGTGATTTTGCAACATTGATGTGTGTTTCTCTAGTTAGTGTTATTGTGTGTATTTTTGATTTTGTGATTTTCTGTGTTTTCTATTTTTTTTTTGTATTTGTGTGTGTTTGGTTTTGAGAATTCTTGTACATGTTGTTATTTTTGAATGCATATTTGAAAATTGAGTGAAAATCATCCGGGATGAAAGTCATTTTGTATGGGACAAATTGTGTAGTGTATTAACTATCGGATTTGAACGGTTTGCATACAGTTTTTTAGTTTTCATTTTACTATTCGTCTGTACGATCATGACGATCGTACGAACGATATGTATTTAATCATATGTACGCGTGAAGGCATTTATATGGATAAGATCAAATTAATTATCCCTGATCGTACGTACGAACCTTTGGTTCGTCCATACGAACACGTGGCATTTTAAAGTGGGGGACGTTTCAAACTGTCACAAAAACCATCTTAAATTTCTGATCGTCCTGGACGAATACCTGTTCGTCTATATGATCGTCTTAGTCAAAAGTCTGTACGAAAGGACACATCATAACTTGTGTGATTATGAAAAGCCGTTTCATTTTTGGGACTCATTCGTTTGTCCATACGAAATTTCATTTGTACGTACGAACTCAAATTCGTACGGGATGAAATTAATTTCGTCTATACAAAAACTCATTTTTTCTTTAAATAGAAGGGTTCTGAACTCAAATCTCATCTCTTCCAAAATCCCTTTCAATCCTCTATTCCCCTTGTCTTTCTCTATGTCTAGTTCTAGCAAAAGACAAAAGGTGCTTGCTAAGGGACCACCCAAAAACACTAATGAAAACTTCCTATCCAAGGCAAATGAAGAATCTTTCCCTAGATTTTCTTCTTCCAAAATCACTCCCTCTAGAGTCCTTCAAGAGCAACTCACTTTCAACATAATGCACCTTTTTGCTTCCACCGAATTCGGACTTATCCTCACTCTTATCCATTTGTACAATAAGGAAACCTTCCACTACTTTCTCGCCAATATATCTTTTAATTCTGACCAATATGTGATTAGGTCTTATGTTTTAAAAAAGAAACTATAAATCATTAAAGAAGACTTGGGAATTTTTTTAAACTTAAAAACTCAAGGGATTAAAGCCCACACTTTGACCTCCTCCATTAACTATGACTGGACAGCAGTAAATAAAAAAATTAGAGAATGTAGAGGAGTAGGTCATATGCCTAAGGTAGCTACTCTTAATCGTAACACCCGTATCATCCAGCATGTTCTTCACACATCCATTATTCCTAAAGCTGGTGATCGAGTCAATATCACACATCTTCTTTCTATAGTGGCCTATCTGATTATGACCAATCAAGCTATAGATGAAGCTCAACTGTCATTGACTATATTTATGGACTTTTTGAGATTGGCAATGTCTCCCACAAGAGAAAGAAAAATATTGCCTTAGGACATCTTGTGACCTATATTTTGGAAAAAAAGTATGAACTTGTCCATCCAATTCAAAATCTAGAGGAGCCTCTCTACTACAATGATGGATCTTTTCGAGTGATCTTTAATAAAGATGGTCATCTTGAACAACATATTAGTAGTGACTCAGAGGAGAAAATGGGAGCACCTGCACCTGCTGGTGAACCAAATTATCAAGATTTGGTTCACAGATTTGATCGTCTAGAGACTCATTTTGATCAACACTTTGATCAAATTGAAACTCATCTACAAATGCAGAATGCTCAGTACCATCAGGATATGAGTTGGATGCGAGAGCAAATCGATGGTATAAACTCAAATATGACTATGATGAGCAGTTGTTTTAATTTCTACAATCAACAACCTCCTCCATATCAGAGTCCTTCTGAGTGATCAATGTAGTTCTTTATGCTTTCAATGTGATGTGATGTGTTTGTATCAGTGATGTGTTGTTAGTAATTATGCTTTTATGTTATGTTTTGTGTTTTGTGTTTTAAGTGTTTTTAGATTGTGAATGTATTGATATCATTTTCTTCATCATGATATCAATATAAGTTATCTTCTCTTGCTTTTAATCTTGTTTTGAAATGTTAGTTAGTCTATATGAAAATTTCTAAAAATTTTGATCTTACAAGTGTTATACCTTGAACTACAATACAAAATTGAATTCAATAGAAAATCTTATTTTCCTAAATTTAAGTTGTGCTTATAACTTGATGTAATTAAGAATGTCAATCTCATATCTCTTATTAGACTAATTTAAATTTTTATATTATTATTGCAATTGTGATGTTTTCTTATTTTATATTTCTATTTTCAATATAAATATTATTATACTTAAGAGAAATTTAAAATTTTTAATTATTGATTATGGAAAGATCAAGATTAGTCTTGAAAAATATACAAATGTACAAAAATCAAAATGAATGTGCAATGGTTCACAACTTGAAAAAGATGCACAAAATAAGCCCACAAGCAAAAAAATGCACAAAATGTGCCACAACTATTAAAAAAAAAAGATGCGCAAAGCGCCACATGTGATAATTATTTCTTTCCTTAATCTTTCAATCTTTTAATTCAAATTAATCTTTGTATGATTTTATTTGGTATTGAAAATTTGAAGTATATAAATTTTATATTCATCATTTTTGCAATGATTTTCTTTATCTCAATGTCTAAATTGACTCATGTTTCTGATAATTTTTTTTTTTTATCGATGTTATATCTCTTCTTAAATCATATGAATCATTTTATTTCCCTAATGATTTTTAATTTTATTTGCAAATTTATCTCAATCACTTTCAAGGATCAATTATCAAAGGATTATCATATGATTTCTTACATTTCTCTTTTTGTTCTTTTTCTTCTTCTCTTTTTATTGTTGTCAAAAAGGGGGAGAAAATATTGTTTATTCTCTTATTTTGTTTGTATTATATTATTTGCTCATATTTTTTTGTTTCGTATCATATTTGTTTGTATTTAAAAAAATAAAAAAAGAGATTGTTGTGCAAATGATGGTGAACCTCCTTATTCTCACATGTTTATCCATTCAGGGGGTGTTTATCAATTTAGGGGGAGTTTAGGAGATTCTTAGAATTTGAAAATTATACAAACAATAATTGTTTTGCCATCATCAAAAAGGGGGAGATTATTAAGAGAGTTGCTTTTTGCATGTTTTACATTCTTATAACTTGTATAGTTTTGATGATTCCAAATATTATTGTTTTAAGTATTATATTCTCCTAAAACTTTTTGGGAGAATTGTTTTTTACTCTTGTGTGAACTAACATTTCAGGATAATCGAACTACAGACTAATGAAGACTTCAAATCAATTTCAGCATAAGATAGTTTGAAAATTGAAGTCTGTATTTTTCAATTTATTGAGTTTGAGAGAGTGTGATTGTAATTGAGTAACTTAGCACACACACACTTAGGGAGATCTTTAAAAATCAAATTTTCTTATACTGATCGTACGGGGTGAACCAAGTTCGTACGGGACGATCAAGTCAGTTATCCCGTTGTAAGAGCAATGGAACGAATAGGAAGTGAGAAAATTTTTCTAAGTCCTGATCGTCTAGACAAATTTCCCTATCCATTCCGGGATGATGTGCTCTGGATTCTCACTTTGAACTGTACATCCAGACGAAGTGTACCATTCATTCCTTAACGATGGGCTCTGTATTTCTCACTTTGTATTGATCGTCCAGACGAAGTGTATAATTCATCCCAGGACGATTGGCTCTGGATTCTCACTTTGTGCTGATAGTCCAGACGATTCATCTTGTTCATATCAGGACAAAGTTCTCTGGACACATGACATGAACTATTCGTCAAACAAAAACTCATCTTCGTCCAAAGATGATATCCTCTGTTCCTTGAAAATTTGGGACCGTCCTGCAGTTTTGTCCGAACGAACCCTTGATATAACTATTCATCCCAGGACGAACTTAATTCGTACGGGATGATAATCGGGTACGAAATCGGTTCGTACCAATATATATTGGGTTCGTATGCAACTATTTTTACACTATTCATACAGGACGATCGACTATGTACAGACTTGAAAGTCAACAGTTTTTGGATAGTTTTTCGTGTCTTTCCTATATAAGGCCCACTTAAAACTATCTTGTAATCTTTTTGCCTACTAATATTTGTGTAAACTGAAGGGAGAGTGAAGGAGAGAGTGTGAGAGAGTGTTTAAAGGAGGATTCTTACTACTGGAGCATGAAGGATTCACTTGGTACTCAAAGCTAAGAATCTCCAATTGTGATTTTTGATTATTTCACTCTTTTCTCTCATCCTTCTAGATTTCTCGTGAGATGATCTGTCAAGGAGATCTGGTTCTCTGCCGACACTCGTGGTGTGAAAGGACGAAGGGTTCTCTACCTACACTTGAAAAGTGTTAACAGCCGAAGGGTTCTCTGCCTACACTTGGAAAGTGTGAACAGCCGAAGGGTTCTCTTCCCACATTTGGAGAGTGAGAAAGGACGGACGGTTCTCTGCCAACACTTGGAGAGTGTAAAAGGGTGATGGTTCTCTATCAACACTTAGAGAGTGTAAAAGGACGACGATACTCTGCCAATACTTGGAGAGTGTAAAAGGGCGACGGTACTCTGCCAACACTTGGAGAGTGTAAAAGGACGACGGTTCTCTGCCGCACTGAGTAGTGGTGGAAGAGAGTTTTTGTAAAGGCTTCTCTACCTTGTTGTGGGTGCAAAAGGAGAGTCACTAGTGGTATTACTGCAATACTCGGAGGGTGGCTCCGGGGAGTGGATATAGGTCGTGTTTGACCAAACCACTATAAATCCTGTGTCTTTTTATTTTTCGCTGCTTTTCCTTTTTACTTTACTGTATTGTTTAATTTGTGGTTGAAAAATTTTTTCTACAAAAATTCACTAAAGTTATTATCGGTTTAAATTTCAAAAGAGAGATAATTTTTAATTACCAATTCACCCCCCTCTTAGTTAGCTGCTGGGATATAAGCTTAGGTCTAACAACCTAATTCATATTGAATAAGTTTCAACATCTCTCTCTCTCTCTCTCTCTCTCTCTCTCTCTCTCTCTCTCTCTCTCTCTCTCTCTCTCTCTCTCTCTCACCTTTCCTCAAAACCCACTTTTTAAACACTTGCTTGCCAAAGACTTCTCAAATAAAATAAAAGATGTGTAAATAATGAGCTCCAAGAAAATCCTAATTTTAAATTAATCCATCTATGTTCGTATAGTATGATATAAAAATCATATAGTACGATGAGTTCAATTATTTCTTTTAGTATTGTATAATGAATATGTTGACCTGTACGATCATTTTAAAACTTTTCACTAATTGTCCAATACGATCTTATGGAATACAATTAGTTCAGTAAAATAACAATTCATCCAGGATGAATCCTAGATGATTAATTATCTTCTTAGTTGTTGCTCGATTTGTACAGTACGAGTGGTAACTTCATATAATACGATTAATAGTTATAATTAATTTTGACTCAATTTCTTAATCATTGAGATTAAATTAAAGAATAATTTAATAATATCATACAAGATGATGTTATTCATATTGTATTATTGTAATAATTTTCATAATTTAATTTATCGCCTAATTTTAAATGTTGTCTGAAATTTTTTATTATTATTGATTGTGCTGTATGATTTGTATTGTATAATATAATTATTTTATATTTAAATTCACTTAATTAAACATTCTAATTAATTTTTGATTATACACATTGCATATTACAATCCAAATCATATAGTATAATCTTAAAAAAAATTTAAAATATTTAATTTCACTCACCCGTGTGTGTGTGCATGGTTGCTAAGCTAACATGCATTTTTTTTTTATATTACTTTATCTCAAGAAAAATAATAAATACAGACTCTTGCATAAATCAAACATATTTTACCTAGTCTTGAGTCTTGATCCTTTCACAATGCATGGTGTATGTTGTACCTGAAATACTAATACACACAGAAAAGATACACAATAATAACAAAAAGAAAAACTAGATAATGTCCAATAATGTTTGTTATCATCAACACATAAGCTTAGGAACCTAAATTGTATCAATTATAACTTCTAAATTGGCTCTGTTTTGATTTTGCTTTAAAACTTATTAGAATAAAGTTATAAGTAAAAGTGGAGTTATAAGTAAGCACTAAATTATGTGCATTTATGCATCCATGATAACATATAAATTTTAAATAATTTTTTTTTCACACTTTATATAGTATAAACCTTATTCTCTTATAAGTTAGAATAAAACTATAAATTTGTGTTTATAATCATTTAAATTTGAAGTTGTAAATTGAATTCAATTATGGAGAAAGTTTTTTTTTTTTTTTTAAGAATTGCAAATTAAATTAAAAGAAGAAATACCTAATACAAACTAGAAAACAAAAGCAAATCCCTTTAAAACTACCATAATGGATATACGATCCACTAAATTCCATTTTAGATCCAATGGGGTGATGGGGATTGATACCAAATATTAAAACAACCTAAAAGGTTGGTTAGTATCCCAGCTTTCTCAAAAGATGGAAAATGAAACTAAGTAAAAATCCCATATTTCATCATAATGGTTTTAAAAAGGTATTAGAAGCCTATAAGCAAAATAAGCAAATGATAACTAGTTTCAAGAAAAATAAAAATAACTACTAAACCAGCTATCCAAACATCAACCTGACCCCTATCTATCATGGGGTCCAACAAGCTCCAATCAAGAGTATAATTTGCTGTTGTTGCATCAACACAACCGACAACAGCCACCAAGAACGAACCAATCAACGACAATAAAGCAATAACACCGACTCCCTCCTCAATAGTCCAAGAGTCAGCCTCTTCACAAATAGAGTCATACAAACTAAAAATCATCACCACACCCATCATACTAGCAAGAACAACACCAGTAAAATTCCAATGTAAAGCCGTAACACTGACAACCACCTCAATAAGCCAATAGCCAGCCTCATCTTTGCCAAAGCCAACCAAACTGATAATCATCACCACTCTCATCACATTGAAACGAGAAAAACAAAAAAAACTTCAAATCCTTCAAGTCTTTAACCAATAAGACTTGATCTTCGAAGAACAACTAAAAAACAAGTGACCAAACAACCACCTCGTCATTACAAACATCAACCAACAACCTCCTCAACATAGTCGATCCACGGGCAGATCCTTTAAACAATCCAAACAATGTTGACGAAGCAATAACAACAACTCCAACATCAATAGGCCAAGAGACGTCCTCAAACAAAACTTGATTCTCATAGATCAAAGAAGTAACATCGGCATTACCAAAAAAACCCTTCCAAATAGCTGCATATCCAGCACCAAACAAACCAGAATTGTGTCTGTCCACAACCAGAAGAACGAAACAGCCTTCTATATTCAAACCAAACACCATTAGATCAATCACTTCAATAATATTAGCAACCTCATACCATAATTCTAAAATATCTTCCTTGGAAGATCCAAAAAAAGCCTTCAAATGGCTGCAAAACTAGGAGTAGCAACATCATCTCCAAGAATCTTCAAGAAACAAGAACCCGGTTCTTCATAATAGAGAGACCCAACTCTACAATCCAAACAACCATACACCAACAAATTCTTGAACAACAAGATATCACACACCAAGAACTCTATCAAACCAGATCTGGAATCAAGAAAAAACCAGAGCAAATCCTGAACGCAAGAATTACTATATGTAATGTCGAACCAAAATGTAAACTTATTCAAAATCACCTTCAGACTTGAATTTTCACCAAAAAACAATCAATAATAACTCCAATATACCACCAATTGAAACACAACAATCGCAATCAATTTTCAAACCAAGCCGACTGAGTTCCGCCGGTAGGCAATCCTCTGCCAAAACGTCTTCAGACAAATAAATCCAATACAAAATCAACAGAAAATCCAAACTAAGAATAGTCGAGAGTCATAGCAGACCAATTGAGAACCTCGAGCCGACGAAGCATCTTCGATTGCTAAAGATCCGTGAAAATCGCCCGCTCTACTTCCGATCGCCAAAGATCCATTCCCAGATCACTTGGTTGTTGAAGAGTCCATAGAACTCCGTCGGCCATACCAGGCCGATGGAGCTCCTCTAATCGCCAAAGAATGGCCAATATTGCTCTGCTCCGCTTTCGCCGCTCTGCTCCGCTTTCACCGATCTGCTCCGCTCTTCTTATATCATTGTTTAAAATATTTCAAGAAAAGGGAAGGGCCTTGCTGAGTAAGTTTGTTCTGATAGGGAGCAAAAGTTTTGGGTCTGTAAGGTACACATTATTTTATTAGTTCATATATTATTTAGGTATTTTATTGAAATGATTGTATAATGAGCTATTATTTTGGGATTCTATATATAATGAAAATTTGTAGGGGAGGTTATGTAATTTTTTTTTTTTTTTTTTTTTTTTTTTTTTTGGAAAAATTAGATGGTTCTTCGAGTATAAAATGTAATTGGGAGTTGAGAAAACCTTGAGCTCTATAGATTAGATTCCTCCCTTAGGTCTTCGTGTGTTACATAATGGTATAAGAGCAGCTGTTGGGAGAAATTTGATTTTTATCAAAGCCATAGATTATGATTTACAAGATTAAGAGAAAGGTGTTAAGTAGTCTAATATTAAGTTCTATATGATTATTTGTAAGTTATTGAACTTATTATTTAACCCTATTTATTTTGAATAGTTAAAAGTGTTGTTGTTAATGAATACCCAAGGCTTGAAAGTAGCAGATGGACATAGTTTCAGAGTTGCTACAACCTATAGTATTGACCCCATAGTAACACCAAATTTGATGGGTTGGTAGCACAACTAATGGGAGAAGCCTAGGTAAGATGTTAGGTGTGAGGGGAGATGAAATAGATTAACACTTGTAGCTATTTTTGAGATTGAAGCCTTGTCATTTTTAAGGAAAGATAAAACCTCAAGTTGCATAAGATTGGTTGATGAGGTTGGAAAAATCATTTGATGACATGTAATATCCTGAAGGAAAAAAAGTACCATTAATGATGTTTCTTTGGATGAATAGGATGATTTCTAGTTGGTAGGTTAACAGAGGGAGAAATTTTAAGGGAAAAGAAAAACTGATATTACTTGGGAAGAATTTGTAGAAACTTTTAGAGATTGGTTTGTACTACTGTTTGCAGGGAAGAGAATGTAAGAATAGTTCCTCAAGCTAGTTCAGGGAAGCAAGTTTCTAATGTATTATGATGAAGAGTTTACAGCCTTGGCCTTACACCCCTTAGTTGGTTAGTACTCTGGAAGAGAAGGTGTGTCACTTTTTGTAAGGATCAAGGAATACTTTGAGATATCCACTAGTAATATTTCATTTCAAGAATTTCTGAGTTGGTGGAGTGAACTAGACAAGTGGAGAATGATATAATAGCCATCCAGTAGAGATGGGATGCAAGTTGAAATAAATTTGAAGCGGAGCCATATAAAACCAGAGTAAGCAGGAATAAGCGAAAGTTTGGTGGTATAGAATCCAAGAAAGATGGATCTACAGTTTCTGTTAATATAGGTGGATCCAATTTTTTTTTTTCCATCAGGGGCCTAAATCTTAGCAGAAATCCTAATTAACTCAATCAAATGTACCAATTAAACAAGAAAAAATAAACAAATACTTAATTCACCTTGATTGGAGCCATTGAATTTGTTTAAAAATTGGATTATGCACTCATGCAGGTTGGGGAGAGAAGGAAAGGGTTCAACCCGGGTCAATTGACCCGAGCACTGCTAGAGAATTTTTCTATATGTAAAGACCTGCTGATGAGGATATTTTCTTCAAAAGCAAGAGAAAACCTAAGGCTTCCTCTCCACACCCTAAGCTCACTCAAATGTGACTATGATCACCTCATAAACTAAACCTTCTTATAATGAGCTAGGGTTGGATTTTTCTACCTGTGTGAGTTATAGAACTTGTTAAAACTGATCCCTCACATTTGCCTAAGTGTGGAATTAAAAAAGAAAAAACCCTCTATGGAATTAGCTAGATCAATGGGTCACTAGAAAACTAGAATCCTTGATCTTGTTAGAGGTGAGTTAAGCTCACTAGTGACGATCAAGGTAGTTTATTGATCCAGTAAAACTTGTCCATGGAGTTTCATGGCCTATGATGCTTTATTTTTTCCACCTACCCTAATCAAATGGATTTAAGGGCTAGGGAGTTGCTAGGGAAGAAGGATAACAATATATACTTAGGGTTACCAAATGAAAAGGTGTGATTGGCTAAAAGCAATAGTATTAATCCCATTTAAGCAAAGGTTTTTAACCATGATTAAATAGGATTTAGTGATTTTAACCTCTATTAAAACAAATAGGAGATTCAACTAAACATATTTGGTCATCAAATGTAAGTTTTATTCCTTAGGGTTTCGTATTTTGGATAGTATATAATTAGATTAACCATATTAAACTCTAATTGGGTAAATGGCCCCATTTACCTATATTAGTGAATTTAGGTGGGTCAAATGGGTCGATCCACCTTAAACTTATGTTCCTAATATTCCTAGCTAGATTCACTTTCAAATATTTGATTCTTTGGCCAAAGGATTAGGTCTAGTCCTCCCTTTCAAATTATGTATTAAGCCATTTGGAACAACTAACCTTCTAGGAGGGATCATACTGGGCTAAGTTGAAATAGAATTTCTTACTTAACATCCTCATCTAGTATCTCTAACAAGGGTTTAGATTATTTTTGTCAAAAACTTTGGTCAAATCACTTTAAAAAGTTTGTCCACTTTAATATATAATTTGACTCTTTTTGACCTAATATCATCTAATTATTAGTCAAACTGAGTAGACCAAGTTTGCGTAATATTTAAAACTCTATTATGAGCTTTCATGTCCATTAAATTTGATTTATTTGATATTTAAGGATAGTCAATTTGTAAGAAATCATATTTTAAAACAATTTATATGTCCCAAAATCAAAATATAATTGAATCAAAACAAGGCTACAGAAATAAGCTATATAACTTAAAAAACGTATTGCTAGAAATAAAGCCATGTTAGATTCACAGAGTTGAACATAGGTTGAGGGAACAGATTTCAAAAAATCATTGCACCTCTAGTAATACCAAATTTTATTAGGTTGCTCTTCTATTTTACAAACTTCAACAATTTTAAACGATTTGAGATGGATATCAAAGCGTATTTCATATAAGATCAGACAATAAAAATTGCTTCCTATGTGAAAGAAACATAATAATCTACAACTATCAAACTTTTGATAAACTCGCCTACCTAAGTGCTCCTCTTCAGTAATAGCTTGGTCTTTCAGATTACCTTTTCTTCCTATTGTTTCTTGCAAAATTATAAATTCAGATGTCTAGAGTGTAAGTAAAAAAAAAAAGCTCTTCTTCTATGTTTGAATTTGATTGATCTCTGTATTCTTTCATATCCTTATTCACGCTTTTGTATCTTCAAATTTCTCAAATAACACCTCTGGATTTTCTTTTTCTGTACAACTTTTTTCCTTATTTCTTCTGATAGTAAAAAAGGCTTTGTCCATATCAAATTAAATTGCATGAAAGGTTATTTGATACAGTAAGCATGAAAGGTTATTTGATACAGTAAACTGAATTGTGCTCTACATTTATGTAACCACCTCAATACAGATTATAGCTGATGCGAGACAACACTATGCTTATTGTTTTTTCCCCCTGCACAGGTTGAATGAATTACAAAACAAAGGAGAAAAATTTCACCATAAGCAGAAACTCTTCACATATATCTACTAAAAATACAGAATATAGAAGACTCTTCATGGAAAAACTTTGAATTTGCAGAACTTCATCAGAAAGAAGACCAAGTATCCAATCACTTCACTGTCACTTTGCCCACCATACCAGCTCCTTGATGTGGAGAACAATAGAAAGTGTAGGAGCCCTTCTCAGTCAAAGTCACCGAGTAAGTCTCCCCTGGTGCATTGAGCAGATCCTCCTCACTCATTGAGATGGCAGAAGCATCCACACCCTGTGGTATCTCATCCTCATCAAACACCACATTGTGTGGGAAACCTGCATTGTTCTTGAATACAATCTTGTCCCCAGATGATACACTGAACTCATTGGGGACAAAGGCCAGTGAACCGTCGCTGCCGCCGAGGAGCACATCCTGAGCAAGAGCATTGCTCGCAAGCATAGCAGTCATGGCTGTTGCAACCACAGCTGCTCCCACTTCTTTGAGAGAGGCTTTGGTGTGCACATCTGTCTTTGTTGCTGGTGCCTTGGCCTGGCTGATTGGCGATGGCATGGAGGATCTCATGCGGGAAAGTTTCAGGCCGGTGAAGGAAGGGATGGTAAGTGCTGCAGAGAGGCTGGCCATTGGGATGGAGAAGATCTTCTACTTCTGCAGAAGGCTGTAATTGGTGCTGTGTTGTATATGTATGATTGATTGGTGAGGGGAGCGGCTTAACTTTGTGGACAGCAAGCAATCAGCTGGATTGCATTTGGATTAGGTTGGATGAGGTTTATGTGGCTAAGATTGATGCAATTTACCCTTAAAACAATTGTCATTGTGATCTTGTGCGATCAAAGCATGAAAATAGAGTAAATTACCCAAAGATGTCCTCATATTTTTTGATGGATCAGTTTAATCCCGGATATTTTTCAAATATTCAAATTTAATTCCCTAATTTACTAAATATTCTCACACGGTAAATTTTATCTTTTTTTACATAAATGTCTGGAATAACTGTTGGTGTTGCCTCAAATTTAGCTCGACCCTTCACTATAAGAAAATGAATAAATAGCAGTAAAAAATAGATATAAAAACAAATTGATCGCTAAAAATATCTTTTAGCTACCAAAATATATGTTGGAGTTGCCTTGAATTTGACTTGACCCCTATTTGTTCATATCTTTGATCGTTATAAGCTTTGCAGATATGTCGGTGGTCCAAGGGGGTAGCACCCCCAGGCAGGGAGCGGGCTGATCGGTCAGGTCGCGGGATCAAGGGGCAATGCCACTACGTGGGTTTCCGAGTTTTGGTTGTAAGGATATTTTTGGAATTCAAATTAATAAATAAAATGATTAATTCACTTTACTATTTCTCTTTCTATTTTGTTCATCGTTCCCGAACAATAACATCTCTACACAATGTGTTTAATTATGCTAGAAGCAATTGCCTAAATACCATATTATTTTAAATTTTTTAAGAGGATTGCAATTGCCTAAAAACCTTTTTAATAAAGATTAAAAAATAGATGAAGAAAAATAAATTACCTATAGAATCATATAATAAAAAAGCCCGGATTCTCAATCGTTTGACTTCATATTAAGTTTTATCAAAAAACTGCCACAGCCTGGAAATCAATCAAATCATATATATATTATTATTATTATTATTATTATTATTATTATTATTATTTTGATCAATTGATTTTCAATGTAAACTTGTTTACTCTTACATTTTATATCCTTGTAATTATCCACCATATTTTAATTGCATAAGTCTTTACCACTTAAAAGCTTCACTACTCAAACATTTATTTCGGCCTTCTCCCTGCTTATAATCCCATCGATTGTTACATGGAGATCTTTTGCAGCACGTTAGTTATTTCTCAGAGTTGCACAATGCAAAACTGACCGAAGGGTATTTGAGAGAACTTGTCAATGCGCACAGTAATGATCACCGTGTCAAAAAATGTAAGGTTTCTTTCTCTAGCTCTTTTCCAAGCGCTTTTATTTGGTTCGGTTGACCGGATGCAAGAAACATCCGGTCGTAGGCAAAAAAATGCCTGTACCGAGGTGTACCGAGTTTGAAAAAACTCGGTACACCTCTGTACAGGCGTTTTTTTGCCTACGACCGGATGTTCCTCTGCATCCGATCGGAGGACGTAATAACGGCTCCTTTTCCGAGTCATCCATAGGCAAGCTGTGAAAATACTCACATTGCAACCTCGTTAAAATGCTCTCCACTCATTGCTTGGCTTGGCCTGCTTGCAAACATACCAATCAGGCCAACAAAGCCACCTTCTGCTCCTCATCCACCATTGTCTGCAATCTCTCCAGAGCGTCAAAAATCGCAAAGCTCATTGGATGAGCCTCATCTTCTACCCCAAAGGTATGAAACTTTGCAGCAACTTCCACCATGCTGCATCCAAGTTCCTTCCTTACTGCCCTATCCCTCATCACCTTCCTCACACTTGCCACTTCTTCCCATCTTCCTAAATCCTCATACATCTTTGCAAGCACTGCATAACGCCCTGCATTCCCTGGATCAAGAACAAGCAATCTATTTGCTACCTCCACCCCGAGCTCAGCATTTTTGTGAGCCTTGCAAGCTCCTAGCAAAGCACCAAAAACATATCTCCCTGGCTCCATTGGCATTCTCTCGATGAACTCCAATGCCCTGCCCAACTTACCCGCACGTCCCAGCAGATCTACCATGCAAGCAAAATGAACTTGGCCTTTCTCCACTCCATATTCAGCATCCATCATGTCGAAAATCTCAAAGCCCTGTTCAACCAGCCCCGCATGACTACAAGCAGAAAGTATAGAGACAAAGCAGATGGAATCTGGTTTAATTCCACCGATCAGCATTTCAGAAAATATTTCCAGAGCTGCTGAAGCATGCCCATGTATGCCATAAGCCCTCACCATTGAGTTATAGACGACCACATTCTTTTCCGTAATTCCATCAAACACCTTCCGAGCAACACCTAAGCGTCCACAATTCGCATACATTTCAATAAGTCCGCTGCCTACAGCTGCTTCCACTCCAATGCCTCTCTTCAATGCATAACTGTGGATCCACATGCCTTCCGCAATGGCCGCCAGCACCATGCAAACCGGAAGAACAGACACCAGGGTTACATAGTCGGGCAAATTCTCAGGCAGCATTCGATGTAAAAGTAACAGTGCTTCATAATGGTATCCGTTCTGGGCGTGCCCAGAGATCACCGAGTTCCAGCTAACAAGATCTCTATGAGGCATTTTGTCGAACACAATCTTGGATGTCCCTACATGAGCACATTTGGCGTAAAATGCAATAAGTGAGTTGTTGATGAAGAGATCCTCACCGGCCCCGGCTCTTATGGCGTGAGCATGGACTGCTCTGCCGGTTTTCCGGTGGCTACCAGACGCACAGGCCTTGATAACGAAGGGATAGGTGTAGAGATTGGGTCGAACAGCGCCACTGGAAAGCATTTCGGAGTAGATTACGGTGGCTTCAGCCGGAAGGCTGGAGGCAGCATAGCCGCGGATTATAACGTTATATAGGACAACATCTCGCTGGCGCAAATTGTCGAACACCTTGCGAGCGTCGGTAATGTAGGTCAAGCCGATATCAGAATACCGGGAGACAAGGCTTGCTGCAACGTAGGGATTTTGATGTAGTCCGGCAATTAAAATTTGTGCGTGGATTGGTTTGAGGGTTTGGAGACCGGAAGAAGACCGAAGGAGCCGAGCGTAGTCATAGGAATCGCGGATCTGAACGCAGGCGGAGAAGAATCTCCGTCCGCTCATTTCCCCAGTTATTAATCCATGTCATTGTTTCCCATAAATGATAGGTTTGAAATTGAATATTTAAGAGAAACAAAAGAGTGTATTATAAGTATAACAGTCACACAGCTCATCTTGGCCTATTGGTTGAGAGCTTATGCTTCAACTAAGAGATTCTGGGTTCGAGTCTTTGTGTATGTGTGGTGTGTGTGAGTTTGCCTTAAAAGGCCTAAATGTCCCAAAAAAAAAAGTATAACCGTCATGATGGCCCCAATAAATATGTTACTAGCAGTAAATTGATCATGCCTTTATTGAACTTTTTATTAGTAAAGTAAACATGTTTGATTGCTTTCCTTCCCTGATTTCTTCCTATTATACATGAACCTTTATGGGAATCGTGGAATAATATTCATCATTCATGCATTTGTCTAACTTTTTCTTATTCACATATTTATGTTGCTCATATAGTCATATTGGAGAGAAATTATTACGTGCGGACAACAAATGTTATCTGGAGGTGAATCATGACGTGTCACATCACCATTTTGTTGTGTACCGATGCTATGTACCACTGTGTACTGGGTGATGTGGCGCGTCTTGATTTGTTTTAGGATAGTCCGGTGACCGCACGTAATAATTTATCCATATTGAGATAGCTACAAACCGACTTAAAATGCTTGTTAAAGGACTACTATGACCTTGGCGGGATCACACCATAAACTATTATATTTTTATTTATCATTAAAAAAGGTAGAAAAGTTCCTCCCATTAAAATGCACTGCTTACAATCATAGAATCATTTTCTCCATTATTGTTCCAATTCTTAAAATGAGGTAGCTTCCAACCCGTAACAATCAAAGTCGAATCTGTCACGACCCGACCCGATCCGTGACGGATCCCGCTCGCACCGGGCTGCGACACGCTAACGAATACGGACGGACTGACCAGGATCTAGTTTTGGAATTGGCTTCGGAACTGAATCTTCCAAATTATTTAATCAAGCAAACACACAAACACACAAACACAGAGCTACTATTAATCATCAAACACAGCGGAACAAAATATCTATCTTTTCTTTTCCTCAAAACAATCATCTACAGATACAGTACATAGCTTTTGAATAGAAAGAAAGACAGAACAGAAAAGCCATGACTGTACAAAAATCAAAAGGTACAAACAATACCTACTGATCAGAACTCAGAAATCTAATCCTGGACTTCCTTCCCTTTCCCAGGACCTGAAAATCACCAGAAAACAAGAGTGAGCTCAACAGCTCAGCAAAGCAACAAACCTCCAATCAAAACTCTCAGAATCCAAAACCAAACTCATCAGACAGAAATCCGTACTGAATTCAGAACAGAATCGGACAGATATCAAATCGGACATATATCACATCAGAATCATAATCGTACAGATCATATCACATCAGAGTACAAATCAGAATGAATTAAATCAACAGAGTCAGAATCGTACAGGAATAAGAAATTCAAATCATATCATATCAGAATCATAATTGCTTACAGAACAGATACGGAAATCAGATATCAGACTTATTTACAGAACAAATACTGAATTCAAAATCGTATCAAATCAGATATCAGACAGATCAGATCAAATCATATCGTACGGAAATCAGAAATATTAATTTAGCACATAACAGAACAAATTCCCTGACACTGACAGAATCGCTACGGATTCTGGCCCCTTATGCCTCCCTTCCCAGACACTGACAGAATCTCTCGGATTCTGGCCCCTTATGCCTCCCTTTGTGCTCACGGCACCAGAACAGATGTGCTTATAGCACCAGAACAGAATTCATCGGATCCGGAACGGAACAGAACAGATATCAGATTTTTAGATTTGAGCTCATTTCAGATTTCCCAGACACTGACTGAATCACTTAGGATCCAGACCCCTTATCACTCCCTTTTTATAGCACATATAGATATCATATCAATTCAGAAGAAATCCGGGCAAATCAGAAATCAGACAAAAATCGGACAGCACAACGGCAGTATACGGGATTTACACAATTTTTCCTGAAAATCAAAATTCACCAAATTTGCACAGAATGTAGATAATCACATTTCAGAACATTTATTCTACTGCACCGATAATTTTCAATTTCACAGAAAAATGCAGTCGACTAAAAACACCGCCGAATCAAAAATACCCGGACAAAAATCTGCGGAAAATAACCAAAATGTGCACACTCGGCACGTCAACAGCATACAGAAAGTTACGCGGTAAAAACTGAACCAATCAAAAGATTCGGACGAAAATCATTAACGGAAATGAAATCCTAACAGAAAATACCGCCAAACACGACGGTTCTGAAAATTGAGAAAGGTGGAATGTGCCTTACCTCGCGTACAACAATATCTCGAACGGTCTCCTCGGACGAAAACGGCTCCGCGTCGTCCGAAAATCAACTTTTCCAAATTCGCCCTCGACTTTCTCTCTCCTCGGCTGATATTTTCGTTTTTTATGATTTTCTCTCTCCTCCAAACGACTAAAATCAGCTTTATAAAACTCAGATCGGCCCGGCCGATCGCCAGATCGTCCCAGGACGATCAGACCAATTTGGATCGTCCTGGACGGTCCCCAGAACTATTCTCAGACTGACATTTTCTACAGTGCCGATCGGCCTGGACGATGTGTACAGAAAATCACCTGGAGCAAATTCTGGAGCAAAATTCCACTGATCGTCCCAGGACGATCCAGATCGTCCTGGACGATCCTGGAGCAGATTTTTGATATTACAATCTCCCCAACTTCAGAAAAATGTCGTCCTCAACATTATCCACTCCAAACTCAGTCAAAACAAGTACGGGTACGACCGTCTCATATCAGACTCCTTCTCCTAAGTCGCTTCTCGTGCAGTCCGGTGCTTCCACTGGACTTTAACCATCGGAATCTCTTTATTTCTTAACTTTCGGACGTCGTACGCCAAAATTAACTCTGGCTCTTCCTTGTACGCCAGATTTTTCTGAATCTCAACCTCGTCAGCTGATATCTTTTTCCCAGAGTCTGAAACCCACTTCCTCAGAGTGGAGACGTGAAACACATTGTGCACGTCAGGCATCGAATCAGAAAGCAACAGTCGGTAAGCAGATTTTCCAATTCTTTCCAAAATCTCAAACGGTCCAACATACCTTGGACTCAGCTTACTCACCTGACCAAATCTGCTCACGCCCTTCATCGGACTGACTTTGACATACACAAAGTCACCAACTTGAAACTCAACAAACCTGTGCTTCTGATTATAATACTTCTGTTGTCGATCCTGAGCCGCTTTCAATCTTTCTTTTATCAAACTGATCTTCTTAACAGTTTCCTCAACAAAAGTGGCACCCAATTCCTGTCTATCTCCGATCTCAGTCAGAGTCAAAGGAGTACGGCACTTCCTGCCATACAGAGCTTCGTACGGTGCCATACCAATACTGGACTGAAAACTGTTGTTATAAGCAAACTCAATCAGCGGAATATGATCTTCCCAGCTTCCGCCAAAGTCCAGAACACAAAGTCTCAACAGATCTTCCAGCACCTGAATGGTCCTCTCAGACTGTCCATCGGTCTGAGGATGAAAGGTTGTACTGAAATGCAGTTTCGTACCCAAGCCTTGCTGAATACCTTTCCAAAGTCTGGAAGTAAACCGTCCATCTCGATCAGAAACAAACACTCGAGGCACACCATGCAATCTGACTATTTCCTTCAAATAAATCTGTGCCAAACGATCCACCGGATCGGTCTGTCTGATCGGAAGAAAATGGGCTGACTTCGTCAATCGATCTACAACTACCCAAATAGCATCGTGCCCTTGTCTAGATTGAGGAAAACACATCGCAAAGTCCATCGTTACCTCCTCCCACTTCCACTCAGGGATAGGCAACGACTGCAACAGTCCACCTGGTCGCTGATGCTCTGCCTTCACCAACTGACAGGCTTCGCATCTCGACACAAACTCTGCCACATCCTTCTTCATTCCAGGCCACCAGAACAAAAGTTTCATATCAGCATACATCTTACCACTGCCTGGATGAACAGTGTAGCCTGAATGATGAGATTCATGCAGAATCTCCTGCCTCAAATCCCCAAACACAGGTACCCACAACCTATTCTTACAGAAAATAGCACCAGAAGCAGAAATTCGAAGTTCAGGAGTCTTACCAGATCCAATCTGAGCAATCAACTTCGAATAATCAGAATCTGACTTCTGGGCTTCCTGAATCCTTGCTTCCAAAGAAGACTGAATGTTCATCTGAGCCAAATCCAAATCACTGGAGGAAATCACCTCCAACTGCAATCGCTCCATGTCTCAAATCAGGAAATCATCAAAAGTAAGCTGCAAACCTGATAATCTAGAAGATTTCCTTCTCAGAGCGTCCGCTACCACATTAGCCTTCCCAGGCTGATACTGAATAGTCAAATCATAGTCCTTGATCAACTCGAGTCATCTTCTCTGTCTCAAATTCAGATCCTTTTGAGTGAAAATATACTTCAGGCTCTTATGATCAGTGAAAATCTCACATCTGACGCCATACAGGTAATGACGCCAAATCTTCAAAGCAAAAACAACAGCAGCTAACTCCAAATCATGCGTCGGGTAATTCTTCTCATGTGGTTTCAACTGTCTAGAAGCATAAGCAATTACCCTTCCATTTTGCATCAGCACACAACCCAAACCTTTCAATGAAGCATCACTGAATACCTGAAATTCTTCCGTACCTGACGGAAGTGCCAACACTGGAGCTGAAGTCAAACAGTCCTTCAATCTCTGAAAACTAGCTTCACACTCTGGTGTCCAAACAAAAGATACTGACTTCTGAGTCAGTCTCGTCAAAGGCGTCGAAATCTGTGAAAATCCTCTCACAAATTTCCTATAATACCCGGCCATGCCCAAGAAACTACGTACCTCAAATACCGTAGTTGGCCTTGGCCAATCAGCAACCGCCTGAATTTTCTGGGGATCAACAGAAATACCTTCTCCGCTCACCACATGCCCCAGAAAAGAAATGCTCTTCAGCCAGAATTCACACTTGGAGAACTTGGCATACAACTGATGCCGTCTCAGAGTCTCCAACACAATCCTCAAGTGTCTGGCATGATCATCCTCAGAAGCAGAATATACCAAAATATCGTCGATGAAGACAATCACAAACTGATCCAAAAACTCCCTGAATACTCGGTTCATCAGATCCATGAAAATAGCAGGCGCATTGGTTACCCCAAAAGGCATAACCAAAAACTCATAGTGCCCGTACCGAGTACTGAAAGCAGTCTTCACCACATCAGCTTCCTTCACCTTTACCTGATAGTATCCGGATCGCAAATCAATCTTCGAAAATACTGAAGATCCGGAAAGCTGGTCGAACAAGTTGTCAATCCGAGGCAAAGGATACTTGTTCTTGATCGTGACCTTGTTCAAATCTCTGTAATCCACACATATACGGAGTGTCCCGTCCTTCTTCTTCACAAACAACACAGGTGCTCCCCAAGGCGAAACACTAGGACGGACAAAACCTCTGTCAACCAACTCCTGAAGTTGAACTTTCAACTTAGAAAGTTCTTTCGGTGCCATCCTGTACGGAGCTTTTGATATAGGAACGGTACCCGGAAAAACATCGATAGAGAACTCCATCTCTCTATCCGGAGGTAAACCAACCAACTCCTCAGAAAAAACATCAACAAACTCCCGTACTACTGGGATCTCAGAGACAGAACCAACCTCCAGGTTCAGATCCCGCACCGAAGCTAAAAACACTGGGCATCCCTTCTTCCACATTCTGCTCACCTCCAAAGCAGAAATCAGACTGGAGAGAATACCTCGTAATCCCTGGAATACAACTCTCTCTCCGGCCACAAGCAAACTCACTTGCTTCTTCAGACAATCAATCTGAGCCTCATACCGACTCAGCCAATCCATGCCCAAAATCACATCATAAGAAGAAATCGGCAACAAAATCAAATTAGATTTTCACTTCTTGCCAGCAATGTCAATCTCACACAAACAAAACTTCCGAGCAATCAAATTACTTCCAGCCGGTAAAATCACAGACAAAGAAGTCGGCAAAGAAATCGAATCCAAATGTAAAATCTCAAAACAGTGCTCGGACAGAAAAGAATGACTAGCTCCAGAGTCAAACAAAACACGACAGGGCTGATCAGAAATGTAAATCGTACCTGTCACAACATCCGGAGCATCACGAGCCTCCTGCTGACTCAGGCTGTAAACTCGTGGCTGAACTGGAATAGGAGCTGAAGCAACAGAACTACTTTGCTCCCTCTGAACCGTAGGTGGTCTCCGTGATCCAGAACTAGTACCACCACCTCTACCAGAAAATCCCTCAGGGCGAGGAGGAACAGTCCTCGGTCTTCCTGCTGAACTGACAGGTCTGACAGAACCCTCAGATCAGAACTCAGAACGCCGGTCAGATCCAGCCTGTGGACACTCTGCAATCCTATGTCCCGGCTGATCACATCTGAAACAAAGACCAGCCATCCTATAGCACTGGCCATGGTGTCGCCGTCCACAACTTTGGCACACAGGTGCCCCACTGACAGATCCTGAACTCGTCGTACTGGTAGCAGTACCAGACGACCATCCACTCTTCCTGGAATCAACAGATCCAGAACCAGTCACAAATCTCCTCTTTCCAGAGGAACCACTTCCAGAAGTCTCACCTCCAAATCTCTTCCTACTCGCAGTCCACCGCTGCTGAGTAGCCATCAGATCATTCTCAATCAGACGAGCCCGCTCCACAAGCTCAGAGAAATCAGAAATATGAAAAGGTACCATGGGTTGTCTCAAACTATCTCGCAATCCCCTCAAAAATCTGTAGCACCTCTCAGCAGAAGTACTAACCAGTTGCGGAGCGTACCTGGCTAACGCAGTAAACTCAGCCTCGTACTTCATCACCGTCTTGCTCCCCTGAACCAGTCTCAGAAAACTCTCCTGCATCTGCTGTCGTGCAGAAGGGGGAACAAACCAATCTCGAAATACCTCAGTGAACTCTTCCCAGGTAATCAAAGAATTCAACCTCCCCTGAAATCTAGCTGCCTGCTGGCCTTCCCACCAGATTTTTGTCCTGGTATTTTTGATTCGGCGGTGTTTTTAGTCGACTGCATTTTTCTGTGAAATTGAAAATTATCGGTGCAGTAGAATAAATGTTCTGAAATGTGATTATCTACATTCTGTGCGAATTTGGTGAATTTTGATTTTCAGGAAAAATTGTGTAAATCCCGTATACTGCCGTTGTGCTGTCCGATTTTTGTCTGATTTCTGATTTGCCCGGATTTCTTCTGAATTTATATGATATTTATATGTGCTATAAAAAGGGAGTGATAAGGGGCCTGGATCCTAAGTGATTCAGTCAGTGTCTGAGAAATCTGAAATGAGCTCAAATCTGAAAATCTGATATCTGTTCTGTTCCGTTCCGGATCCGATGAATTCTGTTCTGGTGCTATAAGCACATCTGTTCTGGTGCCGTGAGCACAAAGCGAGGCATAAGGGGCCAGAATCCGTAGCGATTCTGTCAATGTCAGGGAATTTATTCTGTTATGTGCTAAATTAATATTTCTGATTTCCGTACGATATGATTTGATCTGATATGTCTGATATCTGATTTGATACGATTTTGAATTCAGTATCTGTTCTGTAAATAAGTCTGATATCTGATTTCCGTATCTGTTCTGTAAGCAATTATGATTCTGATATGATATGATTTGAATTTCTTATTCCTGTACGATTCTGACTCTGTTGATTTAATTCATTCTGATTTGTACTCTGATGTGATATGATCTGTACGATTATGATTCTGATGTGATATATGTCCGATTTGATATCTGTCCGATTCTGTTCTGAATTCAGTACGGATTTCTGTCTGATGAGTTTGGTTTTGGATTCTGAGAGTTTTGATTGGAGGTTTGTTGCTTTGCTGAGCTGTTGAGCTCACTCTTGTTTTCTGGTGGTTTTCAGGTCCTGGGAAAGGGAAGGAAGTCCAGGATTAGATTTCTGAGTTCTGATCAGTAGGTATTGTTTGTACCTTTTGATTTTTGTACAGTCATGGCTTTTCTGTTCTATCTTTCTTTCTGTTCAAAAGCCATGTACTGTATCTGTAGATGATTGTTTTGAGGAAAAGAAAAGATAGATGTTTTGTTCCGCTGTGTTTGATGATTAATAGTAGCTCTGTGTTTGTGTATTTGTGTGTTTGCTTGATTAAATAATTTGGAAGATTCAGTTCCGAAGCCAATTCCAAAACTAGATCCTGGTCAGTCCGTCTGTATTCGTTAGCGTGTCGCGGCCCGGTGCGAGCGGGATCCGTCCCGGATCGGGTCGGGTCGTGACAGATTAATACAACACTGAACAACCCGCTGCTTTCTTCACCTCCCCTTTGCCTCCGTCCCCCACCGAATGGCATCTTAATAGTGGAGCCTCTTCTCACCTTACCTCGGATCCGGCTCACGTCCAATCATCACACCCATACACTGGCTCCAACCAATTCATCCTTGGCAACGGCCAACAACTTCCCATTCATACAACAGGTAAAGGTCTCTTACCAACACCTCAAGGTAGCCTCCAACTATCTGATTTAAATCTTGTACCAAATTTTTCATTCAATCTTCTATCTGTTCACAAACTCACTACTGACAACAAATGCATTATCACTTTCTCCTCCCGCGTCTACAAAATCAAGGATCCAAAGACCAGCCAAACACTTCTCACGTGTCCGTGTATTAACGGCCTCTACCCTCTCTGCACTCTACTGCACAAGGCCACCTCAACCTCTCAGTTTGCACTTCTTTCCATTCAACCTATTCCAGATCTTTGGCATCGACGCCTCGGGCACCCCTCGTCAGCCACGCTTTCTTACCTAGAAAATCAAGTCTCCAACATTTGTACCTCATCTTTTACTTCAACATGTAACTCTGTAGGATGGCTAAAAGCCACAAATTACCTTTTAAAAATCACAAAATAATAGTAATTTTTTGTTTGAGTTAATTCACTCTAACGTCTAGGGTCCCTCCCAATCTACTTCTAACTACGGATATCATTACTATATTAGCTTCATCGATGACTTTTCCAAATATACGTGGGTGTATCCTCTGGTTCAAAAATTTGAAGTTTTTTATAAATTTCTAGAATTAAAAAAATTGATCAAATGACAATTTCAGACTCACATTCACATGCTTCGTACAGATAGAGGCAGTGAATTCATCAATAATAAATTCAAAACTCACCTAAATGCTCACTGCATTCTTCATCAATGAATTTCAGAAATTGATCGAATGACAATTTCAGACTCACATTCACATGCTTCGTACAGATAGAGGCAGTGAATTCATCAATAATAAATTCAAAACTCACCTAAATGCTCACTGCATTCTTCATCAATTTGCCTGTCCCTACTCACAATCTCAAAATGGTGTGGCTAAACTTAAACATCGTCATATAACCGAGACCACCCGTACTTTACTTATAGAAGCATCCCTTCCGTCATATCTTTGGGTTGACTGGGTTGACACTCTCTTGACTGATGTCCATCTAATCAATTATCTGATATTGTGTAATCTCTAGAAAAAAAAAAATATTTTAAGCTTGATTTTAAAACTGCTTCATATTTATTTCATTCATTCAAGTCAATTAGCATGCATTTCATTAAAAATAAAATTAAAAGAGTCTAAAATTTTAATTGTATTTTCTTAAGCAACAATTACCCTACTTAAGTCAAGGGGCAACTTAAGATATACTCTATATGTCGGCCCCAATTCTTCAAAATTGATTAATTAAAGTCCTCTCCATTCTTTTATTAAAGACTGAATACATGCTTTTAAAGCACCTAAGTTGGTAGCTGACTCCGCAATCTCGGCTGGGTAAGTCAATATTTGCAATGTATTTGCTAGGTTCGGGCTACTATTGTTCAGTACCTACAATAGATTTAGGATCCAGGGAGACTCAAAATAATAAGATCCCAACTTTTTAATAAATTGATAACTTTTTTATTATAAAGTTTTTATTAGGAAAATACAATTTTAAAAGTTACTATAAAAAGTAGCTTATAATGCAAAAATTTCTCGAAAGCAGTATAAAAGTATTAATCAAAGGCTGCGAACTAAAAAACAAAGCAAAAAGAAAAATGGTTGCTGCTTAATTTCCTTGAATCCATTTTAATTCCTTTCTTGTTTGTAATGTATTTGAGAAAGTTACACTTAATGTGAATTCTCTTTCGGACAAATTAACGAATACTTTGCTAGCACATAGAGCTAAAAAATTATTGCTAGATGTTGTAAATAGTTGGCTAAAGTGGTGCTAAAAATTTAAATATCATCATGATATGCCTCACAAAAAGAATCCAAATATGATTTTGAGGTTGGACTATAGAACCAAATAGAGAGTGAAAGAGGGGGGCGGGGTGCATGGGGGTGGATTTTGGTTTTATTAAAAAGATCAACAAAATAAAAAATTTGATGTGGAGAGGATAGAGTAATTTCAATTAAAGCTAGACCATACATCAATCTAAGAAAGAAGTAGAGTGATCACAATTGCTATCACAGTAATAAATAAATAAGTTAAAGAAACGTAAAATAATAGAGACAACAGACACAAAGATTTGGCTATTTCAACAAACCCAATGCCCATGTCCATGCCTATCCAACTCTTGAGTAAAATTCTACTATCTCAAAATTCAATACAAACTTAATTTGATCACCTTCCAATGCTACAATACTTAACAATAATTTGATTAGAATAAGCTCACAATAATTTGTTATTTTAAAGGATAATTTTAATCGAATTACAAATAACATTATTAACAAAAAAAATTTATCAAAAAAAAAAAAAAACTTCTACACGTACAAAGGTTTTAAAAAATAATTTCACCAAAAAAATTGCATGTAAATTCATTTCAAGAATTTTTAAATTTGATTTCATAATAAATACTTCCAAACATGCAAAATAGATTTCAAAACATCAAATTTCCAAAAGTGCAATAATTTGTTTCACAAATTGGAAAAAAAATTCAGCAATATCTAAATTCAGATCTAGCAACTTGTAAGTAAATTTCTTAAAATTATTCCACCAATAATGACAATAAATTTCAGCAAATATATGTCTTGTACTTTTTTTCATCTATTTATTTGTGTGTGAGATCTTCTTGTAAAACTAGAATACAAAATTCTCTTATTCCACTCTCATACATACACAATTATTCTTCAAAAAGAAAGCAATAAAAAAGTTCCTTTTAAAGACCCTAAAATATATCCACCGACTAGCTTCTATTCTGAAAAGATCTCTAACTGTTAACTTGCATATATAAACAATCCATCATCTTTAGTTAATACGTCTTTTGCATTTTCTTTCAATCTTGTCTCGTTTATTTAAGACCGATAATATATGATAAAGAAAAGCACATCGCACCAAATATATCATATCTCTAAGACAAATTATAATTGCTAAAACGAATAACAATAATGCTTCGGCACAATCATATAAATAGTTAATAAACTGCTCCATCTTTATTATAAATTTCTTCGATCACTCAGATTGCTATGCTTTGCCTGAAGGATTTAGCATTTTAGCTACCAAATTCTTGTGGGGACAAGCTTTTGTTTTATTTTCTGGGAGAACAGGATTCGAAGGTGACATAAAGACAAAATATTACATTTAAAGAGCTTTCAGTTGTGAGGATAGAGACGAGAATATCACCCAGTTGAAATTTCTTAAGGCTGAAGTGCTCAATTAGCATGAAATGTATTTAGTTAATGGAACATTAAGTAGAGT
This sequence comes from Dendrobium nobile, assembly GCA_022539455.1. Lineage (NCBI taxonomy): Eukaryota > Viridiplantae > Streptophyta > Magnoliopsida > Asparagales > Orchidaceae > Dendrobium > Dendrobium nobile. The sequence continues at coordinate 41,834,983 of CM039734.1, read as the reverse complement.
TTCTGCTGCGGATTATAAAAAAGAAGCTGATAAATGATCATTAAAAGAATATTTGGATAGACGATGCAGAGAAAAAGGACTAACAAATAATCAAATCAGAGATAACTACAACAATTTTAAATAAATATCATGCGCTTTTATAATGATGACTAAGGAAATGATCATTTGAAGTGGGAAACAGCTATGATAAGAATGTGTAGGCATGCGTTTTGCATTCATACGTAGGCCAAATTGATTTTTGGTTAAGAAGTCCTTGTCACTCACCAAATTAATGGAGGGGAGGGCATATTGAAGCTTCCTTTTTATCTAGTGCTTGTGCTTTATTTTTTGCACAGCTATTATACCAAATCATATTAGAATATTTAATTAATTTGGAGTCTTCCTATTTAAGATATATTTTGAGATTTTTTTTACTATTTAATTTTTCTGATTATAACTATAATTTACTTTTTAAAAATATTACAGTCCCGGCCTACAAAAGTTTCACTACTCCATTTATTATAAAAAGCTGCAGCTGCTTAGTTTCCTGACAATTAATTTAGAATCATCTTTATAAAATACTTAAGCTATCCCAAATAGATCTTTTAAACCCCTCAGCTAACAAGCTTTGCAGTACATCTACTTCATGCCTCTACATAACGAGAAGTGGGAAACAAGCTGGCTGGTTTAGTTATCAGAGATGGCGAAAGGTTCAAGAAGGCTTGTGCTGGGTTTTCTCTTCTTGCCTCTTCTCTATGCTCTTCTCCTTCGGGTCAACCTTTCCTCTTTTCATGCATGTATAGTATTACTTAATTCTCTTCTTCTTGCCATTACTAAGCTGAAAGTCGACCGGTGAGGGGAGAGCTTAGTGTTAATTTCTTCATTGAATGATTATGGCTTTGATCGATGCAGGGAAGAAGCAATTATCCCATTGGAGCAGCATCAGCTTTGAGTCTAGCTATACTGACTTCCAGCAGTCAACAGCGTTAATGAAGTTGCAGCTTCAGGCATTAGTGCGAGGTTTCCTTCAAACGGTTAACTTTATTTAATTATATACTGCTTTTGTTGTTTTCCAAAAACCTCTTTTCGCAATTATTTTAACTAATGTGGATGATACTGTCAACTTTAAATATACTAGCTACAGGGTCAAATTTGATCTAATTAAAGAAAAATCTTCATAAAAAAAAACAGTTTGATGGGCCATATATTTTACATTTAAATTTAGATGAATTTATGATTCTTATCTATTTATATATCTAATATTTAAATATTTTTAATTATTTATATAACTTAATAACCTTTAAATTATATAATTAATTATCAATAACATTACATCTTTTAAATAATATATATATATATATATATATATATATATATATATATATATATATATATATATATATATATATGTGTGTGTGTGTGTGTGTGATTTATATACTATGGTATTGTATAATTAAATATAAACTTTTTTTATAAAGTTAATGCATGATATATTTATTGAATATTATAATTTAATATCGATCATATTTTAAGATTAATTATCAATTATATATATCTTAATATCAATTCACTTATCATATTTTAAAACATACAAATATAATACTTAAATTATTAATTAAAATATATAATTTATATTTTGTATTTATAAAAAATGATTATTTTAAAAATTACATGCAAATTTTACAATTCATGTTCTGCTCTTCCACAACAAAATTTCGAAACCCTCATCTACTCTACTGCCACACCCAAATTCTTGAAATCACCATTTTCATCCCTTCTATTCGCCCAAATTCTCGTTATTTCTTTCACACCCACATTTCGATCTTCTCTCATCTTTCCTCTTTAAATAAAAGAAGCATGTTTTTAAGGTTATTCTTATTTACAAATTTTTTTCAATTTAATATTTGTGACACTTAAGAAAAAAAAAATTGGGGAAAAAAAAAGAGAGAAAATATTATTAAGGTGTGGGACTGTGCATGTCTCCTCATCTACTTAAGAGAATAAAATTTAATGTTTATTAATTCTATTTATGATACTTAAGAAAATAAAATTTTGACTTTTAATAATACAATGGAGAAAAATGATTCACGCCACGTAGTGTGATAAAGACTTGATGATATTGTTATTGTTGTTATATGATAGTTTAAAAAATCAAACGTTTGAAGACAATTTATTTTATTTTATAGCTAATTTGTAATTTCGTCACCATTCACTTTAGATTCTTTGTTCGCCACTATTAATATCTCCCGCATACTTCCGATAGAACAAATTTTGGCAAACACTCTTCTAAACTACCTTTTTTTCTGCCATATTCAAAATCAACTACCATTGATTTACTGATCATTAACACTATACTTAATATATTTTCTTATTATGTAATATATTTGCACTAATAAAAATAAGCTATTTGCACAACACCGGAAAAGGGCTTTCCCACTGGTTCGAAAACACCTACGAAAACCCTTGTAGCGCATATCAGTCATGCAGCGATTTTGAAACCCCTATGAGATTTTTTGTAGCGGAAAAAATCTTTTTTTCTTGTAATGTTGAGATACATTCTTTTATATTGTTCCATCTAATTCTAAAGTTAAAAAAAAAAAAAAAAAAATCACATATCATCATTCCAACAACAACGAATGAATTTATGTCTTCAAAAAAAGAATACCGATCATACTAACAGGCATCATTGCATTAAGACTTGGATCACAAGCCACTCCCATTTGACCCACGCGTGATAGCTGTACTTAGAAGCTAACCTAATAATCCCACAACACAAGTCTTTGAATACATATAGCTCACGCATCACTAATCAACATATAACATTTTGAAGCTATCAATCATAACTGTCTTCTTACTAAAAAAGTTAATTTTACAGTAAGTCAAGCAAAATCTCTTTCCCATATCAATTACATAACCAGCATTATGGTAATTTGGTAAAGTAAAACACATTAGGAACTTAAATAACATAGGGTTAGATTGTTAGATTGGTCATAATGAGCATATCCGGTAGCTAAATATTTTCTTTTCTTATAATGACCTATAATTTTATTAGAGATATGTGATTCAAATGATGAGTAAATTATTTTGAGTAAGAATAAGTAAATGTTAATTTGATAGATTCATCTCGTCGAGTCGTTCGATTTGATTATAAGTGAGCAATATTTGGAGATCATTTTATTCTTAAGTAATATAAAAAAATGTTTAAATATATTTCAACTACTTGATCAGATCGATCACTTTGAACTCAAATATAATTATTTTTGATGATAATATGTTTGTAATATCAAAATGTACAGTTTAACAACAATTTTATAAGAATTAAAGTTCCAATGGTCTTAAATTTAATTTTAAAATTTTAAAATTCAAATAATGCCTCAAAAGTTATGTTGAGAAACTAATTTTTTTCGAGACAAACCAATTCTTATAAAAAAAAATATATTTAAAATTTCAAATTCATTCAAATTCATATTAAAATATTTTAAGATAATATTTATTCCATTTGAGTGGTGTAAGAATATAAACGTTTTCATTTAAAACCTTTTTTAAGTCCTTTCAAGTTCAACCTACCAATTAGTCGGGTTGTTTCCAACTAGCAAAGTTTGAGCATAAGAATATAATGTTAGTTGCACCTACAATAAGCATGTAGCATGCTTAAAATGGCACATGCAGCTCTGCACTTTTTACCAATAGAGCATCATTTTTGTTTTTGTTTTTTAAGGACATTTAAGTGAATAAAATAAATTCATATACACAACACATATGCAAGATACAAACTTAAAAAAAAAAATTTATTGGTAATCAAAACTCACGACTAATAATTTGATAGCTCTAATTAAAGAAATTAACAGAATAATTGTTATTGTATATAAATTTTATAAATTAGCTTTAAAATTTATATATTTATTTATCCAATTGCGTCGTCCTCGCAGAAAGCGGCAGGCACGAACTGAAACAGAACGGGCTCACCTGCATCTCCGATCACCACTCCGACATTTGCATCACAGAAAACTCCGTCAGAATAACCGCAGCTTCAACCGGTATCACCGTTCACTTGACTGCCGGCCAAACCCTCCCTCCATCCGCTCCCAGCCGCTTCATCCTCCACCCCTACCCTCGCAAAAACGACCCCGACGCCATCTCCCGAACCACCCCCGTCACCCTCCTCCCCACCCCCAGCACTCTCCCTCCTTGTTCCTCACACTACTCCTCCCCAGCCCTCCTCTTCTCCGCCGGCGGCTTCGCGGGAAACTTCTTCCACGACATAAACGACGTTATCATTCCCCTTTTCCTCACCTCCTCGCCTCTCCGCCCGGATCTCCACCTCGTCATCGCCGATCTCCAATCCTACTGGACTGTAAAATACCATCGCATCCTCCGCCTCCTCTCCGCCTTCGACCCCATTATCATCCAATCTCCTTCTAGTTCCCCGTCCAAAGTCCTCTGCTTCCCCGCCGCCATCATCGGGCTCAAATACCACGGCACTCTCCTCTGTAACTCCACTGAACCACCCGGCGCCGTCTCAACCTCCGATTTCCGTCGCTTCCTCCACGACTCCCTGATCTCTGTTCCTCACCTCCCCGGCCTCGCCAAACCAGATCAGCCCGTTCTAGTCCTCATCTCGCGGAGCAAGTCGCGGATGTTGATGAACGAGGAAGGCGTGGTTAGGGTAGCAAAAAAGGCGGGGTTTAATGTGGTGGTGGCGAAACCAGAGATGATGAAGAGAGTAGAGCAGTTTGCTGGCTTCGTTAATCGCTGCAAGGTTTTGATGGGAGTGCACGGGGCGGGGCTGACGAATATGGTGTTCTTGCCGCCGGAGGGTATCGTTCTGCAAATAGTTCCGTGGGGGTTGGAATGGGCGGCAAAAGAGTACTTCGAGCGGCCGGCTAGGCGGCTAGGGTTTAGGTACGTGGAGTACCATATCCAGGTGGAGGAGAGCAGTTTGTATGACAAGTATCCGAAGCATCATCCGGTTATTTCAGATCCATGGTCTGTCAATCGAAAGGGTTATAATGTGAGTCGGCCGGTTTTTACTGATGGGCAGAATTTGAGGATTGATCTGGAGAGGTTCAGGAAGACGGTCCTTCAGGCTCGAAGGCTCATTTTACCGGATAACTCCTAAAGTCGAACTGAAGATGCTTCTAATTGATAAAAAATAAATTATTCAAATATATTTTTATATTATTATTATTATTATTATTGAATATATACTGGGATTCGTATAATTTTCAAATAGTATACATAGTATTAATCTCAGTAAAAATTTTAAGCAATGTTAAGCTTGTCTTGTGATATTTTTCATTAATTTATTGGTGCGTAGTTGCCCGCATCTTTCCTGCCACACACAAAAATAGGTATTTGTCAAGAAGTGTATAATATTTGATGTGTTAAAATTTTATATTAGAATGTTCTCAATCATATGCAGCACATTTTCGGCTGATGTTTGTAAGTCATAGGTTTTCAATAAAAATTGCTTGGAGGTCTTCCATACATGGTGTTTGTGAGTACATGATTTGTCTTAAAATTAATGGAAAAAAAAGCTCCAGTCATTGCATGTGTTAAAAATTGAATAAGAAGTTGTATTTCATTTTGGGGTTGTTTGGTTGCATACTTTTTATAGTGTGTTGTCAAATAAACGAGGGATTATAAGTTTTTTTTTTTTATTTTTTTTTTTAATGTTTGGTTTGATGCAAAGTAAGAGAGTGAAGTATTTGAAACTTACTTGATTGTGTTTTTGAGGTGTATTTGAAATCCACTAAAATAAGGCGAGTTCTATGTCTTTCTCGCACGAGAAGTAGTTATAAAACAGACTCTTCATCTCTTGCGAAAACTAGCCTCTCTTAGTCCTCTCCTGTGAAATCTAAGTTCTCTCGTGAAATCCGGCCCATGCTTTTCGTTCTCTTGCAAAATAGGGTCCTTGCATGTCGTTCTCTTTCATGAAATTTAGGATCTCTCGTGAAAGAGATCTGGTTCATGCTCATCATTCTCTCTTGTGAAATCCAGACACGAAATTTAAAGCCTACTATAATGACACTTAAGTTACCTAGTTCGTTCAGCATTTTCACAACTTTGTGTCCAGGTAATTTGTAGTATGATGGTTGCTTGAAAATCTATGTTTGGCTGCAAATCTTTGGTAGTTTTGTTTGGCATTTTCGTAACTCCTTTAGTCGTAGTTGCTTGCACACCAATTTTAGTACCTATTTTTACACATGGGGAATTATTTGTATTTACAATTGTGAAAAATTCAATCGAGTTATCTTCTTTCCTAAAAAGTTCTCTTAATGCGATGACTGAGCTTCCATTCACATTGAGTTGTTGTAAGCCACAACAAAATTTAGAAGCTAAAGACATTTTTGACATTTGCTATAGTTTTTTTTTTTTCTATCCCATTAGGTACATTGAAATTTCAGGTGTTAAATGACGCTTCACTAAAATGATTAGACTACATTCTGATGCAACATGAAAGGTTATAACATATGCTTCCAAGCAATTAAAGCTATACGAGAAAAAATATTCGACACATGATTTGGAGCTTGTTGTTGTTATGTTTTCTCTGAAGATTTGGATGAACTACTATATATAGTTAGATGTGAGATAATTATTGATTACCAAAGTTTGAGTATGTATTTACTTTCAAGAATTTGAATCTAAGGTAAAGGTGATGGGTTGAACTGATTAAAGATTGTGATTTGACTATTCAGTATCATTATGCTAAGGCGAATATGGTGGTAGATGCTATGAGTGGAATGTCTTTTAGAGTGTCAAGCTTTCTATTTACTTCTAACAATCTTCTACTTTAGGATATAGAAAAGTTAGAGTAAGAAGTGATTACTCATTTTGATTGAAATTTTAGTGTTATGAATCAGATAATTATTTAACCACCTCTATATAAAAAAATTTAGGAAGCCTATAATACAAATATAAAGCATTTGAAGCTGGTTGATCAATTGTTTGATTATAGAAACACCCTTTTGTAAGAATAGGCTATGGATTCCTAATTCTAAAGATATGAGAGAAGATATTCTACACGAAGCACATTATTTAGGGTATAGTATTCATCCAGGGAATAACAAAATATATGATAATCTAAAAGATATGTTTTGGCTGAGTGGATTGAAGAAAAATGTGTCAAATATTATTTCAATATATGAAGTATGTCAATTAGTATAAGCTAAGAATTAGTGACTATGAGGACTTCTACAATCATTACCTATTCTAGAGTGGAAATGGAAAGTAGTGATGATGGATTTTGTTATGAGTTTTCCTAGATTGAGATAGAGACATAAACTATCTGGGTTGTGGTAGATTGTTAAATGAAGTTTGTATATTTTATTTTGATATAATTTAGTGGATATAATTACATAGGATTATGTTCGAGTATCTGTTTGACTGCTATGGGAAAATAATTTAGAAATTCCCATATAATTTTATGATATTCTTATTCTTATGATCAAATACAACATTGAGGATTAAATACTATCTATGAAAGATAGAAAAATTATTCTACAATGGTTTCAAATACAAAAATAGGGTTTTAGATACCATTCACTTTCATAATTAAATACAAATAGAAGAATAATATATCATACCAAAAGATGAAGATGTCATTCCATTAAAGTATTTAAAGATGAAAATGGGGTTTTGAAAATTCTCTAATTTTATCATAAAACATCACAATGATTGTATCATATCATCTTGAAAGGAGAAAATGACACTCTACAACATTGTATGAATACAAAAATGGGGTTTTTTAAAATTGTCTACATTCCTATAGGATTTTCCCCTAATTTATGAGAATAAGATAGGATTTATTTTAATATGGGGTTACAATTACCCCATAAAGGCAAGCCTTTATGGTTAATTACATACTAAAAAAATTAAATATCCTAAGAATACTCTCAATTAAATTAGTTACAAATATTTTCTTTCTGGAGTTCAACAATTAAGACAATGATGAGAGGTGAAGTATTTTTAAAGGGGATTAGATCAATTTGGAGCAGTTCTTTTTGGAAGACAAAGGATTAATGAGTAGGGAGTACTTTGAGATTCTGAGACCTCCTAGAAGCACTCCAATGTATCCTATATTAGACTTTAATATTTTAGAGAGAATTTTATATTTGAGTTAGCATTTTATTAGATAATTATGATTACATTTCTGGAGGGTGAAGACTTATGATTTTGAGACCTTCCATAGAACCTAATTCTAGGTTGAGCACTATATAATAGTAACTCGAACCTAGCTAATGAAATATTATTATGGGCTTACATTGGCTTAGATTGGAAAGCCACCTAAACTACTTAGGCATTTTAAAATCATGTTATTTGATCTTTATGAAAAATGGATGGCTATTGTTAAAGTCTTTAAAAATTTGAGGCTGACATCTAAAAAATTATCCAAGTGGCCCCTTTACTAATGAATGGTATAATTATACTTGATACGATTAAATTTTAATTAATTTTATTTATTTTCTAATTCAATATATATAAATTGACTTTTTATGCAAAAGTTATATATGGTGAAATTTACAAAGAGGCATATAAAGATGTTTTTTCCTAGATAACATAATTCCCCCAGATAGAATAGTGCTCTCATAGGTCTAGTAGTCTTCCATGACCCACACATGCGGTGGTGCCTATCATAGAGAGAAGGAAAGATATGATGCATGAAAAACTATCAGTGAGCCCGAGCTTTAATATTAAAGTTCACCAGGATATTTAATATTAAAGTTCAAATATCACCAGGATATTTAATATTAAAGTTCATATTGGGCCTTCAAAGGCTCTTTGATTGAAATTCATCTTAAAAATATAATTTCTCAATTTGAGCATTTGCATAATCATCGATTGTTGAACCAAATCATATGTTAGCGAGTGAACAATGTTGATAAGGTTTAAATAACTAAATATGTTAATCCCTAATGATAGGCGTGTTGAATTTTTATCTCAACCAAAGGGGACTACACTTTTAAATGCCTCAAAATTCTTATGAAATACAAATTCTTTCAAATGACTTTAAAATCCCGGATGATGGTTGTGTTGAAAGTTAATATTAACAAGAGGAGTTAATTTTTAAATTCCACCAAAAATCTAAGATTTAATATCTATTTAAATTTTTCATATATAAAATTAAATCTTAATTATCTAAAACTTAAAGCAAAACTCATCCACCCTCAACAACCGTTTAGTGAGGGCGATGAACTCAAGATTAACTCTAACTCACAAAGATTGAATTTTTAAATTAAGAATGTCACTCAGATTCGTTCTCAAATTACATTCTACTAGTAATGACATGGAATATTTACTATTATCGATGGCTTGGCCAGTACAGCTCCACTTTAACACATAAATCGGGCATACGTCTTTATGTGGTATGGTTATGATTGGTCCTCTAATTATTGGTTTGGCCAGATAGCTTCATAAGTAACCTATGGCTTGGCAGACTAGCTCCATTTGGTAAATGATTATAACTGTGGCCCTCTGACTTAGATGCTTGGTCAAACGACTCCAATATCATACGATCATGGCTAACATCTTGCATGTTCCCCATTGGTTATTTACCATTGAGTAATGAATTATACGACATAATTGATAGGGCATAATGCCCACTATTAGCTAAGGTTGACTTGAATTTGTCCCTTAGATAAATATTCACCCCTTGTCTCTGAGGTACCCTTGTATAAAGAAACTCATAGTTATTGATAATGATCCTTTGGTCATGTTTGGTCAACTACCTCCTTTAACTAAATAGATTAGGGACCATGATGACTCAAGATGACAGAATTATAAGATTTTGATCGGGTTCATTATCATTCCCCCATCACCCTCTTTAAGTGAAAGATGATGAATTTTTAAATTTAAATATTAAATTTTACATCTAAAATTATTGCTACTATACATTAGATGCTAAGTATATGTTCAACAAATAGCGTTAATCTAAAGTGACTTCTTGTTATTGAGAGGTGTAATTAACTATAGGGGCTTGTGTCTTAGGAAACTAGAACTTTGATCTTAAAGTTCTCGCTAAGAGGGAAAAATCTCTATGTAGTGTCTTGTCTCTAACTAATAAGCCTTTAAAAATTTTCCCCCAAAATATAATCTATTAAAACTCTCCTTAAATATATACGGAAAGGCTGAGGCCCAAAGCACAAATTTTTTGAGCCCATATACATATTATTATAAGACTTCACTACCCTAATCAACCAATCATTAACTACCTAAGACTCCACAACACCCTAGAAATGAGGCATCTTTAGTCTCAGAAATAACTACAAATGCTCATCAACCTCGTCCCCCTTCATACCTGCCAATCTACTCTGATCCTCACTCGTCAACTAACACTTATCAATATTAATTAAAAATATTTAAAAGCAATTAATTAAAGGAAGCATAAAGACTTACAAAATCAATAAAGCAAAACCTAAAATTACTAGAGTTCTAGTATATACCTAATTCTAGAACTAGCACTTATAATTTATTAACCGTATAACTACTTTCATAGAGGTCTCTAGATGCCATACAAAATACTTATTCTCAAAGGTTCAGTTATATATTACTTTCACTTTTACTTTCATTTTCTCAAAAGAATTCAAATAAATGTTAAAAGTTTATTAATACATTTTTCAGAACATTTCATAAATTTAATTTATTAAAATATTAACTTATAAAATATAATGATTATAATGCGCATGTCCTGATGCATGCTTATAACTTCACTACCACTCATGCCTCCTTTTATATCCCACACTTGCATATAGCAAGTGGGGATAGAATCCATCCCACATTTGTATCAATTAGATGGGGCAAGAAAAGTTCTTATAGTGTTACTTAACCTTCCACAACTACTTTCATCATGTGGGGTCTGAATCTCTCCCACATTCACATCAGACATATGGGATTAAATTTTGCCTACACAAATAGCTACTATCTCTAAGAAATTAGATAATATTGGAGTTAATGCATCCCAATGCACACCCATGTTAATAGATGAGAATATATATGAAATATTTTATAACCTAAATACATATGTGCTTGAATTCTTAAATGACATTAATAACAAACAAAATAACCCTGATTCTACTACTTACAATCTAGGTTGAAAGAATCATCCCAAATTTTAATAGAATAATAATCCTAATAGGGGTAATCATTGGAATTCTAGCCAACTCAACCAAGTAGGAACCTGGAACCCACCTCAATAGTAATTTGGAAAATCGAGGCCTAATTACCTCATAGATTCAATTCCAATAATTAATTTAAGAATAAGAAACCTTCTTTGAAAGGCCTAGTTTTATAAATGGAGACCCAATTATAGAGTCAAGTTGCTACTATAAGAAACATTAAAAATTAGTAAGGTAGTTAGCTAGTTTCATAAATAATAGACCCTAGGGTGCCTTTCCTAACGATATAGATGTAAACTCTATGGAAAAAGGAAAGGAGCAATACAAAAGCAAAAGGAAAGGAGTAGTGCAAAGCTATTCAATTGAAGAGTGGTAGAGAGAGTTAGAAGTAGTTAGGAATAAGGATCAACCTAAGGAGGATACATCTATAGAAGCACCTGTAGATCACACTAAGCTAGAAGAATAACCTCAATCTAATAAGGAAGTTCAAAACTCCATTAGAAGGATCTTCAGAGACCATCACTGCCATTTTCCTAAAAATTATGAAAGCAAAATTTAAATAGATGGTCTTTTATATTTTTTGAAAAATTTATAATGTTGACTATTAATATTCCATTTGTTGAAGCCTTAGAGAAGATGCCTACCTTTGATAAGTTCATGAAAGACATATTAAACAAGAATAGAAAATTAGGGGACTTTAAAACTATTTCCCTAACTAAGTAATGTAGTGTAATCTTATAATATAAACTCCTCAGAAGGTTAAGGACCTATATAGTTTTATCATTCCTATGTCTATAGGGGATAATTTTATGGGAGGGCATTATGTGACTTAGGAGATAGCATAAATCTATATCCTTGTCCATATTCAAGAGACTTGACTTAGGAGAAGCCTAACCCACCACTGATACCCTTAAGTTAGCAAAACATTCCTTCACTTATTCAAAGGGGTGATAGAGAATTTGTTAGTCAAGGTAGATAAATTTATCTTCCTAATTGACTCCATTACCTTAGACATGGAGGAAGATAGGAAGATACACATTCTTTTGGATAGACCTTTCTCTATAATAAGTAGGGCTATGACTGATGTGTAAAAGAGAGAATTAAATATGAAGGTTCAGAATTAGGAAGTTATCTTTAATGTCTTCAAGTCTACAAAGTTTCCTAATGATCTTATCAAGGATACTCATAAATTGTATTTAGTGGATGATTATATGGAGATTTTTTTGGAAGAATTATTGATTCATAGCTCTTTAGAGAGTTCATTAAGTGGGGATGACGTAGGAGAGGTGGATGGAGATTCTATTCATGTGGTTAGTGAAGCCCCAAGAATGTTTAAGGAGAGGTATAAAGTGCTAGATACATCATCTCTAAGAAAGCCCTTGAAACCATATGTTATAAAGGTGCCCATTCTTGAATTAAAATCCTTGCTTTCCCATTTAAAGAATGCTTTCTTAGGTGGATAGTTAACCTTACTTGTCATTATTTATGCTGAGCTTGGAGAAGATTAAAAAGTTAAATTGATTGGAGTTCTAATACATATAAGAAAGCTTTTGGTTGGATCGTTGTTGGTGATATTAAGAGAATGAGTCCATCTTGATGCATGCATAAAATTCTGATAGAAGAAAACTCCCTTCCAAAAGATGCCCCAAAAGAAGACTAAACCCTATAATGAAAGAAGTTGTGAAAAAGGAGATTTTAAAATTGTTGGATGCAGGTATCATTTATCCCATTTTAGACAGTGCTTGGGTGAGTCCAATTCATTGCATCCTAAGGAAAGGAGGTCTAACTGTTATAGCCAATGCAAAAAATGAATTGATTCCCACTAGGATAGTTACAAGTTGGAGAATATGCATTGATTATAAGAAGTTGTGCAAAACCTACTATGAAAGACCATTTTCCATTGCCCTTTCTTGATCAAATATTAGATAGGTTAGTAGGGCACCCTTTGTACTAATTCTTAGATGGCTATTCTAATTACCATCGGATTCCTATAGCATTAGAAGACCAAAAATAAACTATGTTCAACGGTCTGTTTAGTACATTTGCATTTAGGATGATGCCTTTTGGATTATGCAATGTCCCTAAAATATTTCAAAAATGTATGATGTCTATTTTTTGTATTTAATAGAGCAAGATGTTAAAATCTTTATGGACAATTTTTTATCTATAAAATAATTGATGTGTGTTTAGAGCATTTATAACTCTTTTTGAAGAGAAGTGAGACAATTAACCTTGTTCTTAATTGAGAAAAATACTAATTTTTTGTTAAGGCATTATCCTCAGACATAAAATCTCTAAGAGGGGTATAGAGGTTAACAAGGAAAAGAATTAATGGATTGAGAATTTTCCACCTCTTACTTCTATAAAGAAAGTCTAAAGTTTTTTAGGTCATGCCTATTTTCATAAAATATTTATAACATATTTTCTAAAATTATGAAATCCTTATGCCATGGGAAGGATGTTCGATTTGAATTCAATTCATAATATTTACTGCATTTGTAAAAATTAAGAGGAGCTTAGTTATTGAACATGTTATCATTTCATCTCAATGATATATAAATCTTGAATTAATGTGTGATGCTAATGACTAAGCCATTGGAGCAATTTTAGGATAAATACTAGACAAGAAATTTTATGCTATATATTTTGCTAGTAAAATATTGAATGAAACACAAATAAGTTACGCAATAACTAAGAAAGAATTACTAGCGATAGTCTTTTCATTCGATAAATTTATATCATATTTAATTGGCATCAAAATTATTATTTTCACTTTTTATTGTGCTATCTAATTCTTGTTAACTAAAAAATGCTAAATCTAGATTAATTAGATGGATTTTAATACTTTAGGAGTTTAATGTAAATATTTTAGATAGAAAGGTTTTGAGAATCAGATATTCAATTATTTATCTAGGTTAGAGAGGGAGGATTCTACTCATAATGATGTAGATATTTTTTCCCTAAAGAAAAATTATATGTATTGCATTGATTATGTGCTCCTTAGTATGCTGACATTATGAACTACATTGTGAGTGGAGTGATACTCCATTTGATAAGTTATTTTTTCAACGGCGCAAATTTTTGCATGATACCAAATTTAATTTTTTGGATGAATCACATTTATTTAGGAGATGTAAATATCAAATCATTAGAAGACGAGTTTAAAACTATTATTAGATAATGTCATGATTCTAAATATAAAGGGCCTTTAAGAGGGTTTAAAACTATTTCTAAGATCCTTTAATCTATAAGTTGCTGGCCTTTCATATTTAAAGATGTGAATGATTATGTCAAAAGATGTGATAAATGTAAGATGCAAGGAAATATTTCAGAAAAATATGAAATGCCCCTTAGTTACATGCGAGAAGTTGAGATCTTTGATGCTTGGGGACTAGACTTCATGAGTCATATTGTTTAATCTTTTGGAATTCAATATATTAATAGCAATTGACTATTTCTACATTTGGATTAAGTGAGTTGTGACACCTAAAGTTGATACTCAGTTAGTGATTAAATTTTTAAAGAAAAATATCTTTTCAAGATTTGGAGTATCTCTAGTTATTATTAGTGATGGAAGGAATTATTTTTGTAATAAGAGAGTAGATAATTTAATTTTAAAACATGATATTAAACATTGAATAGCAATTGCTTATTATCCTCAAACTAATGATAAGACTTATTTAAGTAATAGAGAGATCAATAGAATTTATAGAAAATTGTGAGTCCAAATAGGAAGGATTGGGCATTGAGATTAGATGATACTCTTTGAGCTTACAGGACAATATTCAAAACCCAAATTGGAATGTCTCCCTTTAGACTTATATTTGAAAAACCTTGACACTTACCCTTAGAGTTAGAGCATAGAGCATTTTCGGTGATAAATGAATTAAATTATAATCTTCAAAATGCTAAGGAGAAAAGGCTAGTACATTTAAATGAGTTGAAAGAATTTAAAAATGATGCTTATGAAAATGTATAAGAAGCAACTTAAGAAGTAGCATGATCATAAGCTCATTATGAAGAAATTTGAGCCCGGAAAAGAAGTGCTTATGTATAATTTATGATCAAAAATCATTTCTTGGGAAGCTAAAGTCCAGGTGATTATGTCCATTCACTATTGTCAAGGTATACTCCTTATAAAGCTAGAGATATAGTCCATTCACTAAAGATAACATGTCAGCTCAAATTTTTATAGTCAATGGACAAAAGTAAATTTTAATACACATCACTTTTCAAACCTCTTTTATATAATTTGGAAATTGCTCTTGTGCTGGTGGGTTCTTAAGAATACAAATGGCAACTGATCACACTGATTTGCGTTTAAACGAAGTGTTATCAATTTTCTGGAATCCGTAAATTAACTTGCTAAGACATTAGCTTTGCAAAGTTAATAAAATTGACATTGGCTTTGGTAAGTTTCAAGAAACCTGCCAAACCAGAATCAGTAATGAACAAGTTTAAATCAAGGATAGATTATCAGCAGAAAAGACCAAAACTATTTCATCCCCTTAAAGGCAACTCTGACGTTGATAAACATTTATAAAAAAAGAAAATAACTAGCTACAGAAATCCATTAGAACATCATGAAAATTCAATCTTATTTCAGTAATGGAAAGCAATTTAGAGAAGTCAGGTATACCACTTCTACAAAAAATTACATTTCAGAAAGAAAGAATGCTAAGCAATCCCATCCAACTTCATTAGAAGAACATTCAAAATAACATTCTAGAAATCAAGTCCTATGTGACTTCAGTGCTTCAAATCGAGCTGTTATTTCTTCATAATCAGGGAGCTTTGGATGGATATGAGGAACCGAATTAGCTGACCAGTTGCTTGCTGTTTCTTTATCTCCTTGCCATCCTGAGCTTTTAGGAGGATTTGGAGCCCGCCTTGCTGGGGGGCCATGACTTTCTGCTGAATGTTTGGTTTCTTTTGCAACTTGTATTTCGCTCTCTGAATTGGATCCATCAGATTCATCAAATTTAATATCACTATGGAATCTGCGCCCAATAGAGCTGTTCCTTCTGAGAATCTTCTTATTGCTAAAGTCATCAGCATCATCATCTTCATCATCCATATGGTTTGATACATTAAAGCTTTGAGAGCTAAATCTTTTCCCAGTAGAATTTGTGGAATTTAAGGAATTCCTTCTTGATTCGTTAGAGCTATGCTGGGCAAGGAAAGCTGCAGCTTGAGCAGCAAAGGCTGCCGCCTTTGCAGATTCTGCAGCTGCTTGTGCAGCTGAGGCTGTGTCCTTGAAATGCATAGAAGATCCTTCGCTGTCACTGAAAAAGAGAAAAAAAAGGCCATTTGCATTCTAAGATGAATGATTTGCAAAATGAACGCGTTTGTAATTTATGCCAATTTAATTCACAGCAGGATTCTGCAGATATTGAACTAAGCAGTTAATTTGCTTCGTTAACTTGAAATCGAAAAAAGAAGTTGCTTTTGCGCATCAAATATTCACGCAAGGAAACAACCAAAATAGGGCAGATGTAAACCTGAGAGTGGGTTCCTTCAGCTGCACATTCTGAGGTGGAAGGTTAGACTTGATTGGGAAGCTACTGGCACTAACAAATGTCCGTGGTCCTTCCTGTAGCAAAAACAAAGGAAATTCAGCAAGTAAAATATGTCAAAAAATGCCTTCCTGTTTGCTTTTGTTTACATCATACAAGTAGTTCTTCAGGAGGCTTAAGAAGCTCAAGCTCTGTTTCTTTTGCATCCCACTCTATCTGATATTCCTTCGCTATTTCTTTCATGACCTTTAGCTTCACTTCACCAGCTGGTTTTTTAATTGATAACTTCTCAATAAGCTTCAAAGTGAAAAAAAAAAAAACAAAGAAACAGTTCAGAGCGATATCGTCTTTTTGCATAATTTCTCTTGCAATATATGTAAATTTATTCACTAAAATATACAGGAGCGCACTGCCTCTTTCTATCAAGGAATTTACTAAACCGATGCAAGCGTTAGCAAGTTTTAAATGAAGTAATATCCCTCAGGACTTTATGATTGAAGCTACTATTAATTGAAGTACATTAAGCAGAGGAGAGAAAATATTTGACTATAAAGTTTGCCAAGTAGTAATAGATCAACAGAAATAATTTGCTTGCTTAAGAAGGGCCTATATAAAACTATAAAACTCTTACTCCTAAAAAAAACTATAAAACTTTTACTCCTATATAGTTTATAAAACTACAAAACTCTTTCCTTCAATGCAGGGATAGATTAGTCAAATCTTCCTCCAACAAAAAGTTTATTTATGTGACTTGAACCCTTACTCAAGTCAAAATGGAGGCAACCTAATCATACTTGAGGCCCACAGCTTATCATTTCTTCCTGGCTACTGAACAAGATTAGAAGCAAAAGAAGAGGCCAAAGACGATCTGATGAGCACTAGAAGAATACAATTGCATCTCTAATTATATGAAATATACAGCATTTACTACTTACCATTCTATTTACTCCAGATTCCGGACGCAGATCAGTTGCAGCAGACACAAAATCCTTTCCATACTTCTTCTCAAAAATGTCACGAATTCTAGAAAGCTCAGGAATATCTGAGCATCTTGGAGCCGCATATATCACACTGGAGATAGCTTCTTTGAGATCTGCAGGGCAATCCCTGGAGTAAAGAATACTTAAGATTGCATGTTTTATATAGTTTGAAATAAAAAAAAAAGGAAAAAACTATAATAAATGCATACTTTTGCTTTTGAATGATTGACAGACGAACCACAATAAGTTCACAGAAAAGGTTGATGACCTCATTTGCTGCCATAACCTTCTGCTCTCTAATAACATGTTCAACCTACAGAGAAACTCCCCTCTTTTAGATTTCTTCACAGATTAAAAATAGCATTGAAACTAGGTTTACCACCTCTTATGTCCGCCATACGCATGGACTATTGGCTGTTATCCATATTTATATGCATATAATTTATGCCAACATACACAAGCACAAGATAGAGTGATTTATAAAATTAGATAGTTAAATAGCTTTCTGGAAATATTTGAATGCTGGCCGGATTTTCTTTATTCCTCACAAAGTACATTGATAGCTAGTATTAGTTAAACTATGCAGCTTCATCTTAGAAGAGCTTTAATTCAGTAGAACAACATGATTAGTGGCTTGACAATACAGTACAACGACATGATTAGTGGTTTGACAATACAGATTTCTTATATGTATGGCTAAAATAGGTTTGTCATACAACCATGTGAGAGCTTGGAAGAACTTTGTATGTTTTGGATCTAATTCTCAAAACTTCAGTTTAATAAATTTATCACAACATAGTGGCTCGTGTTAGGAGTAGTTTACTTCTCACTTCTCACATCTTGCTACTTTCCTTGAAAAAGAAACAATAGGGTTCTCCGCTGGGTAAAAGAGAGATTCAAAGGAGGCTTTTTCAGCTACAATTTATAGAGTAGATTAGTGAAACGAGGACATCTCAGAGAGGGTAGTGGACGTAAGTTGGTTGGGACCAAACTATTTTAAATCAGTTTTTTGTCATTTTTATCTTAATTTTGCATTTAAATTCCCCCTATTTAATTGCTTTCGTGATATTTTTTACTTACTTCCATTCCTAGGAACACACACAATTATGTTAAATTTAAAGTTTGAATAAAATACTAAAAAACCAAATTTACATCACCTCCCTCTTAGCTTGTCATAGCCTTTAACAATCTCATTTGCTTAGTTGTGATCTTCATCAAGATTTAAGTCACAACCTTACTTGCTCTGCAGCCATTTCCAACAAATCTTGCATTACAACCTAACTTGACTTGTAGTCACTCCAGCAAGACCTCTAATAGTAATCTTGCTTGTCGCACTTGTCTCCTACAAAATCTACGTATGTCACAACTTGTACTGCAATAAATTCCCACAAGCCATGCCAACAATCTTAATTATGCCACATCTATCTCTGACAATATAATATACTAGCTGCAACTCCTAAAGCACATAATCCAATCACAAGTATACTTGTCAACAACAATTGACACAGCATAGTACAAAGTTCCCCATAAAGTTATAGCTTATAGCATACAGTGCGACACACACCATTTTAAAGATACCAAATAATATTAAATAATTATAAATAAAAATATGTATTAATATGAAATACTATAAAATTGAAAGATAAAAATCATGATAATAGAAACAACCAAAGTGATACTTAAGTTCAAGTAATCTAATCCTCAATTACTCAAAATAATAGCCATTTTAAACAAGTAAAGTAATGGCCATCAATGGAGTAGATGAACTATGGATATTATATAAGATGAAACCACCATAGATGACATTGATTAGCGTAGATTCTTTTAAAGTTGGAAAGACCAGCTTATTCCAGAAGACATTTTGTTGACTATTAAGGAGCTAGAGGGCTTAATTCATAATCTGGTGGATAGTTATCTAGACTTAATATCTTCAAGGAAGAGATATTTTGAGTCCATGGGAGTTGATCTATCAAAAACAGTACCTATAGTTCACAGAAGAGAAACATAAGCTATGACAATAAGGAAATAATATAGTCTTGCATAAATTAAATAAAAAAGCTTATTATCATGAAATTATTATTTTTTAAGAGAAAAAAAAGGGGGGCAAAAGAGAATTTTTGCACACATACCATTACCATCTCCAAATGTAATTTACATTAAATTCATGCATGATATCATGATAAGCCATGAAATTAGCCCTTTTTGACTTTTTGACCACATATGAAGGTTACAAGTACATAGTTATATTGAGCTTCCCCTATAGCAAACTTTTGAGGAGAGAGAAAGCTATTGTCCCATGGAAGAAAGAGGAGAGAGAATGGTAAGCTAAGGAAGAATAGAATAGACAAATTTACAAGTTTCACATGAACCTTTGAAATATGAAGGGCTGAATGATAAGCAGTCATATAATTATATAATTTTATAATTTTATACTTTATTACTCTTATAGCTCATAAAATTCGTCATGATGCAAATCCTATAAATTGCAAAGGAAGACTATGTTGTAAGATTGAATTTCAAATGAGATTACTCTATCTTCTTCAAAACTTAACTTGGTGACAAACTCGTTAACCTTCATTCAATGGGGATGAGAGTGATACTTATTCTTTGGTGAGGGTACAAAGGTTATTCGATTACTTTTTAGCTAGTATTATTGCGTTGCTTGTGTTCTTCTTTCACAAGTCTTCAAATCTATATCATCATTTCATCACAAGACCTAGCACCTCACTTATTCAATGGATGACTTCCTTAAGACTTGTGCAACAACTTTGGTTACATCATAGAAGTCTCCAATTGAACTTGCCCTATAAGTTTCTCCCATAAGACATTCGTCACAGCATTAACCATGCCTCAACTATTTCCTTCAAGGCCTATGCCATAACCTTGTTTGTGTGGTAGTTATTGCTACAAACTCAGTTGCATTGCAATCATCTACAACAAGAATTGTATCTTAGCTGCCAAAAAGTACATTTCAGCTCTAATTACTGCCCGAATCTACAATATTTACAACCAATGCGCATGAGGGCCTAAATTGATGCCTTTGATGGCTGGCAAGGCATAGTGGTTTCTCCCTCCAAGAATTTTTCACATGAAAAATCATGTGTCTCGCTATTTATTTTACTTAACTTTTGTGTGTGTAGGAATGAAAAAGGTTCTAAGGAAATCAAGATCAATCTTCACTCAATCTGTTTGATTTTCCTCAAGCAACAACTTAGTAAATTGAATGGTCTGAGATCTTGTTTCAATTCTCTCATATGATCTTATTATTTTATAGAGCCCAACTTTAATTAAAAAAAATAAAAAAATCTAGAATTTCAATTTTAGCCCCTGACCAAAACCATTATCCAGCATTTTTCCATTTATCATTTAGGCTATACTTCTAGCTTCACTCTAATTTACGGAGTTCATTTAACTCTAATGATTCATCATTCATAGTGTGGAATTTGATGAAAGGAATGGATAGAACAGTTAACTTAAAACGCTAGAGTAAGTGGTGCTTACATTCAAACTAAGAGAAGCAAACCATTTAAATAACAACACTAGCTGCATTTGAATAGAAGAAGGTTCTTGAACAACTTAAATCACCTTCCCATAAACAAATTTCCTAGAAACAAATCCTAAAACCCAACGGAATCAGAATTTTGGCGGTGATCCCTCAAAAATCTAAACCCTAGCCACCAAATACAAATCCTCAAAATACTAAACTAAAAAATATGGCTTCAACTAGAAGTAAAGGAAGCAGGTTTGAAATGCGGTACCCGTATCCGGGCAGTGTCCTCCTGGCCAGACTGGAGAAGCATGGCAATGTCGCGCCGCATCTGCCTCAGCTGCGTCTCCCTCTTGTTCCTCAGAAGCTTGATTCTAGCAGAAACCAGATTCGCTTCCGTCTTGCTGCCCATTTATTTCAGCAGAATCAGAATCAGAAAGGAAAGGAGCGAAGAAAACGGCTGCGGCACAAAAAGAGTAAAAAGGAAAGAGAAAAATAGTGCTTGGGTACCATTTCGAAGAGTTGAATCTCCGGCGAAGAATGAAGGAAGCCAACCCCGTTAGCTTCTGAAGAGAACCAAAAGGAGATTTTTCTGGAGGCATTGCAACGAGCGAGCAAAGAAAGAAATGTGCGGGGTAGAGAGAGAGGAAACTGGATTGAATGGGGAGACATAGAATGGCCTTGTAACGGTAACGAGAGAAGGAAGAGGACGATCTCCGGTGGGGCCCTCTAGCTGTGGACCGTTGATAACTTTTGAATGAATAGGATCGACGCACTCGCGGTGATATTATTCCGATATCTGGTTTTAAGCTACTGTTGGAAAAATGTCTCGCATCTTTACTTCTTTCTCTTTGCTGCAGTAAGCTAAAAAGGTTTTTCTACCATTTTTTCTTTATTAAAACAATTCTAGCCGACTCTTATCATGACCATCTCAAAATAGGATAAATTTTTAAACTAGATGTGATTATAAACTTAATTATATAATTAATTATAGTAAAAAAATTTAAAAGTAGGCAAAATTACCTTTTTTTTTTTGAGAAATGCAATTTGCAATTAATAAAGAAAAAACAAGATACAACTAAAGTAGAGGCTCACATTCCTTCTTCAAAAGAAAACAAAGAGAAGAAGGAATGCTAGCAAAAGAAGAGCTATCAAAGTAAAAATTAGAATCTAAAGCTAAAGTAGCACAACAATCGGCTACCTTGTTACAATTCCTATGAACATGATTAAGAATCACTTTATTGAAGTCGATCGAGAACATAAAATCCTTCTCGATCCAATCCGTCCTTTGCCAATTGGTCTTCTTCAATGAATTTCTTATGAAGTTGATAACATTGATATTATCTCCTTCAATTATTATTCCTCTATACTCCATCATCCACGGTTGAAAGAATCTTCTAAGAATCAAAATAGCTTCCATTTTAAGATGAGCAATATCCCAATGAGTTTTCCTTTCTCCAAATGCAAGCAATAATCTTCCTTTATGATCTCTAAAACATCCTCCTATTCCAGCCAAATAAGAAGACATAAGGGATGCATCCACATTGATTTTAATCCAGTCTTGCGGTGGAGGGTGCCAAGAATTCTGAAACTCCCTAGGGAGGTTAGCACCCCAGCTATCAATAACCGGATTAACATTGTTAATAGCAGAAAATAGTACATTAGTTGCTGAAACAATCACTGAATTGGCTGGATTTCCATGCTGAAAAGCATTTCTGTTTTTCCAATTCTGATAAACCGTCTCACAATAAATTTTCACACTATTAGGAGCAATAGTGTTAAGGATCTTTAATTCAACTAAGCCTTCAGCCATTGATTCAAAAATTGGAACATAAAGCCCCCAACTTTGTAACTGTTTAAGAATCTTAATCAATTCTTTACATTTAACAGTTATATGTTCCAGGTTTTCACATTCAAGACATCCTCTTCTACAGCAGTCATCATCACTAAGTCTTCTCCTTTTTAGAAAATCATTTGTAGGAACGGAATTATTACTAATCCTCCACCAGAAAAGTTCACTTCGAGCAGAAAGCTTCAGTTTTCTCAACCATTTGTAAAACCCCATACTATCTTCACTGTAATTATTTTTTCTGGAAGCAAGAACAGCACGGGCTGTAATGGATTTTCCAGAAGGAAAATTGATTTCTTCCATAAAGTCTTCATTCAAATCCTTGTTGATATTTACCTCTTGAATCAGCTCAATAACTTCTTCAGTAAAAAATTTCCTTAACTCTTCCAAATTCCAAGTACCAAGCTCTGTAATGAAATGACATAAATACAGCCCATCTAGATCATTACAATTTGTTGTTATAGGCCATTCATTTAGGCTCTTGTCAAGAAGCCATCTATCCTCCATTACGTTGATTTTAGCTCCATCAACCACTCTCCACCTAAGTATAGGTTTTAAGTGAATGGTTCCTTCATTCAGGATTTTCCAAGTTGTTGATTTACCATTTCTATATCCTCCACGCCACCAGCTATCTCCATATTTAGCATTGAGATTTTGAAACAATGAAGACTCTTTGTTCTTCAATATTCTCCAAGTAAGTCTTGCCTTGAGAGGGCCAGCCCTCCTAACTGCTGAGGGAAAACTGAATCCACCTTGATCTTTTTGTTTACATAGCATTCTCCAAGCAATATAATGCATACCTTTACTACCATCCCTCTTATGCCATAAAACGTTTCTACAGCATCTATCAACTTCATGAAGAATTCTTTTAGGAACCAAAGAATGGGCCGAAAAGAAATTGGGAAGACTTAAAAGAGAAGTCTTAGCAATGGTCATTTTACCAGCTAAAGAAAGACACTTACTTCCCCAAGTGTTCAACTTACGCATAATAGCATCAATAATGAATTTGTAGTCATTGTAAACGGGTCTTCTCAAAATCAACTTAATTCCCAGATATTGAAATTCTTCCACAGTTTTGAATTTTAGGATTTGTTTAACCTTCATCTTCTTCACTCTCTCCATACATTTGCTAAATAAAATCTGAGATTTAGCAATGTTAACCCTTAAGCCGGTCCACACACAGAAATCCTCAATAATATTTTTCATCTTGATAGCAAGACCTTTGGATGCATGAGAGAAAAGCAAAATATCGTCAGCAAATAATAAATGACTAACCACGTTAGCTCTCTGAGAGATCTGAATACCCAAGCCTTGACCTTGATGCTTCATTGCTATGGAAAAAAGTTGAGAGCACAAAATATACAAATAAGGAGACAAAGGACAACCTTGTCTAAAGCCATTTTCAGCACAAATCCAATTAGAAGTTTTTCCATTAATGATGAAGGAAAATCTAGCATTCCTCACACATTCCATGATGAGCAAATTCATCTTCCTTGGAAACCCAAACATGTTTAACACTTAAGATAAAGTATCCCAATTCATACTATCATAAGCTTGTTCCATGTCAAGCTTGAATGCCATTAACCCCTTCTTCCTTTTAGACATTCTAAATTTGTGGATAACCTCTTGAGCTAAGAGACAATGATCCGAAATAGATCTACCATGAAGAAAAGCCGCTTGTTCTTCAGTAATACATTTAGTAATGAAGCCTTTCATTCTATTCAATATCATTGTAGCCACAAACTTATAAGTGGATTGGCATAAGCTAATAGGTCTATAATTAGATAGCACCAAAGGTTTCTTGATTTTAGGAATAAGAATAAGAAGAGTATCCTTCCACTCTTCAAACATAACACCGGTTTTAAAAAATTCTTCAATAGCTTTCCAAGTTTCTTCCTCAACAATCTTCCAATAAAACTTGAAAAAAGATAAAGTAATAACATCTAAACCTGGAGATTTGTTGTTACCTTGCATGAATACCGCTTTAGTAAGCTCTTCCTTAGTGAAATCCCGGTTAAGCACATCAACATCTTCTTTAGAAATCTGTAGAAATTCTGGACAGGGAGGCCAATTGGTCAATTTACAACTTCTGGCTGACCATTTATGCTAAAAAAATCTGTAGAAAACCTTCTCAATATTCTCCAAATCTTCTACCACATTACCATTATCATCTTTGACCCGCCATATCATATTTCCATTCCTTTTTGCAGAAGCAAATTGATGAAAAAAATTAGAATTTACATCACCTTCCTGCTGCCATCTAATTTCGGATCTCTGATTCCACCATATAGAAAGTCTATTCAAAGTAACATTAAGTTCTTGCACTTTGCTCCTCAACATCTTCAATTTGTCCACTGATAAACCTCCTTCACAAGCTTCTTTAGTTTGTAACAGCAGTATATCATTCTTCAGCTCTTCTTTTAATAAATGTAAATCACGGCATTTATTTCTGTTCCAGTAGTATACCGCCTTAATACTTCTCCTCAGCTTTCTCTGGAGAATTTCTGCATTCGAACCGTGATCCTTCTTCCTCCAAGCTTTCATAATAATATTCCAAGTAGCTGGATAGGTCTTCCACATATCTTCAAATTTAATGGAACCCGGCTTATGTTTCAGATTTTCCACAAGATTAATAGCAATAGGAGCATGATCTGAGGCTACCCTTGGTAAATGACATACCTTTACAAAAGGAACACTATGAATGGCCTTAGAATTCAAGAAACACCTATCAAGCCTCTCCCAAATTCTAGAATTCCCTTCCTTGTTATTACACCAAGTGTAACTAGGACCCACAAATCCTATATCATGAAAATCATTATTCATCATAAAGTTCTTCAAGTCTTTGGAGCCCTTGGACAAACAGAATCGCTTTCCACCCCTTTTATCCTCCTTAGAAAGGATACAATTGAAGTCCCTCCAATAATACAAGGATCATCATCACTCAAAGAGTTTTCAAGTGTTCTCCAAAGAAATCTTCTGGTTTGAGCATCTTTACCACCATAAACCGTTGCAATACTCCACTTCCCCAAAGCATTAGTGATTAGCTTGCCAATAATCACTTGGGCCGAGTGATCAACCATTTCAAAAGAAGCAAAATCCTTCTTCCATAACATAAGAATACCACCTGAATTGCCAATAGAGGGATGAAGGTAATAATCCCAATCACTACCAATGATTTGATTCACTTCATTCCTGTCAAGAGATGAAATCTTAGATTCTGTAAGCCCTACAAAGAAACCTTTATAATCCTTCACTATTTCTCTGAGATATAAGGAGGCTTCCCTCTTTCTATCCCCCCTACAATTCCAAAAGATAATAGACTCCATATTAAGAAATAATAGGGGAATGATCCCCTACTATTTTGCAATGATCTATGGCCATTCTTCTCTTCCTTTGAATATTTTCCAATGGTCCTAAACTTCTCAGTTCTTTGGATAATTTACCTTTCACAGAATTCGACAAACCTACTGTCTGCTCCTCCCTATCTGTTCAGCAATACTATCCTGCAAACCAGGAGAACCAACAGCCTCAACTGAATTCAAATCAATGGATTTACTAAAGATCTTCACATTCATCCTTTCAGCAATCTCTCCCTCCTCTACGTCACAATCCAAAACTTGGAATTTATTAACAGCAATTGGAATTTCCTGAACTTGAACTGCAACATCCTGAGTCTCCTTCGCTGACTCGGCTTGGACTGACGACTTTTCGGTAATACATACCTCCTTCACCTCAGCAGCATTCCCCTGTTTCATTATTGCAACAGGTTTATTAACCTTTTTAACAGAGGTATTAACACCAATATTTTTTTTGGCATTTTTGAATCTTCTATTGTTAAACTTAACATGGATCCAAGACCCATATTCTTCAACTTTCTTCTTAACAATATCAGATTTCACTTCCCCAACCTGATTCACAAAATCTTTAGGACCTTTATATTCCAAATCAGTTTCAGTAACAACAATAGAATCAGGACACTCATATTTGCTTTGACCAACTCTACCACATTGGTAACAAAGAGAAGTTAATTTTTTTGTATTCCACCCGTTGAAAGGATCTTCCGTGAATACCCTCTATCCAAACATCTGTAGGGAGCTTTTTTTCCAGATCAACGCGAACACATCATCTAGCATACTCCCGCTTTCCCCATTTGAATGAATTTCCATCCAACATCAAAGGAGTACCTATCATTGAGGCAATGATAGGGATATTATCCTCATCCCAATAGCTCAATGGCAGTCCTGGGAAACGAATCCAAACTGGTGATGTGATTCCTTTAAGCGAATCAGTGGAGAAAGAAGGCGACCATCTGTCCATGCCTATGATGTGGTTTCCAATGTACCAAGGGCCCCCATTCAATACTTCTTCCATGGATTCCTGATTAGCAAACGAACACAGAATCCAATTATTACCCAAAGTAGTTAGATAAAAGCTACCATATTTATTCCATTTTCTTCTGAGTTCTTGACTACTGATTGAAAATGGCAATTCCTGTCCCAGAATTTTAATAACTAACGACTTCTTCAAAATATGGGAATTAGATAATTCCTTATCTATTTTGAGTTTAACTGCTACCCCATCTTCCGATAGCTGTGTAGATTTGGAGTCGAAATTCAGTTTGATGTGTTGAGTCTTTTTCCAAGCCGATTCAAAATAGTTTCCCTGATTCACATCACCATTCGTTTTAAAACCTTCATTCTGATTAACTCCATTCTTTTCTATAGATTCCATAGGCTTATGATCATTCTGAGTTTGAACTTCCGGTATACGATTACCTTCTCGATTTTTTACTTTCAAGTTAACCTCTGGTGACAGCAATTCAAATTCTCTTTCCGCTTGAAACCCCGGAAAAGCCTCCTTTTCAACGTTCTGATCTACATCAACAGAAATACCCTTTCCTTTCCCTTCCACAATAGGATTAATCCTTTTCGATTGCCTTTTTCCTTCTCTGATAACCAGATTAGAAGATAATCTGGGCTTTTCTTGATCTCTAAGAACACCACGAAAATTGACCGATCCTTGGTCATGAGGCTTTAAAGTCGAATTGCGACCAACCCCTGATTGAATACTACCGCCGGCAATCCTCTGCCGGCGGTCGGATGAGAACATCCTCCCCCGAGATTCAAACAAGAAAAAGACCGCGAAACCAAAACCAGCAAGAACAGGTTCTCTCTCTAGAACAAAAAACTGGAACAAAAAAACCAAAACAAGTAGGCAAAATTACCTGTCAAATGGGTAATTGGCTGCTACTGACTTAGCCAGCTATAATGCAAAACATGCGATTTGCTATAGTAACACAATTTATTTTTTAATCAAATCTATTTTGAAAATTTTCTCCAAAATAAAAAAAAGTGCTTACTTTCTTCGCTAAAATTGATTTATATGAGTCTAAGGCTTTGCTTGGGACGGCTCTCGTATTGCTTTTTAAAACGGTTTTTTAGTACAAAAATTTTAAATTTAAGAATTTTTTGTTTTGAAATTTTTTACTAGAAAGCCGTTTTAGAAAGCATGAAGAAAGCCATCTCAAACAAAGCCTAAGTCAAAGTTACGTAATACCCAAAGAGGAAGATCTTTGGAGAGTGAATTTAGGTCGTTTTGATCGAACTATTATAAATTTAATTTGTGTACATTTACTCTTTATTTACTTTTTTACAATTTATTTTTTGCCCTCTAGTTAATTTTTTATCATCTTTGTGAAAGATTTCT
Organism: Dendrobium nobile; assembly: GCA_022539455.1. NCBI lineage: Eukaryota > Viridiplantae > Streptophyta > Magnoliopsida > Asparagales > Orchidaceae > Dendrobium > Dendrobium nobile. Next base: position 41,806,352 of record CM039734.1, on the reverse strand, counting down.
TGATTTTATGTTTGGTTATCTTGGTGAACGTTTTTTTTGTTTATTCTTGACTTTTTCTGTGGAAGAAATTTGCAAGTGATAAATTTTTGGTTGAAGTTTTCTTATTTATGAAATAAAAAATATATTGCTTCTAGTTTAGTTTGAATAGTGTGTTTCTCTTAAATCATTTTGTTTCACATATCTTATTTTCTTTAAGCAAAAGATTTTAAAAAATCAATCCAACAGCGCCCCCCCCCCCCCCCCCCCTCTTCCTAGTGTGTCTTAAGCACTATCAACTGATATCGGTGCAATTTCAATTGATATCAGAGAGGGGTTCAAACGTTAAGATTTAAATATTTCGAGTAGAATGACATGGTTTACTTTGGTAATTGTATCACCACGGAAGGGTTTCTTATTACCCGACTCCCTTTACTTGATATGATTTTGTTTGATTTTTGGAGGATTTGTACATCTATCATTTTACAATCACATGATTTTCATATGTGGCATATGATTCAAACTTACTATGTTTTACCTTTTTGTATTATGAATGGAGTTAAAATATGCATTCTTTTTTACTAAATGATCCTTACAGGATTCATGTAGCCGACCCCACGTAGTGGAATAAAGGCTTCATGTTGTTGTTGTTATTGTTGTTGATCCTTAAAAGAATGTGATTTAGCACAACTTAATGCGAAATATCTTAATTGCTTTTTGTATGCCCTTAAATTTAAAAATTGTATGTGTGTTCATCTTGTACCACTGGTAAGGAGACATAGAATAGTCTCTGTATAATTTATGAAGGAACTAGTAAAGTAAAAAAATCTCACATGAATTTATTATTACAAAAATACAAACTTTTCTACATCGAACCTAGTGAATCTGTTTTTGATATGTATACTAGATTTATACAATTTATCACATCATTAATGCTTTGGGTAGAGATATTTCAAAATCTTAGAAAGTTAACAAAATTCTATATTGCTCGCTTGAATCTTGGGATGCAAAAATTACTATTACTTCTGAGTCAAAGGGCTTAAATTCATATTCTATTAATAATCTTTTTTAGTTTTTTGATTGCCTATAAAATAAAAATGTTAGTCAAAGAAATGCATATTCATGTGAAAAGAAAAATGAGCGGACAATATCATTAATGGCTGATGATACAGAGAGTAGCGATTCGTGAATAGATGAAAATGATGATAGTGCACAAATGACATGATAATTTAAAAGATTTGTGAAACATAAGTAAAGCGCCAACTTTAACAAATATAAAGGTAAAAGTGCAAAATCAAACAAGTTTTTAACCAATGGGGTTTATTTCAAGTGCAAAATGCTAGAACATATATGATATGACTGCCCAAACTCAAAGAACCATCTAGCTAATGATAAAGGTGAGGAAAAGGCACAAAGAAAGAAAACAAAATTTTGAAAAGAATTTTTAGGGAAACTTAGATTCAAAATCATCATAAATGAAAGTTGCTGATGAGGTAACCAACTTGTGTTTAATGAACAAAAATATCAATTGTGACTTCAACAGTGATCAAGTAAGTGATTTATCTTATGATGAGTTATTCTCTTTATCAGAATGATTGCATGATTCTTATAGAAAATTAAAAAAGCAACTTCATATCTTAAAATAAAATACTCTATTTTGAAAGAAGAGCGCACCATTTTAATAAATAATTATTCACTTAATAACTTATCATCATATTGCATTAGATAAAGAGTATGAATAAAAAATAGAAGAGCATAATGTATTAAAACAAGAAATATGAGGTATTAAAAAAAGAACATACTGAATTAGAAGAAGCATTTAAAGAACTAGAAGAGCTAGCCTTAAAAATGGATAGCAATGAGTATGAAGCGTTGGCTCAATTAGGTAGTTATAAAAGTACAAATGAATACTTAAAAAAGGAAGTCAGAACACTTATAGAAAATGCAATAGGACGTACACACATTGAAAAGACACCCATTAGAACACAAAATGTACTACTATATTTCAAAAGAAGACATCATTATTCATATAGATTGATGCATCCGTTTTCAGGGATCAAATGTTATTCTTCTGGCATTATTAGGCAAATTGCATGCATTTACACACACATAATTCACCGTAGAACATACATAGGTTTTGTTTAGGGTGGCTTTCTGACTGGTTCTTAAAGCAACGTTTTAGCATAAAAATTAAAATTTTTGTACTAAAAAGCTATTTTAAGAAGTAACAAGAAAGCCACCCCAAATAAAGCCTTAGTTTGCAGGCCCAAGACACCACTTGCACAGCATAATATATATTCATTGCAACATAAGGAGAGACCCAAATCCACTTGGGTTTACAAAATTAACCCCTAATTGTTGTTGAAGGTTAGCTCTCATAAGAGGCCTAATGAGAGTGTGTGGTACTTAGATGGTCTATATTCTCAACACATGACTAGATATATGAAATAATTCATCACATTATAAACCAGGAGTTGAGGAAATGCCACACTTCAAGATAACATTACAAGAAAGGTAGTGAGGGTATGTACTATAGGTAAAGTTGATAAATATTCTATTAAAGATATTTTATTATTAGTAGATTTAAAACACAACTTTTTAAGTATCGGTTAGTTTTATGATAAAGGATTTAATATCAATTTTTTGTATACAAACTGTTTACTAATAGTAAATGACAAAACTATTTTAGATGGATTAAGAGTTAACAATATTTATATGATTGATTTAAACTGCATTAATAAATTAAGTGGTGTTTGTTGTTTAAAATCAATTATTAATAAATCATGATTGTGGCATAGGAGACTACACCATGCAAGCATAAGGACACTTAGAAAAATCATTCAATTAGAATTGGTTAGAGGCATTCCTAAGTTAGAGTTTGTCATAGATCATCATTATGATGCATGTAAATTAGAGAAGCAAACCAAATTCTCTTTCCATTTCATTAAGGAGGTAGTAACCACTAGCCCTTAAAAATACTTCACATGGATTTATTTCACCTATTAGTACAATAAGTCTAGGTGGGAAATCATTTAGATTTGTCATTGTGATTATTACTCTTGACACACTTGGGTTAAATTCATGGCAAATAAAAGTGAATCATTTGAAGAATTTAAAACTTTTTTAATTTACTTTTAAAGAAAAAATAGGATTTTTAATTTCAACAATCCATAGAAATTATAAAGGTGAATTTGAAAATAAAAATTTAAATTATTTTGTCAAGAGTCTAGGATAAAGTATAATTTTTCAACACCTAGAACCCCAAAGAAAAATGGAGTATATGAAAGAAATAATAGGACATTAGTAAAGTCTGCTAGGGAAATACTTAGTGAGTATAGTCTACCCAAGTATTTCTAGGCAGAGGCAGTGAATGTTTCTTGTTACATTCTTAATCGAGTGAATATAAGGTCCAAGCTGAATAAAGCAACTTAAAAATTGCTTAAGAGTAGAACACCATACTTTTATCATCTACATGTATTTGGATGTAAATGTTGTCTTAAACAATTTAAAAAATCAGTTATGGAAATTTGATGCAAATATAGATTGAGTATTTTAAAGTTATTCCTCAATAGACAAGACTTATATAATATTTGGTAAACAAAATTTAGTTATTGTGGAACCCAATCACATTATATTTGATGAATTAGATTAGGTTTTAGAAACTAAAATTTCTGATGATGAAGAAGAAGAGATAACTTGTAGAGTTGAAATTAATAAATTATATGATAGAGCGAAAGCTCAAGATCCATTACCTAGGGAATGGAGATATTCATCCAATCATTCTAAAGAACCTATCTTAAGAGACCCTTCCATAGGGAATAGGACTAGGCATGATCTTAAAAAGGAAGTTAGCTACAAAGCCTTCATCTCTATGATAAAGCAAACTAGTATAGAACATGCCTTACAGGATAAATTTTAGATTATCGCTATGTAAGAAGAGTTAAACCAATTTATTAGGAATGATGTGTGGGACTTGGTAAGTAGATGATCTATTCATAGCATTGTTGGAACTAAATGGGCATTTAAAAATAAATTAAAGAACATTGTATTACTAGATAGAAATAAGGTTAGGTTGGTAGTTAAGGGGTACAATCAAATTAAGAAAATAGATTTTGAGGAGATTTTTCCCCATAGCTAGACTAAAAGTCATTAGGTTGTTATTAACATTTACATACTTTAAGGGATTCAAACTATATCAAATGTATGTAAAAATTCTTTTTAAATGGAGTAATTAAAAAAGATATCTATATACAATAACCCCTAGGTATTAAGAATTCATCTTTTCCCATTTATAAGATCAAGAAATAACTTTGTGGGCTTAAGTAAGCACCTAGGTGTAGTATGATAGACTTAGTAACTTTCTACACAAAAAATCCTTTGTTAAGGGTACCACAGACACCACCTTAATCATGAAGAGAGTCGGATAAGATATAATCATAGTTCATATTTATGTTGACAATTTTTTTTTTGGATTAACAAATCATAATTTATGCAATGAATTTATTTTCACTCTAAGTAGTGAATTTGAGCTGAGTATGATGGGTGAGTGAACTTAATTCATTAGTTTTAGTGTTAAGCAAAGAGAGCATGGAAACTTCCTAAACCAAACTAAACATATTAAAGAAATTCTGAAGAAATTTGATATGTAAGGCTGTGAATGCATGAATACACTGATGAGCCCAACCACCCAATTAGATAAAGATCTAGATAAGAAATAAATTGATGAAAATTTATAGAGGGATTATATGTTCCTTATTTTATTTGACAGCTAGTAGACTAAATATTATGTTTAATGTTTGCATATGTACTAGATTTTAGGATAGCCAAAGGAATAAAAAATGATCGTCATCAAAAGAATTGTAAGATATCTAATAGAAACTCAAAATTTAGGTGGATGGTATCTAAGGAATAGATTAACCTTTGACTTAGTTGGATAGTCAAATTTAGAGTTTATTGGATGCAGGGTAGATAGGAAAAGTGCTTTAGGAACGTGCAAATTTATTGGATAATCTTTAGTTTCTCGGTCCATTAGAAAGTAAAATTCTATAGTCTTGTCCATTGTTAAAGCTGAATAAATATATATCAAAAGTTGTGTTGCCCGAGTTGTTTGGATGAAGCAATAACTTTTTTAATTTTTGAATATACGTAGAAACCATCTCTTTAAGTAACATGAGTGTGATATGAATAAATAATAATCCTACCCAACATTCTCCAACTAAACATATTGACATTAGAGATCATTTTATTAGGGATCATATGACCAAGAGAGATATAAAATTATAGCATGTGGATACCAAAAAGTAATTAGAAAAAATCTTCACCAAACCCTTGTATTATGATACATTCAACACACTTAGGATTTGACTGAGAGTTATTGATATAGGTGCTTAAGACTTTGGAATCATTAGATGGTAGGATTGGTTTTTTGTGCTTTATGATTTGTATTTTTTTCATGGTTTCATGTGTTATTTATATGTTTTTTTACTTATTTATATTTTTAGTCATTTTGTTTTTCTTATATTTTAGTCTGTGTTTAGTTCCACTTTTTGGTGATGTGAAAAGTTGGAGTCATTATTTGAAAGAGTTCTTATTTTATTTTTCTTAAGTCTTATTTTTTATAGGTGTATACTAACTTAGCAACTGCTCAAAAACACATAAGACAAAGTGTAATTAAATATTCTATTTTTTTAAGATCACACTGGATGATCTGGTTTGTATTGTATGATTAGTGTAATAAAAAATTAATGATAATATTTAATTAAATAAGATTAATTTCTAATGGACTATAAATAATAATACTATATGACCATAATATTTTACAGGATGATAAACTATGTTCAGTATCCCCATCATCATTTAAATAAAGCAGAAATTTAAATTTTCAAGTGTTCTAATATACAAACTAGTTTGTACTATACAAAGTTAAATATCTTACCTAATTTTATCCCTATGATTAAGAAATTGAATCATGATTAATTACGATTGATGATCGCATTGTATAATCTTAATAGTACTAGATGATCGATGAGCAACCTTTTAGATGATAATTAATCATCTTGGGGTTCATCCTATATGAAATACTATTCGATTAAATTAATTATACTGGATGATCTTTGATCAAACATAACAAAATGAACTTATCTTATTGTACGATAGGAATATCGTACTACACGAGAAGAGGCAATTAAATTGAAAATTAGAATTTTTTAAAGCCCTCTTTATAAACTCTTTCCTAATTTCATAGAAGAGTCTTTTGTTAGTCAAGGGATCTACTTCTTCTATGAGAGAGCTTGGAGAGAAATTTTGAGGTTATGTAAGAGGGAGAATAGCCTTGGAGGATTCAAGGGAATGTGAGTTGGGTTTCCATATGGTTGCTCAAGCAGACCTGTACCTAAGGTCCTCCAATTATGTTAGTGTATCCCTTCATAAGAGCTCTAAGAACAAAGTCTTTGGTGCCAAAGGCTCTCTAGCCGAGGAGGTTAGCGGTATGTTGAATTTGTCAGATCAAGGTGGTGAAATGAGGACTTGATAACTCCACCAGATCGAGGAGGTGAAAGGAGGACTTAGCAATTCTGATAGATTGAGGAGGTCAAAGGAGGACATGATAGCTGGCTACACCAGATCGAGGAGGTGAAAGAAGGGATTCTTCTGGTGTGAAGACTTTGTAAAGGTGCATTATCTTCCTATTGAAAGAAAGAAAGGCTTCTCTGCATAAATGTGGTTTGAAGGAGAGGCACTGTGTTAGTGTAATTTTTGTTGGAAAAACCTTCAGGTGGTGGGCATAGGTTGTTAACCAAACAACAATAAAAATTGTTTTGCATCTTTTTATTTTTTGCATTTACTTCTAGCATTTTATTTCTTTATAATTTAATTTTTAGCATTCTAATTTGATTGTGATTGCACTTATGAAAGAAGACTATTGTGATTGATTCTAATTCATATTTATGTATTTTTTTAATAAAAATTAAGAAAATAAAAAGAAAAAATATTGTTATTAGTTTTGTACAAAATCTAAAACATAAAAATTCACACTTGCTTCAAAGTTGTGGTATTTCATTTATTCAAATCATTCATTTAATGTTATGTATCAAATTTTTAGTATTTTACTATCCAAATATCAGTAAAGAAATATTATTTTTAGTTATTATTGTGCAAGAATATCTTAAAAAAATTCACAAGTATTGAACTAGCGCCTTAGTGTTTCAACTGTAGTTTCCATAACACTCTGGTGTTAGATCAGGACATCACAATGCTAGACTCTCAGAAAAAATGTCAAATAATTCAATCCCCCATCGGAGCCAAGGTCAGTGTCGTAGTGCTTCATATTGTCGTAGCGCCAAAAAATCAATATCACAGCACCAAAGTCTTTGGAATTTGAGCATCAGATTGCCAAACTATATAATGTTGGATTACCATTAAAGCATTGTAGCAGTCAACCTTTTTAGTGTCGTGGCAAAGCAATTGCTGAAATAAGAAGCTGTGCCAACTCAACCATAACACATGCTAGTTTAGTAAATAGATTCACTAGGCCAATCCAACGCCGTAATGAAGCTCACTTAACAGCACCAAGGTGCAAGTTCATTTTATAATGTCATGCCATTGAAATGCCTAATGCTATGGTGCTTTTGTACTACTACAAATAATTTTTCAGTTTATTTTAGGAGGGTTTCTATCATTTTCGTGGGGTTTATTATTTTTAGTGAGTCTTAAGGTTCTTATGTGTAGTGGCCCCTTAGAGTCAAGTCTAAGGTAGGCCATAGGAAGAAAAGATACGTCATTTGGAGATCATCAGCCTATCTATTTATAATCAATATGACATATGGATGTAAAAAGAGTGTGGAGAGTATATTATATTATTTGGGTGACATCTGACTTCACTTTTACTCTTGTACTTTCTCTTATATACAAGTAATAAATTTTTAATTTATTTTCTTATATTTCCATGGATAACTAATTTTCTAATTTTAGGCTAATGATGTGAATCATTTGCAAGTACTTATGTAGACTCTTATGCATTTAATAAATCATTGATGTTTTAAATATCTCTCATTCTTTTCTAGGGGAAACCCACAAAGGGGCCTACATGTTAATTAAATTAAAATAGTATAATGTCCTTAAGGGGATGTCAAGCTCACTACTGCTCAAAGAGCTATTAAAAAAAAAAAAGAAACCTAGGAGCTCGAGTTCCACGCTAGTAACCAGTACAAAAAAAACTCTAACTATATGCTACGGTGCTTAAGGAAAAGCACCCAAAAAGAAGGAGCTAACAAAAAGCAGCCAAAATGCTCCCAGCAACCAGTCCCCTTGGAAACCTTGCAATCATCCACCAAAAAAATAACCTACAAAAACAACTGATAGGCAAGAGAAATAGAACAGTATATATTGTATAAAAAGTTCTTAAGCTTGATATTAGGAAAGCCCAAAGGAGGATACATCCGAATGAAGAGACCACCCCAGATCCAAAATATACCATAGCTCCCAACAGGAATAGAAAACCAGGCGTTCAGAAGATCCAGGGAGCACAAAGAAAAAGAAATCAAAGCGATCCACCTGAAGTGCAGAAGGGTAGCCAAAACCCCAACAAAAAAAAACCACTAGCAAACCTACAGAAAAACACACACCCCAGCAAACCCCCAGGAACAGAGACGGAGAAAAACCACCCCATCACAAACATAAGCACCATCACCCATAACACCTGTGAATCCAACAGAGAAAAGGTGAGCCACCAGCAAGTAATAATAGAACAAAAAAGAGCAACCAGATGGAACACAAGAAGAACCACAACCCCACATAACATAATACATCAGAATTGGGCCAAGAGGGAAAATAATACCCCCAGGAATACAACCAACAAATAGAAAAAAATAGGAACCCAGCAACCACCAGAAGGAGGCAAAAAAATGCAACGCTAATGCTTAACATAAAACATCCCAAATTAATCCAATATAAGAAGGTCATTCTTAATTTAATGCATATAATGATCTTGTGTGTAGTTAAAATTCAGTATGACATATAGCCTTGACACAAAAATGTTATAATAATTAGGAATGTTGGAATTAAATTTTTGTATGCCTAGATATAGGATGTTTAGTGTTCAAGGTTTAATGGAGATATGATAATTATAGGAAGGCCATAAATCTCCTTTCACATCCCTACAAGTTTGATCGAGAACTAGGAATACATAAGCTCTAATCTACATCAAATATAGTGGAGTCTACTTAGGAAAACTTAGGTAATTCTCAATCATTAGTCCAAAATATTTAATCATCTAATATCTTATCTTTTTTTTTTTTGTATTCTCCAGTAGAGATAGAATCTCAACCCTTAATTTCATTTAGAAGGATAGACATTATAGTTGTGATAAGTAGTATTACTTCATTTACATGTTAGTAAAATACTTCCTTGTGGGATTGACACTTTCTCAAATCACTTTATTTCTTGATCAATGCATGAACTTGTGTATTTAGTGTGTATTAAATATAAAAAAATCTAAGAATACTTCTACCCATAGCATAAATATAATTCACGCAACCATGCCATCACATTTTTGGCACTATTGCTAGAGAAGTAACATACAACTTTCTGATTTGATTTATATAGTTGAACTAATTGTATATTTATTCTTACTTATATCTTGTAACTTGTATCCTGCTTGTTGTTTTGTTTAATTAAAAAAAAAAGCCTATTTTGTTGTTTTATTTTATGTTTTTTAATTTCTTCTTTATTATTTCTTGTGTAGTATATTTAGTTAGGAGCCCTAATTATTTGACTTTTAGATTGAGAGGGACCTTTAAAATTTTAGAAAATCTTAAAAAAAAACTTCAACTTTAGGTATGGCTGAACTAGTTCAAGATCAAGATCATTCTAGACCTCTTAGGGAGTATGACAATCCTGTAGTAGATGAAATTCACCATAGTATAAATAGACATTATCTAAGCTAATAAATTTTAGTTAAAACCAACCATAATTCAGATGGTTCAAAATTCCTAATTTTGAGGAACTCTTGTTGAGGATCCCAACCTACACTTAGCTAGCTTCTTAGAAACCACGCAATATTAAAGTATAATGGTGTCAATGATGATATTATTAGGTTTCATTTATTTTAATTTTCTCTAAGGAACAATGCTAAGATATGATTAAATGCCTTGCTCCTAGACTTTATAACCACTTAGAATGTGTTATCACATAAATTTCTAGTTAAGTATTTTCCATCTTTCAAAATTGTTAAGCTTAGAAATAACATCACATCTTTTTACAATTTGAAGGAGATACAATTTATAAAAGTTAGGAGATATTTAAGGAGATGCTTGAAAATGTCCTCACGGTACTTTACCTGATTATTTATTTATTAATACTTTTTATAATGGGCTTATAAGATCCCTTAGGTCAATAAATAATGTAGTAATTAGAGGATCCTTAATGTCTAAGCTATTTGATGAAATGAAAACAAATAAATTTTATTGGTCTTCTAATAGGGTAAATCCTAAGAGAGTAGTAAGAGTTTATGAGTTAGATGCCTTATCTATTTTGACTTCTCAGACAACTATTATATCTAAAAAGTTGGATAATTTTAAAGTTAATTCAGGATCTGGATCACATATACTTTTGAAAAGGTAAGATTTGAATTTTGTTGGAGAGAATAGTGCTCAAGGGGTTGAGAATATTAATGTCATTGGAAGATAAAATAATCCTTACTCTAATACTTATAATCTATGTTGGAGGATCAACCCTAATTTTAGTTGTTCTAATTATAATATTGGTGGTAATAATCAGAGGGATGCTAGTCAATTAAATCAAGGAGGAAATTGGAATAATCATCATCAAATTGTGATAAACCTAGACCTTCTTATCCACCAATTTTAATCAGAATAAAAAAATTCAGAGATAGGAATACAACTTTAGAAGAGGCAGTGATTTAATTGGAAACTCAATTATAAAATCAAGATGCTTCGATTAAGAACTTAAAAAATTAATTAGGATAGCTTTAAATCTCTTTAAGTAGTAGACCTCATGAAACATTGCCCATTAATACAAAAATTAATTCAAAGAATTAAGTAAATGATTTTAGTGTGGACTACTTGAAGAGTGATAGTGATGCAACCCATCTAAAAATTTAAAGAACCTCATACAGCTTTGTGAGGAACCTCATACTACTATAGTAGATATTAATTGAGAGTTTTTTTTTTTTTTTACAAATGCTAAAGAAGCTCAGAGTAACAAGTGATTTATCTAGGGTGAGTGGGTGACTTTTGGTCCTTCTAGTATTAACTAAATTTATCAGGAGAGGGATATAGAGGATGATGAGTATTATAATTTTAGTATTGCATACATTGATCATCAAAAGGTTTTGAGATTACTTTGTGGACTCAGGAGTGGGGCTATATGGAAGGAAAGGAATGGAAAGGTAGTCAATTTTTCAGTCACGTATTTGATCAAAGTATCCAAAGCTTTACATTATTTTATTTATGTTTTTCTATTGCCAAATAAAATATTAGTGATTTTACCTAGGACTAGGCAGTTTTGAACTATTCTATTTAGGTGGGCCATTTGATTAATATTGGAAAGTTAATTCATCCTTCTCTCATGTATATCATTAGGGGGTATACTTTCTTGGTTTAAAACACTCCTCTCTTGTTTATTATCTATGTGTAACTACTGGAATCTTAGGAGAATCTAATGAAGAGTAGTTGTTTACCATTTTCTTTCTCATAAAGCAGAAAATTGAATGTTTTGAGAGAATTGATGTATAATAAGAACCAGAACCTAATGAGCCCCATCTAACCAGTCGGCCTAGTAGTAATTGGTCGAGTGCCCTCTCCCCTAGATCTTTAAGTTAGCAAGTGGCTGATTTAAGAGGACAGATGGATAAAGTTTCTAATTTTTGTGATGAGAATAGGAGTTGGAAGGCCCATTATAATGATATACAAAAGAAACATTACCACTCACTTATAAGTTCTATGAAGCATCAGTGGGAATGTTTAGGAGGAGCATTTTTTTTTAAATCTAGATCATATTCATTTTTCTACTGTTCTAATGGATGACCCTTTTATTTGGTGCCTTCTATTGATGATGATGAGGAGGAGGAGGATAATGATGATAGAGACTCTAAATGATGATAAGTTTTTCAATTTTTCTTGGTTATTATGGTTGTGCTTATATATATTCTGGTGCTAAGTATAAATTGAGTTTTATCTATTGTATTTAAATTTAGTGGAAATGTGTTGTTATAGTTATATTTTATATAGGAAATGTTTATAAAATGGTAAAAATTAAAAGTGTTGATCAGTGCTGCAGTGCCAATTTATAACACACCGTAGTCTCTATATCATCCATGCTAAGGCCCATATTTCACACAGTGTAGTGCCATCTTCTCTATTTGTAAACACCACAATGGTACCATAGTTAGTATCACAGTATTGCAAGTGCCACTGCACCCAAAACCAAAACTGTAGCATTGGAACCTCGAGATAATTCATGCAAAAGTGTCATACTTTCAAAACTTCAGCTCTAGAATCCCAATTACAATGCTGCATCACTCAAATTTTTTAACACCAAAATAGAGCATTTGCCGAAGATGATAAGCCATGTTGACTCAATAAAAACATGCACTGTTTAAATTATTAATCACGCCATATCATCCAACATCGTAGTGCAACCAATATTATAGGTCTGAGGCCCTAGTTCATATTTCATCGCTATATCACCACTTTGTTGAGCAACACGATGCCTGAACCCATACCTATACATCATATAAATAGTTTTTCAATTTCTGTTATTTTATGAGTTCTATCACTTGAGTGAATTTTTATAATTTTAAGTATGTTTCATTAGTGCGCCCATAGAGTAAAGCTCAGGGAGGCTAGAAAAGTGTTAGATACTTTTTCTTGTAGAGATCTTAGCCTATTTGTGTAAGAAACTCTATAGTTAGTGGAAGGAGTGTTTCTATAAGGAGCCCTATGCAGCCATTATAAATATTATCAGGGTCTTTTCAGCTTATGGGATAGAGGCAGTAGAAAATAAATGTTATGTGAGGGGTAAGTGGGTCCCTTTTGATTATATTGTTGTAAACCACCTTTATAAGCTTAAAAATTTTGAATTTGATGAGTACACTGCTTTTGTGGAACCCCCATAGATCCCAAGGGCATTTTGAGAGTATTGTGTGGACCCAATAATGGAGCTAAATGGAACAAGAGAGAAAATAAACTTATCAAATTTCCTGCATCCTATCTTACTCAAACCTCTAAAGCTTGGTATTATTTCATTTTAGCCTGCCTTCTTCCTAGTAGGAATATTAGTAAAATAACTCAAGACCGTGTCCTACTGAATTATGCCATTCAAATGGGTTATTCCATAGATGTAGGAAAGCTTTTTTTTTTTTTCATTGATTTATATCATTAGGGGTACCACTTTTATAACATTGGGACACCATTCTCTTATTTATTCTTTGTGTGTAAATGTGGGAGTAAGGAGGGACCAAATTGAGGATCAACTATTTTCTATCTTAGCCCTTACAAAAAGAAAAATTTTGAGTTTTAAGCAAGTAGGAAGAAATGATGAAGAGGCAGGACCCAATGCACCTACATCATCAGTATCCCCAATAGCAGTCGTGGTAGAAGGAGTTCTAGGACTCCTAAAATTTTAAGTGATAAAGTGGTTGATTTAAGAGAGAGAATGGATTTGGTGACTGACTTTTATGAGAATAGGGTACGGAGGCTCGCTACTTAGGGATCCATGATAAGCAGTATAACTACCTAGCTAAATTCAATGAGGCTTTCATAGGGATGTTTAGGAAGATTCCCTTTATGGAGAAACTCGACTAGCAGTAGTTACCTGTTCCTCCAAAATACCAATCATTCATGTTGACCTAACTTGATGATGATGAGGAGGAGGAGGAGGAGGTAGATCGTAACTCATAAGGATATGAGTTATTGTTGTATTTCTTTAGTTATTCATGTATTGAGAGAGAGATGAGAGAATTGATGGTGCTACCCTTAGTTTATAGCATATTTTTCTTTTTATTTCTTTTTCCTTGGTGGAGAGCCCATTGATGTTTGTGATGTTGCTCTTACGTTGTGTTAGGTTGGCTATGAGAGCAAAATTAGATGTGATTGATGTTGACCTCATTTTTGTATGAGGTCACTTGGGCCAATCCTGACCCTAGATCAATCCTGATCCTAGATTAATCCAGACCCTAGGATTTTCCTAAATCCTAAGATCCTTCTAGATTTTAGATCCTAGGTTTTATGATAGATCCTAGGATTCCTCCAGATAAATCTATATCTTAGGATTTATTCCAGATCTTATGAATCTTTTAGATGTCAGACTTTAAGATTTATCCTAGACTATAGGATTCTTCCAAGCCAATTTAAACTCTAGGATTCTCCTAGATTCAGACCTTAAGATCTATTTAGGTCCTAGGATTCTTCCAAACTCCAGGCCTTAGGATTCATCCAGGTCCTAAGATTCTTCTAGACTCCAGATCTTAGGATCTACTCTAGACCCTAGGACTTTTCTAGACTTCAGATCTTAGGATTTATTCTAGACCCTAAGATTCTTCTAGATCCAAACCCTATAATCTTCTCAGGCTTTTGGAGCTGCCTAGACCTTAGATCAATCAAGGCATTGAAATTAATTTAGATCTCAAATCAATCCAGACTTCAAGTCAATCTTGATCTCAATTCAAATCAAACCTCAATCAAAATCCAGACCCCAGTCCAGTTCAAGATCTTAATCTCTAATTCAAACCTTGATCTTATTTCTGATCAAACTTCAACCTTATCCAATCAATTATGATCCTCCAAATGATCATAAATGATTTAGATAACTCAAACCTAATCAATCAAACTCAAAATCCAGATCAAACCTAGAAATCCAGACTCAAATCCTAAGTCCAAAGGCTTTGTCCTAAAGACCTTTTCCAGGAATTTTTCAAACATTTCAAACCCTATCAAAAGACCTCTGATTCAGAGTCTATCACTTGCAAAGTGATAATACATGTCTCTGAAGACTACCCTCCAAATTTGAACCCATTCTGAGCTCTCTAATTTCAGAAACTTAATCAAAATCCAAAGGCTGTAAAACCTTCAAATATTTACGGCCTATGCCACTATACTTGCCACCCAGTGGATCCTGACCTTAGAACTTCTTCCAAAGCCTCCAACCACTTAGAGACCTTTGATTATGACTCATTGAACATTAAACTGCAATCTTGGTGGACCCACTCTGACCTCTAGTTGACCGAGGGTCAAAATGACCAAAATACCCCTTAGGGGCTCAAACATCGATTTCAAACCAAACGAACTCCAAATCGCTTGCAATTACTTCCAGCAAGCTTCAAATATCAAACCAAACTTGTTCAACCCAAACCCAGACCCTGGGTCAACCTAGTTGACCAAGTCAACCTAAGTTGACCAAATAGGCCCTTAAGGGTCAAAATAGGCATTTTGACTGAATCGACCTCCCCAGACCTTGGGACCACCTCCAATGGTCTCCAAAAATCATTTCAAACCTGTCCAGCCTAGACCCACCCCCTGGGTCAACCTAGTTGACCCAGTCAACCTAGGTTGACAAAATCAACCCTTAAGCTTTTTCACTTTGAATTAAACCTCAAATGCATGCAAATCTCTGTCAAGCCCTTGTGATCACTTTACTTAGTGATTTGGACTTATCTGGACTCCTGACCCAGTCACCAGTTGACTTGGTCAACTAGGCCCAGATTTAGTCAAACCTGACCCATTTAGACTAATTCAAGGCCTATATCCAAATCCAATTCAATTAAGCTTTTCAAATGTCAAAGACCCTTCATTCTCATGCTTTGGACCTCTCTAAGTCTAGCATGAGTCAAATCATGGTCTAGTTGACCAAGTCAACTCATATAATTGGTCAAATATCCAAAGTTTTAATCAAACCACCATGCATTCTCATTTGAACCCTCAAGACTTCACTCAAATAGCTCCTCAATCCTCTTTGGTTGCCACCTCAGCACCTATTTAATTGTTTGACTAGTCAAATAGTCAACATAAGTCATTATATGGGTCAAAGAGGGTCAAATCAATCCTAGAGCTCATCCCTTCTATTCCAAATCAACTCCAAAAGCTTAAACATCATCTAGAGACTTCTAATACCATTTCAAATCTAGTTGTTGATCCTAATTAAGCCTTAATCATTTCCCCCATGAGCTCCCAAGGACAAAATGGCTTTCCATGTCATTGTACCTTAGTCCTTTTGATTCTCTGCCTCTAACCACTCCAGGGACAGGTGGCAGCCATTTAGGATCTCCCAAATTCAATCCCAGCCGTCCCTTGATCCTATGGACGTTTGAATAGGGTAAAAGAAGAAAAGGGAGGATCATTCTCAACTCTATCCTCTCTCACCTCTCAAGCTTTACTAGATGCAGAACTTGAGTCATTTGAGCACCCAACAACCTCTTCTACCTTTTACAAGTTGAGATCCACCGGTTGAAGGCCGCCGGCGACCAGATTCCGGCGACTTTGAGCCAACATCCATCCAAGCTGATTGGCGGCTGATCCAGGCATTATTAGCTCGAGGATTCTTCTACAAAATGGAGCATGGACAGTCAACAAATGCAACAAGTCCATAAACGGTTAAAATCGTCCATTATCAAGGTGAAAATCTTAATCCCTAGGCTAGAATACTTAGCTTTAATTAGCATTGTTAATTGTGATTTTTAAGCTATTAAAATAATACCCCATTATTTATGTTCACTAATTTAGTCTACATTTAAAATTTCAAGCAAAACCATTGATCCGATTGAGAAAAAATTGCCAAAAAACATATTCTAGGGCTCGGTTTAAGCAGGATTGAACTGGGACAGATCTGAGCCGTTGATCCTTTGATCAATGGCACAGGTTGCACCATTTCGTGACTCATTCATAACTTGGATTCGATCATGCTACGTTTTCCTCCGTTCGGATCAATTGAAGCCGTTCGTTAGGGATGGCAGGTGATCGGACGACATCCACTACGTATATTTATTATACGATATCGAGGCCCTTGATCCGTTAGCCAACAGTGATGATCGAACCACGTTGCGATCTTTCTAAACCACGGGACCGAGCTCCTGCAGAGATCTCCGTCCAGTGTGATATCTACCATAAACGTCAAACCGCGCCTCAATCGAACGACTGAGGTTCGATGCAGACGTGTTTAAGTGAAAGCGTGTGGACCCCAGCCGCCGCCACCGCATTTTGCTGGACGAAGCCG
Organism: Dendrobium nobile; assembly: GCA_022539455.1. Classification (NCBI taxonomy): domain Eukaryota; kingdom Viridiplantae; phylum Streptophyta; class Magnoliopsida; order Asparagales; family Orchidaceae; genus Dendrobium; species Dendrobium nobile. The sequence goes on along the minus strand of CM039734.1, from coordinate 41,789,153 downwards.
GAGGCACCACATGGCAATCCCGCCACCAGAGCCTGAAAATGATTTAAAATTTGATTTTAAATCATTTTTAAATATTTTTCTATTTAAAAAATTAAATAAAAATAAAAAAAATCAATATTTTATATTAAAATAGTCAGATATTTAAATCCTTTAATTTAAAATTATAATTATTTTAAAATATTAAATATATTTTAGATAGCTATAAAACATTTAATTTTAAAAATTTTATTATTATTTAATTAAATTTTAAGTTAAATATTTTTATATGTTAAAATATGTTAAATAATTAAACATTTATTTTAAATTAAATTAATTTGAATTTTGTTTTAATTTGAACCATATTTTGGATATTTTATTTTATATTATTTATTAACTAGTTATTTAAATATTAATTAATACTTAATTGAAATTTATTCTAAAATTTTTGAAAATCCAAATAAAATCATTTTCTCATAATTCAAAAATTTTAGAAAACTTTTAAGACCCAATTTAATCTGATTTTTTAATTTATGTAAATATTTAATTAATTTTGAATTAATTTAAATACATTAATTAAACTTAAACTTTAAACATTCATATTAAATTTAAATTAATTCATAAAAATTTGCGTAATATATCAAAATTTTAATAAAATTGAGAACTTTAATTTAAAATTATTTTCAAATTTTAAAATTTAATATACTTTGATTATTTCAAATTATTTGAATATCCATATTATTTAATTAATATTTAATTAAATATTATATTAATTATTTTAAAACTAAAAATTATTTTCAAGATAGCTTTGAAAATTAGTGGGTCTCTCAACACCTCAAAATTTATTTTAATAATATTTTCAATTATTTTGTTTTAAAATATATATTTACATATATATGTATTTATATATTTATATATTTTAAAGTCTACTTTAAAATTATATATATTTAAATCCTTAAATATTTGCGAGATCCCTTGAGATTTTAAGCATAGATTGAATGTTTGAATAGAAATCATTGGGGAATGATTAGTGAGTGATTATGTTCTAATCATTCATTAATCAAAATTTTGATACCTTAATTATTGTCAATTTTTGCATGTTTAGGTTGTGCACCCACCACTTAGATTTAGGCTCTCCTAGATTTAGGATTTGTTTGGTGTGATTGCATATTGCCTATGTTAAGTTTGAGGTCTAGTTAAAACCTTGATTCAAACCTATTTAACATAGTGACACAATTAAGGACAAAAATTAAGGACTTTGATTAGAAAACTTAGAAAATTCATTGTGAATAGGATATACTTCACTTGAACTTGAAATTTGAATCACTTAAACTTAGTGACACTCTCAGCCTTAGGGAAAATTTTCACTGGTTTTAGAAGTCATTAAGCCCTTTAATTGACTTAATTAAGTTTAAACCTTAGTTAAACCCTTAAACTTCCGAAAATTGTAATAAATCAAATTTAAACCCAAAAAATATGCATAAGACCTCTAACTGACCATATTTGAATCCTTAACAAACAAAAATTAAAATCCAATTGATTTGACAGCAACTTAAACCTTAATTTAATTTTAATTGAAATTCAATCTTTAATTAATTTAATTAATTAATAATAATTTAAAGTTCAAAAAATTTCCCAAACACTTGGGAATCTCTTCTTAGGTCATTCATGACCTTTGGAGCTGATTTCAAGGAGTTGGGACCTTATTTGGATCAAAATTGCAAAAAGGCCCTCTAATTAGGCAATTTTTAAAAATTCATTAAATACCTCAAATTTCAAACCTTCATAACTAATTCAAGAAAAATTCAAATTGACCAAATTCACTTGCATTAAACTCATAATAGTGTCTAGTATTTATTTAAAATGATAAAGTTCCAGAAATCTATCAAAATAAAAAAGTCAACAATCCGGTCAACTCTGAGTCAAAACTAGATCAAAACTTCAAACCTTCGTAATAAAATGTAGAAAAATTCCGATTTCAATGTACTTACATTCTAACTGATCGTATTAAGGTCTAGTATTTTATTAAAATACAAACTTTCTAGAATTTGAGCTTTATAAAAAAGTCAACTTTTGACCCCTTAATTAAATGATTAAAATATTCCAAAAATTCTTAAAAACTCAAAATTGTTTAAAAAACTCCAGAAATGTCTAACCAACCCTTAAAATCAGCAATCAAACACTTTTGATTAAAATTCATTAACTCTCAAACTTTAATCAGATCAAATCACTTAATTATACCGGGTACCACTTGGTAACCCAGGCCTACGAGGCTATTAACTTAGCCCCAAGGAAGGTGAAATAAACTTCACGGCATCGGTGTGAAACAAAGGTGGTATCCAATAAATAATTAAGAATTAATTCTAAAATTCATCCAAAGTCATTAAGATTTAAATTTTAATTAAATTTCACTTAAACCTTTCAACCAACCAGAACCTTAAGTAACATTAACAAATTACCCTTTATAGAACATATCAAAACCACAGCCTACCTCACACACTTTAGATGGTTTTCTAGGACCGCCAACTCTAGTTTTAGGCTAGGCCGGTGTTTACATTTTTGCTGTGAGGCAGATTTTCGAGCTTTCATTGCATGTTGGTTGTTAGCTTAGAATTGATGTGTTTGTTTATTTACTTTTCTGCACTTTGTATTATAAGTAATTGAGCATTCCAAATTTTGAATATTAACTGATTGAGATTGAATATTAACTGCTTGGGATTATGTATATAACTACTGATTATTAGGATAACCCTGCAGGATCGAGTCTAGATTTTTCTTTTAAATTCAAATGTAAATTTGATTTGATTTGTGTTATAAAAAAATAATTAAAAATTATAAAACATTAAATGTATCACATGCTCTAATCCACATGTACAATTAAGACTCTCATTAGGAAAACTGTGTTATTCATATTCATTAGTCCAAAATATTTTATTTCATAAGTATCAAAATCTTGTTTATAAGTTTTAATTTTCTTTTAGTGACAAAAACTCCAAACATCATTTTCATTTTCAGTAGGATAAGTGATGCATTTAAAGTAAGCAGTAGTAACAGTTAAGTTGTAACTAGGAAGAACACTTCTATGGAGTTTGATACTTTATTATTTTACTTTATTACTTAATTCAACATGTATAAGATTTACTATTTTTATATTAAAGAAAACCTAAGCATATCCTGTCATATGGTTGGTTGTTCCTATTATTTTAATTTATTTTTTATTTTTTATTTTTTATTTTTTATTTTATTCCCTTGGGGAGATCCTTGTAGTGATGTGATGTTTATGGAGGGCTATGATAGCTCATGATGTTGTGATGTAGTTTTTAGTTCTATTGTAGTCTTGACCAAGAATAGTGCGCTAGGAACTACATATTTCAATTGTGTAGTTGTATCTATGTGACTTATAAACCATATATCATTTTAAATGAAAATGCATGTTTTTGGTTTCTTTTAGTGTTTGGTTCTGTTTTACTTATCATTTGTTTAGTTTACTTATTATAGTTATTTATTTATATTATTGTTGTGTTAGTTCAATTTACATTTAAGTAAAATTCTCATTATTGCTTAACTGTTGAAAATGTCCACTACATTGCACTTGCACTTTGATTGCATATTTAGAAAAAAAAATGTAATTACAATTTTTTTTAAAATTAAGAATAATACTAAACTCTAGGTGATAATTTGTATGAATAAAAAATCATAATTTTTAATTTGAAAAACATAATAATTTAATAAATAAATCATCTAAGTTATTTTTTTGCTTTGATCTTAAATGCTGGACACTTAAGTGCAAACTAATGATTTTAAGATTGAATAATTGAGTTTAGAAAAAAGGAGTAAGAAGATTAAATTATAAAAAACGTTGTAAATTTGAATTTGAAATTAGTTAGTCTACTAACATCCTTACATTAATTCTATTTAGGGTTGCTTGAGGGAAGAAAGTAATATGATATTAAAATCATTATTTTGTACTCAAATAAAAAAATAATATGAAAAACATGAAAATCAAAAGAAAGAATAAAAAGAAAAAGAAAAAGAAGGCTGAGTACTTTAAAAATTAGTTTCTAATAAAGCTCAAATCCTAAAAGTATTCTAAATACTCAAGTCAAATAGAAGAATGTAAGTAAGCTAATACAGATGAATGATTTACTAATGAACGTGTAATTTAACTATAGACACAAATAATTTCTAAATGATATATTATTCATATCTAAAATTAGTAGCCAACATTGCATTTACACTAGTAGTAGATAAGTTCAATTTGAGGGATAATAAAGATGATTCATTAGTATAATTGTTTATGATTATTCAAATTGAAATTATATAAATCTGATCATTCCAAATTATATCTAAATGGTGAAGCATTTTTTTTACATTTTGGTAATCGAAAACTGTCAATTTTTATTTGAGCTAATAAGCTAATCAATAGGTGATTACACCATTACTTTAGAACACATAAGGGTTTAAGCTGGGAGAAATTTGATAAGTGAAGATTTTATAGTGTTTTATTATCTTAAATATCAACAAAAATATTATTTTACTTTTTATTATGCAAGAATGTCTCAAGAAAAGGAGAAAAATTTACAAGTGTTGAACTAATACTATAGCGCTTCAACTAGCAGCACCGCTGCGTCCATAATACCCCTGTGCCAGATCGAGACATTGTAGTGCTAGAGCCTAAGGAAAATATTAATTAATTTAACATCGCAGTAAAGCTAAGGTTAGCATCATAGTTCATCACAAGACTACAGCACCAAAAATCATCATCACAGCACCGGAGTCTCAAGAATTTAAGCATCGAAGCACCGAACTACATACCATATTACACATTCAAGCACTACAATGCACTTTTTGAACATTACAATGGAGAAGTGACCAAAACAAGGAGCCAAACCAACTAAGCCAATAAAATTGTTGTGTCAATCCAACACCATAGCGGAGACCACTTAGCAATGTTGAGTTGCTAATTCATTTTATAACGATGTGGCACCACCATGTCGAGTGTCGTGACACTTGAGTCCATTTTTATACTAGTATAAATAGTTTTTTCTTCATTTTAGGATACATTTCAGTGAGGCCTATTATTTTTAGTGAGTCTTGAGAGCTTAAAATTAGTGTACCCTTATAATCAAGTCTAAGGGAGGTTAGAGGAGAGAAAGATACTACGTTGGGTGATTATCAGCTTACCTACTTAAAAGAAATCGAACATTTGGAGGAGAAAGAAGTGTGGAGAGTGTATTGTAATATACATGTGACATATGACTTCACTTTTACTATTATACTTTCTCATATATGAAAGCAATGAATTCTAATAATAGCATGATGATTTGATTCACCTCATCCACATTCAATAAAGAGCTTTTGAAAGTCAGACAAGGGTCTTATTTGGTGCCTAGATTTATTTATTTTAGATCATCAATTATAGATTTAATCTCCACTTCAAATTTTAGAGGTGCATCCCTAACTAAGAGTCATCTAAATCATCTGAAGTTTTTAAACAAAGTTTTTTAAAAAGCTTAACATTTATTGAAAAGAGACTATTAAACTCTGGATTATTTAATATAACTAAGCAATATTCATCATCATCAAATGAACATAGAGTATCAAAGAGAATACCTGATCTTGATGCATATTTATGATATTTCATATTTCAGAGGTATTTGAATGGTTGGGCTTCACCTTTAGTCCAATATGAAGGAGTTAAACCTTGCTTAGCAAATGTATTTACACAATTTGAATACTAATCAATGGGAATTTCTATTATCTCATCTATAAATAGATTATCGTGGGTTATATTTATTTCTAGGGGTTTACTGGTGGAAGGTGTAAAGGTATTGGCTTAGTAATCTAGATTTAAAAGAAGCGAGGCTTTCACCTCCAACCATTTTACATCATTTTGGGATAATGGGGTTAAAGTGTTATTTTCCACATACTGTTTTAACATCTCCTTGGTAGATATGTTCGAATTATCTTCCCTAGCGACTTGGACCCTATCCTCATCGCTATCAATTTCCTTAAAAATCTCAAACTTTGGTTAATTGATAAATTTTTATTTTCTACATGTTGTAGGTCTTTCTTAATCATACAAGATTCATCCTCCAAGATGGATTCCAAATCAATATGTATTGTAGGCTCCCTTATTTATATATTATATTTTTCACTTTCTTACCTATATGATTTTTCCATCCTCGACCTCTTCCTCTAGATCATTGTGCCACTCTACCAGCTCTTTGTGAGGGAGGGGTAGTGACGAGAAAATGTCATGATTGAGATAAAAAAATTTCTTCTTTTTCCTATTCTTCTTCTTTTTATTTTCCTTTTTCTTTCTTTTCTTTTACTTCTACTTCAGCCACTTTAAGATTTTTAGAGAAAATGGTCTTCTTCTCGGGCAGATAATATAAAACATCTTCATATATACTAACTTTGTGAATAAAAAATGATTGCAAGTCACTTTTAATAAAATTATCTACTCCCTTGCAAGAGTATTTGATGCATTGATAAAGGGAGGAAGACACCATTCTATATTCATGGTGCAAGGGTCTACCTAGGAGAGCATTAAAAGAAGCTTTGGAATATATTACTTGAAAACTAGCTTCGATTTTTAGGGTTTCTACTTCTAAAAGCAAGATTATCAAACCCAAAGCCCTCTCACCCTATTCGTTGAATCCTCACAACGTCATTTCCTCAGATCTGAGTTTGCAAGTATCCACCCTTAAGTATGTGAGAGTTATAAGAGTAATAATGTTGATTGATGCACCCGGATCAACATGGACACAAGAAATTTAAAATATTCTATGTTTACAGACAAATACAATGGATGATTATGATATGTAGTTTCCACAAGCAAATCTTCATTTAAAAATGTAACTCTTGGAACTTCCTTGAAGTATATCACTTCTTTTGATTGTGTTGATGCTAGTTGAGCCATACAAATCTCTTGATTGAGTAAAGCTTTGATTAAAGCCTCCCTTATTTCCTTGGAAAGAATCAAAGCATCATAAATATCTTACTTTTGCCGACACTTTTCAAAGAAGTTTCAAGTTATTTTACATTTTTCTCATCATTTCTCTGAACATTATCTTCTGATGGATCATATGAAGTAGACATTTATAATTTGATATTGAGAAGATCACCTTGAACATCAAGAACAGAAGAGTCACTACCAAGAAAATATTGACAATATTCTTTTAATTCGTTTATAAATATTTCCTGAGAATTAATTTCTTCATTATTTATATTTTGATCTTGATATTTATTAACATAAATAAATAAGATATATGTAGAATATATTTCAATACTTTCTTAGTCTCATGAGGGATGATATAAAAGTCAAATAATGTTAAAGGCTTAAGAGTTTTAGACTCTCCATCTACAAAAACAACTATCTTATCAGATGCAACATCAACTTTATCCTTTTCTTCCCTCTCTGAGACTGCAGAAACTTGTTTAACTCATACTTCCTTAGACTCTTTGATAGGAACTTTATTTTGATCGCTATCAAGAGCTACCAGATCAACCTGGATTGGACTTTGCACTTCTAGATATCCCTGAAAAGATGAACGATATATTTTATTTAAAATTCTCTTTGATGAATGGGATAATGCTAAATCCCAATTATTATTAACTAGGTTTTATAGTGGATGACAATATAGGAGGTTCAACAATTATATATTTTGCTAGTCCTTGATTTGAATCAACTAAATATTCTTTAGGTATCACAACTGACCCATCTTTAAAAAGTCCTTGCAAGCCATTCTTTAAAAGTTATTCAATCTTTCAATTCATGACTAAGCATTATATGGTATGGGCAACAATTAGGTTGTCATGATTTACCTGCTTCTTTTGGTCTCTTAGGATATGGGAGCGTGAACTCTGGTATCTTTAAATGGCTTCTGATTTTTTTTATAGCCACTTTTTTAAATGGGTAAGTTTTATTTTAAATGCTTCAAATTTCTATTTTCTCTCTTCATAGGTGAGATTATATTGAAGTCTAAACTATTACTCATTATGTGGTCTACTATATTGTTGATAATGACAAAGTCATTTCTGAATTTTTTGCCTGAATGTGTATCAGTTATTTCCCTTATCAACTACAGACACTAAAACAAATTTTTTTTCAAGAATTTTCTAAGGAATTAATTTCTTCATTTTGGAATAAGCATGGTCTTTCAAGAATGGTAGCTAAGAGGCTTCCCCTTGGAGATTAGAGGCATTACTAAATAGCTTATCAAAGGTTTTAATTATAAAACATTTAAATAAAAAGGTGACCAAATCGTAAATATTTTTCAACAGAACCTCCATAGTATGCAGTTCTTACAGCTGTGGCTCACAACTCATGCAAGGTTTACACTATATTAGGATATAATCTACTAGACTTTCAACATATTTCTTCTTCTCTATTATAAGATCACCGATAGTGATGTGATGATTTGCACCTATGAACCTCTTTAGAAATAACCCTTGTAAGTCACTGAAAGTATGGACTAACCTATTGGGTAGTTTAGCATACCAATCAAATGCATTGTCAGATAAGCTATTAGTAAATTATAAGAATAATAGTGCATTGGTGAGTCCAACATTACAACAACTTGCTTTGAAATGTGATAGATGATGTTTAGGGTTCCATGTACCATCAAAACTCTTGAATGATAGATGTACAAATCCTTTTAAATATGGGACAAAGTCAAATTCTTCTGGTATGGTCTACCCTTTAGAATTGATAAGGTACCCTAAGATTTAGCTAGTGCTTCATTGACTTGTTCCTCAACCATTTTCTTAATATTTATTGATTGTACTAATGGTGATTCTACCATCACAGGTTTATTCACTAGTTTCTTTAGTTTTTCTATCCTGATTTTCTTATTCTTATTGTTAAGTTATATTGATTCATCAGGAGGAGAGTTTACTAAAGTATCTAGGACAAGAGGCACTTTACCTTTCATGATGGAAATCATATCCACCATCTCCTCTAACTTCTTTTCCATCCTCAAGATCTTCTCATCTTTTTCACTTAGTTATATTAAGAGTTGCTAAGTTGAATCTATTGTATCATCTTCATCATCATCAGCAACAACACTTTCTTCCTATTTACTCTTTTCTTTCTCTATTTTTATAGATGAATGAGTGTCTACCATATTGACACTACCGAACATCTCTTCGATCCTTTCTACATCTTATGCAGCTTCTTACTCAATAATTTGATGTATGCTTTCTTTTAGATGATCCACAATCTCTTCAATTGATTTTCCTTCTGCATGATATAGATTTACAGGAGTAACTTACTAGAAGATGATGATTCAACTATAGAATTTCCTTTCCTTGATCTTTCCTATAGTAAATTATTTTTATGAGTCATTAACATAGTTATAGTAGTAACCATTTTAGGCAGCCAAATCCTTTCCCCATCAGATAACAAGATTGATTGATTTGTGAACTTCAACCTCCTCCTGTCAAAGTGAGAAAATTCACAAATGATGTTGATTAACCCTTGATACATGTTGACCTTAAAAATGACAAGAAGAAATCATTAGAAAGTTTCTAGATTTATTTAATATTGGAGGATATATAGTGTTATACCCTTGATGGGTTAACTCTCCATATCTCAAAGATTTGATAGGAGTATGATGGCTCTGCTCATGGGTTGATGTTTCATGATGAATATGGTATGAGAACTTTCTTGATTCTAGATAATAATTTGTAATAACATTTAGTTGACTCAAACCTAATTATTGAAATTGTACTCTTCTCTTAGTTGCAGAATATGCTTCTCGCCCTCTACTTGTGTGTGATTATACTCCAATACTAATGACATCATTGACACTTCTCAAAAATTCACCCTTTGACTCCCTATAACTTTTGGTAAAGACATGAATTAATCTATCTAGTAGAGATATAAATTTACTTTTCCTTTTGGATAGAGAAGGTAAAGTAGGATTTCTATAAAATGGAGTGGAAGGAGAGTTGGTTATTCTTATTGGGTTCTCTTCTCCAGTAGTAGCTAACAATGAATGAAAATTATTTCTATTTAATAGTGCAGGATTTGGTACTACTCTAAGAATCTTTGAATCTACATTCATTACTGCCTTAGTAGCAGCTATAATCAGAATGTCTTCCTCCAGTACTTTGGCTTTCTCAGCCTTTCACCTCATATATTGATTCATGTTGCAGCATTCAAATTTAGTCATCTCCTTAAATCTTGAAGATGACCCCGTCTCAAAGTTTCCAAATATAGGGATTTCAGGGTTAACAATAGATTTCCCCTTATTTATGACAATTGAATGGGAGCAGTGGCAGACCCACCCTCTATGTTAACTAGGGAAATGATCAAGGGTTTAGTAACTACTAGAGAAGTTATAGACCCACTCTCTATGTTAACTTGAAGAGGAATTGACTTAATAGGATATTCAATAGTTTCCACTAAATATGTCTATGGTGTAGTAAATATAAAATGTTCATTCTCAAAACCTATTCTAAACTTGTTCTAAGTGCCCTCATAAGACTGGGTGGGGGTAATGTTGAAGTAGAAGATCAATTTGCTAGACATTTGTTGCAATTTAACCCAAAATCTATGATCAGTTATGGAACTTATTGAACTCAAACTAGATGTTGAACCAGAAGATCACACTAAACTAAACTTATCTAATCTCTAAGGCAAATTCTAGATAATCGATAATATAAGGAAGATGGTTTTGATAACAGGCATAGAACCAAGAAAGACATCATTGTGAAGTGTAGATTTGGAATGAAGATTGACAGAGTTGAAGTTGAACTTGAATTTGATGATTAAAAGAAAGATTAAAATAGGATTTTGAATATAATAATTGAAAATAGGCAGCTCACTTACATGAATGATTGTATTATGAATTTAGAGTCTAATCTCCACTAAAGATGGAAGGTAACCCATTCCCCAGCAGAGTCACTAGAAACATTTGTGGATAAATTAGTGATAATGACCTATGATTTGGAATTTAGTGTTTCTATTATCAAATCCATATACTTAATATTAATCACCTTGAAAGAAAAACTAAAACTCATATTATTGACTTGAGAATATAAATAGTTTATTTTTGTATTTGAATTTGGCAAATTAGATATGAAATTCACCATGGAGGATAATATTCACATACACCTATCATTTCAAATAAAAAACTAACCCATATTAGCTTTAGTTTACATTTAGAAGATTTTTCCCTTATCTTAGAAAACTAAGATAAGGTTTATTCTATATTGGGATCTTAGCTTCCTATAGAGGTAAGCCCCTATAGTTAATTACATATTTGAGGAGAAAACTTTTGATTAAAGTGGAGCCTAGACTCTTTCTAGATTTAAAATCGATAAGAGTTGTCTTATATACTTTGAAAATACTAATCATTCCCTCAAGAAAGTATGTTTAAATTTTGTAAATAATATATTTGAATTCTTTATACTTTTTAAATAAGGAATATGAGGCATGCAAATACCTCTGGACTTATGCTTTCTTGGAATGTACAACTAGCTAACAGCCTAATATACACACAATCTTCTTAAATGTAGTGTATGATACAATTAGCAAAATCCTAAGAGATCAAAGGAGTAGATCAAATTATGAAATAATGACTCAAGATGAATAATTTTGACTTTACATTCAAATGATACTAAGAAGATGACTAGCTCAAGAACTCTATATTTTATCTTATTTAATTATTGTAACTAAATTTTTTAATTCCCAAATTTTAGCAACATAATAGCCCAATACTGAAAAGAAAAGCATAGCATTCTCTGAGAGTACTAAGGACCCCACTACCTTGCCAACATTAGGCAAAAAGGTTTTGGTGTAATGTACGTTGCAAAAAAAAATACATACATGTATTCATGAATATGTAAAGGGGTTAGTGTCTTTAGTACCAATTTCATATAATCATAAAACTAGCATACATATTCCTACAAAGTCTAGAACATGTACACTAAACAAAGCCTAGGAAAATTCTAACCCACTAATACAAATACTACCCATTTAATGCAATGTAATAAAAAGAAACTATATAAAAATATAATTTATTAAATTCATTTATAATATGCCACAAACTCTATAGGAATCAATAATGGCTAGGCTCCACCACAATAAACTTAGATTTTTAAACCTATTATATAATATTTATATCTAAGGTGGTTAGGCTCCACCTATATATATATATATATATATATATATATATATATATATATATATATATATATATATATATATATATATATATATATATATATATATATATATATATATATATATATATATATATATATATATATATATATATATATATATCCAAATACATCTGCTTGTAGACTTCTATGGAAATCCAAAAGAGATTATTCTCCAATGAAAGAAATATCATCTTTTGGAGCCCCATTTCCATATATAAGTAGGTGTATTTGACTCTTTTACAACTCAAGTCACTGTACAACTCAATCTATATATAATCTATAATTTATAGGGACTCATACATGTACATCATTCCTAGGTACATTCTACTTTGACTCTTATAAAAATGTAAAGGCCTGTAAAAAAAAAATAAGCATATAAAAATATGGAATGTACAGATTAATTGTGTAATATCCTAATTATTTTAATGCATTCCTTAAAGAGCCTAAGTGCACCAATATAAATTAAATTATTTGACATTCAGATTGCTAAAAATAAATAAATAGACACAAGTTACTCTCCAAGTAAAGCAACCGACTAGCAATTCAAACCATCGGCCTAAGCTGGGCTAGAGTTGGTCAGTTTAGTAAAACATCTAAGCGTGTGAAGTAAGTTACGTGGCTATGATATGTCTTATAGGAGTTTAATGTTTAAATTGCAAAAGTTTCATATTTTTATTCATTAAGGACAAAATGAAATTTAATTAAAAAATTACCTTATATAACTTTGGATTCTATTATTTAAATTTTAAATGGTTGGAGTTGATTATTTGAAATTAAGTTTGTAATGAATATTTAATTGAATTAATTATTAATATAACTTAGGTTATTTAATTTTGATCTAAAAAATCCAATTTTTTTAAATTGATAACATTGGTTAATCATAACCAATAGGTCAATCCCTAAAAAATCTGAATTAATTTAAATTATATTATATTTTTAATGAGTTTATTTAATTAATATTTAAAAAAAAGTTAACTAAATATTAATTAAATTCCAAAAAAAATTAGAATTTTATGGGTATTTTTTAATTTTATTAATGCAATTAATCAAAAATTTCAAATGGTAGCCAATCATTGGACTGGCATTGACTTTACCCGCAAAAGCCACCCGTTCGTGTTGTTATTTCACTTAAACATGTTGGATGTAGATCACAACCATTGATCCTATACATTTTGGGATCAATGGTCCAGATTGTGTTGGACAAGCTCCACTATAACTCACTATTTAATTTGGTTGAATAGGCTTTGAATATGGAAAAATCTTAGATGTCGGAATCAAATAGAAGAAGAAAATGATGGAGATTTTTTCTTCCTTGCAAGATAATGGAAAACCCTTAACACCCAAATTCTCTTAAGATTGGTGTATTTTAAATGATTCAAAACTTCAGGCAGAGAATGTGTAGGGTGAAAGGAAAAGTGGGACATTAATATAATGTGTGAAACTCTATTTGAAATCCTAAGTAAATGCATAGGTTTGATTGTTACCACCACACTAACAATTTCAAAAGATGCTCGAGGGTTATATCTTCTTGTTCTGAGCTCTACAATATATTTGGAGAAGACCGTGAGATCCGAGAAGGCTTGGAGGAGATATTCGAATGGTTGAGATAGATGAGCTTTTGATCCTTCACCAACCTTGCTATCGATAAGCTCCAAACGATTGGAAATGACCAGGAAAAGGCTAAGGAACTTTTAGGGAAGCAAAGCAAAATCATAAGAGCTTTAGAGAATGGTTAAGTAGATAATGAATTCAATGTAAGGGTTTTGGGAGGTTTTGCCAAATTAAGCTGTTGGAGATGCCCTGGCTAGCTAGGATCAATCAAGGTTCTACATTTATAGCTAGATAAGTGTCATAGACCATTATACAGTAGGGGAATTAACTAGCATAAGGAAAATGACCTAAGGTTGTTCTCACATGGGGGGACCTCTAGGGTGATTTGGGCTCTACCAAGGGCTATGGTAGGATGGACTGGAGTTTAGGAAACTTCTAGAATGCCTTTGAATAGTTGGAAGGGTTTGTTCTTAGAGGGAAATGACTATGTAAGGAGTGTTGGCCGAATTAGAATATGTAAAGTTTCTTTGACCATTGGACCAATCAAATGATCAAGGCTAGCTAGAATGTGCTAAAGGAATTTTTAAATGCTAATAAGGTGGAATGGAATAGGTTTAGAGCAGTGGTTTTAGAATTTGAATATGGTATTGACCATATGAGTTCACTTGAGCTATTAGTTGATTGTTTGACCAGCCAAGTAGTCAAACCTTGCTGATATATAGTCTAGGAGAGATTGTATTGCAGTTGGGATTAATATCAATGGGTTTAAAGGCGTGGGTTAGTGTTTAAGAAAATGTGTGGATGTATGGTGGAGTTTGACCACCCTTGGTGGGTTGACCAAGTCAAACCCATTAGGGTTTGACTTAAGGAAGTGTTGGATGTATTTGAAATATACAATGGAGTGATTGTGAGAGGATAAGGAGTTTGATTTGATTCTATGCAACGAGTTAAACATGTGTCTAATTTGATCAAACCTAAGCTCAATTGACTAAGTCAATTGTTTACTAAGCTAGGATGACCAGTCAGGTCCAATTCTTTAGGAGTGATAATCAGAGGAGTTTGATAAAATCAATTTTCATTTGGAGCATAATTGATGTTGACTAGGATTGATGATCAATTGAGCTAGCTTGGCCAAACTCAACTGGGTCAGATGGGTCAATTAATGAATAAAGGATCCAATGTTTGGTGATCTACTATAGGAAGCTCTTAATGAAATGATTTGGGTCATGACTAAGGTTAAGGGGTCAGTGCACTAAGCTACATGGTTGTAGTGTAGGGCTATAATTGTCCATGTGATTATATTTTAATAAATATTGATTATATAAGTGATGATTGATCAATGTGATTGGATATCCAGTGTGACTATGAGTCAACTGGATATAGGCTGAGTTAAATTGAAGGTTTATTGTGGGGTTGATTTGTAGCTTATAGATTTTAGATTAGGTGATCAAGTAGATGTGGATTATGTTACCTCAGCTAAATATAAGATCAATATTATCCTTGCAAAAAAAAAAAACTTAATTAATTTTAACTTGGTTTAATTTAAGGGGAGAGATGACCAGGTAATCAACATCATTACAAAGGCACTCTATTAAAGTGAAAGAAAAAGAAAAAAGAACAAAAAATGTGTTCTTGAACAAAAAAATTGGTACCTTAAAGTCTAACTCTACCTAAAGAATCCGAGAGCAAAATAAATAAAAGGGAATTGTAGGAATTACAATATATATGAAGCTTATATTTGAATTAAAAGATTAAATAAATATGACATTTCCCTAAATCTAAATCCGTCTACCTAAGTAAGTCAGTCAATAATGACGTACACATTTAGGAGATGAATTAACAAGAATATTAGTTATAATGATGAAGTAGGATGTTTGATAATGTTTGTAATAATTTATGTTATCGACCACCAAACTATTGAAATTAGAATCTTTAAGTGGGTATTATCTTACTTTTTAATAACTCCAAAGTTGCAATTTAGAAAAATTAAGATGTTATAATCAAAAGTGCATTGAAATTACATGGAGATAAGTAATGACTTATGTTTTGGTGGAATTTGTTAGTGGAAATTTGTGTTATCATTTACGTATTTATTTTACTATAAAAAACATACTTCTATCTTTGCTGTGAAAAAAATTTCATGGAAAAGTGGCAAGAAAGTGGAGAAGAGACAAAAGCTAGAGCACCACATTATCAAACGTCCTAGCTCTTTCAATGCCATAATGCCAGGAAAGTGCTCCACTATTGCTTGATCTCTAAAAGTTTCCAATTTAAATAAGTGCTCTAGTGATGCATTATGGAGCGTCATGGTGTCCGACCCCTAATTTTCTACCAAAAAATAGAGAGCACAACACCACAATAGAGGAAACTGAGCATCATAGCTCCAAAAATAAAGAGTAATGACATCGCATTGGAAATGGAGTTACCATACCAAATCACATCAACATTATAGCATAGTAGTTAAAATAGTTACTTGGTGAAACGACACGTTGATTCAAAACTAGTGTCGTAGTAGAGGATTCCATAATTTTGTATTACTTAGTCAATTAATGAAGACCACAGTGCCATCATGTGCAACACTGCAGTGCTAGAGCCAGTTATGTTGTTAAATATAAATAGTTTTTTTGGCCAAATTTTATGGTGGGTGGCCATATTTTTCTTATGTGAAATAGTCCGGGCAATTTCAATAGAGAGTGAAGGAGAGGAACTATGGAATGGAGTCAAATCTTGTGTAAATTTATGTTTGTATCAATTATAAAAGTGCTTCAAGATGACATCATTACTAAAACTCCTTGTGTATTTTGTTTTTTCTATTAAATGAAATGTTTTTTTCTTATGTCTAAATTTATGGCTAGCTAAATCTTGAACTCTGGACATGTGCTATATGAAAAATCACGTTTGCTTAAGAAGACTCTAGTTTCATAAATTAATTTTAATGTTGCTTTTAATTCCTTCCATTGTAATTTAGTTCTGGCGTAGGATGTGCTTTAACTTAAAATTGAGTGTAATCTATCGCCTTGATGGAGGAATAGAGGAATAATTAGGGGAATCAAAACTAAACTTTACCATGCATAGACATATGATGGCTATGGTTTTGAAAGCTAAGGATCAGATACAATGAATTAATTTCAGTGAAAATTTACCTTGAAACTCTTACATGCTTGATAGAGACCAAGAGTGAAGTTGCTATTATTCACAATAAACTTTATAAGAATCTAACTTCTACATACATGAAGTTCCTCACCACGATGAGTTCAAAACACCTTTAAACATAGAATTTTTCATTTTTGAACTTGTGGTATAAACCTTTTATTAACATTCTTTTTAATATAGTTGATAGGATAAATATCGTGATTCAAATAGATAGTTCTAGAGTAAATTTAGGATGGAATCTTTCCTTACATGATCGATACTCAACTCACCTCTTTATTACTTAAATGGCTTGTACAATTGAGTAAAATTAGTTTTTCATAATTAAATATCCTAACATTATTTATTGCTAGAAAAAGAGCCGTAAAAAACCTATGGAATTAACTACATGAAAATTAGGGTGCATTTAGGCACCTAGTCAACAAACCTTAAAATCAGCTTTTAAAGAAACCTTAAATGACTTGGGTAATTTCAAAAATAGATAATTAATATAAAAAACATTAAAATACAAACTAAATTATGTTAAACTCTAAATGAAGTGTAAAATAAAGGAAAAATAATTTCACACCCTAAAAATTCATAAAATACACTTTTTTAATTGATAAATAATAATGCAATTTTAAATAAGAAAAACATTAAAAATAAATTGTTGGTCCAAATGTTTCATATTTTTAGTTCTTTTATTATAGGTCATTTGTGAACTACGTTTTAAATTTCATAAAAATTTGAGGTCGTTAAGTACTTCAAATAGCAAACCCTAGTTACCTCTTGTATATGAAGTCTTTATAATAAATCCTATAACAACAACATCAAGGCTTAATCCCACTTTGGGGGTTAGCTACATGAATCTTTTTTTTTTCCATTATGTCCTGTTAAAGTCAAACTTTCATTTGAATATGATAACAAAAGGTCTTTTCTAATATTTCTTAACCAAGCATTTTTAGGTCAATCTCTTCCTCTCTTAACATAGACAAAATCTAACACATCTATTCTCATTACTAGATATTCAGAAGTATAACATTTTCTATGATCAAACCATCTCAGGTGACTCTCTTTAATCATCTTCCATTGGATCTACATCAACCTTTTGATGTAGATGCTTGTTTCGCATCCTATCTCTAAGACTAATGCTACTCAACCACCTGAGAATCTTCTTTGGACATATAAATATGCCACTGATTCACATTATGTTTTCTAAAACCGCATAGCCAACATTATACCACCTCAAGAGATAAGCTAATGCTTCACTATTGACTTGAAATGAGAAATAAATTTTATTTTTATAATCAAATGCAACCTAGGAAATACAAAATTCATCCTAAAGGATAAAATAAATATATATATTTCATTTTGAAAATGAAACTAACCAAGGATTTACTTTAGTCTACATCCAAAAGATTTTTTTTCTTATTCTAGTGAACTAAAATAGAGTTTATTTTAATCTGAGTTCTTGGGCTCCTATAGAGGCAAGCCTCTATAGTTAATTGCATCACTGTAGAGAAAACTTTTGATTAAAGTGGAGATTAGACTTATTTAAATTTAAAATTCAAAAGATTTGATTTAAAGATTTAAATATTTTAATCAATCATTTTGAATTTTTTGAGAGTTTATAAAATTTATTTAGAGATCATAATAATCCTCCCGAAAGGAAGTTTAGGGGGTACAAATGTATCTAGACTTATGCTTAGTTGGAGTGCATTGCTACCTAACCACCTATACACATAATTTTAAAACCATGACTTTTAGGTCTAATATATGCAACTACAATAGCTATTTTAAATATTAGAATTAAAGATTATGGTTCAAATTCATAATCAAATTTTAGTAAAATAAATCAGATTAAATACACCTAACTAATGCAGTTTTGGTACAAAGATACCCTAAAAAAAGTTTAAGTTTTAGTTAGCTCTAAATTTTCTAAAACTTTCTAAGTCTAAATTTTTTAAGAAAAATCAGCAATATAACAACCTTATCCCATAGGAAAACAATGATAGCCTTGACTCTTATGCTTCTTATTCCTTCCCATTGTCTTGTGTAACGGACTAGTGTATGTTTTAGAAAGTAAAATGCATGTATGTATGCATGTCAAGGTAAAAGTCGTCATTTACATTGTACCACTATTGTATCATCTTAGAATCAGTATATATGTTCCTAAAAAGTCCGGATCATGCACACTGAAAGAAATCTATGAAAAAACTAACATGTAATACAAATCTACAACCTATATAAATGCAATGCAAGTAATATGTAGAAATGTATTGAAGAGTAGTGTGCAAGAAAAATCTTTACTTATTTATTGAAAAGAGAGATACAACCTAGGGTCTGCTGAAAAATAAGGTGTCCAAGCTCTGCCACAAAAGGCTTAGATTTCTCTCCTATGAAAGTAGGTTTACATGCATTTGCTAATTATCATATGGCTGCATGTCTTCTATAGGATTTTAAAATATAATGGTTCTCAAAGGAAGAGAAAGCAATTTCATTTTGGAAACTAGGCTGGTGTTTTGTGGCAAAGCTTTCACGTTCTTTTTTTTTTTTCTTTTCAAGTTCTAATAATTGATTTTTATATTTTATTTTTCTAGGGTATATTACAAAAACTAAATACAACTAGCCTTTATTCTATGGCTATTTTTGCTTTCAATATTAATGATTATTTACCTTAAGTGTTGCACTAGAATTGCATGCCTTTTCATAAATTTCTTCATATAACTATGTGAAGTAATCTTGACTTGCTGTGATGGAAGACTCCGAAGGACTAAATTTTTTACCAAATAAATATAAACAATTAAAATATTAAATTGTACTAGAAGCCTATTTTATGGATTATGGTTTATGATCAATGTTTGATTAATTTTTTTCATACATAAAGATGTGCTTGATAATAAAAAATACATCAATGCCTAATCAAGCTAATATATACATTTAATGGTGTGTTAGTCATATATTACAAATAATTATTCCTCACTGAGAACAGATAATAAAGTAAAATATTATTGGCTACTAAGAATTTCATATGCTCATGGTCTTGCTACTTGGCTTCAATGGTTAAGTTATAAGTTCAACTTTCTAAAAAAAATATCTTTGCCTATTATTTATTTTCATACAGACTTTAAATGCATACATTTAAAAATGAAAGATTTTTAGCTGGTAGTTCTTTCTAGGTAAGATTGTAAATCTAGTGGTGCCAAACTTCTTGGCACCTTCATAGGGTTTCAAGTTGTAAGCCCCTTCATTCAATAGAATTAGGTTTCCACCCTAGTTGTGGTTCACACCTTTGTTCTATGAATTAAGGTTGATATTCATAACAATTATGTTAGAATTCCTCAATATTGTGGTGATGTAATATAATCTCCAATTTTTTAAATAAATTATTCAACTTATATATAAATCCTAATATCAAAAACTTATTACCTGACATATGATAATTTTAAGCATTAGAAATTTCTTAGAATACAATTTTCATTAATTTTCTTCTTTTAGCTTTCAAATAAAACTATGCTTTAAAGTTCAATTGATCCCATTTAAAATTTAAAAATCATTTCCTTCTAAAAACTTTCAAAATATAAAAATATTTGTCAATACTTTAATCAAGAATATTCTCAAAAGAATGCCTTTCTTAGGATGTAACTAATCATAAGGGCTTTCATTTTTTAGGGAATATTTAGCATAGAATAATATAGGCCAAATTTAATTTTGATTTATCATATAGGGAAAGATCTCTAAGAATGTTGATCAATTTGTTTGGAGATTTGTTTCAAAATCCTTCTTTTATCTTTGAATCAGTTGTATAATATAATATTATTATCTTTTAAGAATGTATATTATTCTTTATATCAAACTCTATAAAAAAATTATTCTTTCAAATATATAGTCAAAATTTTGCTCAATTATGACTGAGATAGCCTTGATTGAAGAAGACTTCCCTAAAGAATTCTTGAGCAACTTCTTATGAATATCAATCTTGTTAGCCTTGTTTATCATTTAAGCCAATCCTTAAACATAGACTTTTCATGTGTGGCCTATAAACCTATGATAAGGCTAATATGTGGAATCACCTATTGTATTAATCTTATTTGGGTTTTTAGCCTTGGGAAATTTTACTTTAATGACATTTTTAAAATTTATTGTTAAAATCTTTCCTAAATGAGTGGACTTCGTCAACTCTCATATAAAAACCTAGGTGGTGATCTTCTAAGACTAGGTGAAGGAAATGGCTTATATGTAACTATCATTATTATGATCTTAATTTTTCTTTTCATGTATAGAGTAGATATTATGGCTATAACATCACCTTTCCTTAATAATAGTAGGTGGTAGAATCCTCTCTGCCATTATTGTGAGTATTATCCTCTTTTAAGATCAATGAGGAAAGCTCATTTTGAATGTTAGCTACTTTTATAAGTAGGTTTTGAAATGTATGGTTAGAGGAAGCTATAAAATAATGAAACATAACCTATGATCCTCCTACCCATTAATAGATTAAATATTTAGTTCTCTTGAAGTGGAGGCTCACACTTCATGGGTAGGTTATTCCCTCTTAGAATAAAATTAGTTTGGGTCTAAGAGTGCTTCTATTGGATCAAAAAATTACGATCATACATGTTGAACTATTGACTATCTCCATCAAATCTCTTAATAATGTCTTCTTCAAAATAATTAAATATCTTATGCGATCCTTTTGGTAGGCTAGCATACTATTCACATGAAAATATGTATGGGGATGTCATAAATAGATGGAGCAATAAAGCATTGTTATTATTAGTGTTATGTCAAAATTACTTGACTCAACTATATGCTACCTAGGATTAGCTATGTCATCAGATTGTGTAAATGTTGGACGAACGAAGCCATTATAATACATGAACACTTTATACTCTCCCAAATAGAGTCATTTATTCCTCATAATGAACTATCTCTACTGCATTGTCATAGTAACTTTAACTTGCATTTGTACGAATAAGTGAGTTTAAGCATCAAATATTAGTATAATAGGAGTATTATTAAAGAGGTAGTTGGTACTAGCAAAGAAGATGTAGGGGGTATATGTGTCTCCACAACAATGGAATCAAAATGTGCCACTAAAGTGAGAGGAACAATAACTTATTGAGGTACATGTCTAGTCTTTACTTCCAACATCTCAATAAAAGGAACTTTAATAAATAATAACTAAATTTTTTTTTAGAATCCATTAAGGTTGTAAGAGTACACATAGTAGCTGCTATCTAGCTAATTTGATCTGAAAGCTTCTGGATCAGCTGGTCATTCTACCTAAAAACATACTTAAAACATCTTTATTCCTAATAGAACTAGGCTATTTTCTTTGATCTCCTTCTTGAATTGCTTCCTGGGATGAATCTTTTGAAGGATATTGAGAAGGCTTGCCTCTATGGACACCTCCTTTTCTATTATGTCAGCATAACATGAATAAAAGGAATATTTTCAAAATTGTTACAATTGATCATTTGGTCATTGTAAAGGTTATACAAATACTCTATGTTCTAGAAATCCAGCATAGGATCATCATGATCATATTCAGTAGTTGGAGAATAAAGTTAAATAATATAATGCCTTGTCCTTTATATTAAATAGGATAGACTAAAAATTAGTTGGTGCCTGCCCTTTCAAGTTGATAGGTGTGGTAATCATTTGTAGACTAGTAGGGAGTTAAATAATTGATCTCTTAATTAGGATATCTAGTTGAAGTATCTTTCATTTCCAAATTCAAACTACCATATGGGGGGTCGGGTTAGAAGAAAAACATGGAACTTCAAAGAAGTCTTCTTAGATACCAACTTACTTTAAGCGTGGGTCCAAGAAGGAGAATGCTTCTCATGCTCAGCATGCATAATATCAACTAGCTTTTTTTAATTGATAGAAGAAAAGTAAGCCATAACTCCCTTATCTACCTTATTAATATTAACAATAGATACATTCACACTACCATGTGATACGTAAAAGGAATATACGTTAATATAGTGTATATATAAATGATATAAACAAAATTGTAAGTGCAGAGTCATTAGGTACAAACATGATAGAAGTCAAATATCTGTTGGATCCCAAGGCATGCCTAGGTTTTCTTATCACAGTGCTTGTTTAGTAATGGCTAATATTAGAAATCTTAAAGAACATATCGGTTAGTAGAAGTTATTTGCATAATCAACTACTACCTTAAAATTTACTCCTTGCACTTCATAGCAATTTCAGCCTCTCAATCTTCCTATGCAAGACGCATAAGTGATTTTGAGAATTGAGATGTCATAGGAAGTTAGACTAGAAAATGTGAAATCAATTACTATATGCATGAATAACAGACCCATAGATTGATCACTCGAAGCTAAAACTAAACATTCAACCCTCAAGGCTGGAAGATTTGGGTGGTTATTGTATAAACTAAAATACAAGCATATATTGAGTCAAAGAGAGATTGATTCTCAATGGAGTTACTAATTCATTTATTGATTAAAAAAACGGATGAAATGAAGATGTTCTTCTTGTATTGAAAATTTCATAAGAAGAGATAAGGGATGAGGTCCAATGTATTATGAGCATAATCTTTTCTTAAATCATATAAAAGGAAATGAGAGGTCATATCATTAATGTCAAAAATTATGTTAAAGTCAATTAGAGAATTTGGGTTCTTCAATCTCCCAAAAATAAATACTTTAAGGTTATTTACTTTTGAGGGCATCTCGAAGAGACACTTTCAATTAAAAAAAAAAAAAACATACTCATATTATAACTTAATTCGGTTAAATGAAGTATAAATATGATTCAATGATTACTATCATAATATAATATTATTTATTGAGATAAGATAGTTCATAAGGTAGAGGGTGATTGACCATAACAAAGCGAAATTTTTATATCTTCATATATTCATGTTATAATAATCATTAAATAACTAAACAGTCAAGAGGAGTTTCAAACAGCTCAAAAAAACATTGATGAATGCTAGTAATACATAAAAAGGCTAAAAAAACTAACTCATCATATTTGTATGGATCCATCATCCTCAATTATCATGCTTAAGATCACTTAGTTGTGAAGGTAGCCAACCTAACTTAACCGTAAGATACCAACAATCACGAATTTTGAGTCTAGAGTAGTCTCATGATAAAAGAAAGAAAATGTATATTCCTAAATTGATGAGATGGATCTGATAAGATGTAAGGCGTACAATCCTCACAAGTATGAGAAACACCTATATAATATAATGAATGAGATAGCTTGTTTATACATAATTAGAGCCGCTCATTTGAACTTATAATTATGTATGGATCAAAACTACTACGTAACATGCTTGACATCCACTTAAGCATATTTAATCAAATCATTCCATCAAGTCAAGATTCTTATCTTAAAAATACTAATTTTTCTATCCTTAATGTGAGAGATATTAATTATATACATTTTAACAAGCCATGTTATGAATGTGAATCAGTTGGGAGATTTAATAGTTGATAGGATCAACTACATACCTCCTCAACAAAATACAAAGATCAACTTATTTTTAATAAAAATGAGCTTGAAAGCCATCCAATTTAATTATAAAGTTAATTTTATAATTAATAAACATTAAAGTTGATAGAAAAAATTTCCTAGTTGCTTGTTATGATGTATAATATTCATACAAATCACATAATAGTAAAAAAAACAAAAAAAATTAGGTTATAATACCCACTATTCTCGAACTCGATTGATTAGACTTAATTTGGTATGACTCCTAACTTATTCTGACTTCATTTCAAAAAATTTATGTTATTTATGGTAAAGTTTAAGTCCAAATGAATTTAGAAATGAAATGGAAAGAGAAGAGAGAAAAGGTGTCAAGTTCTCTAAGGACCATTGTAGCTGTGGTGGTGTCCACATTATGGCACTGCCCTCTTCATATTAGAGTATAAATTGAGGGAGTGTTGCATCCCTACAAAAGGAGCACTATGGCACTATGCTTTCTATTTGAGGTATCTAGGAGATTCTTGATAATTTTGAACAAGCATTGTGAAACTATGGGGTGGAGTGCCACTGTGTTGAGCAATAAAACCAAATTTTATATACAAAGATCTAAAACCATTTCCTTAACCAACTCAAATTCCTCCCCCCAATATCTTTGCTAGTTAGAAGAAAGGGAAGAAGGAAAGAAAAAGAAGAAGACAAAGAAACAAGAGGGAGAATTTTAGAGGCCAAAGAGAGACATTTATCTTTCAGGTCTATTAAGAGAATTTTTCTACTCGAGGTTAGGTCCCAATGCCCTATTTTTTATTTTAATTTTGAAATTTCTACAAAAAAGTTATGAAGCAAAATGTATTGTTGAATGTTTTATTCTGGTCATTTTAACTATAAGAAATCAATATTTCATTAGTTGGTTTAATTGATACAAATTTTTTAATGTTTTATATTGAAATTGATAAATCTCATATCCGTTATAATTCATCAAAAGTCCTGAAATGTTATTTTAAGATTCATTATAACTAGTTTCTCAAATGGTAAATGTGTACAAGGTTGGCTTATTTATACATGCATTATCCTCTAAGGCATGGAATGGTTATAATTCATGAAAAGTCCTGAAATGGTGTTTTAAATATCCCGTGTAAATTCTCAAATGGTAAGTGTTTACAATGTTGGCCAATTAATACATGCATCTTTCTCTAAGCCATGGAATATATGTGTTTTCATTCACTTTCAACACTGTAATTCCATCAATTCTATTTATCTTTATATATGCATTCTTGTTTATATGAGTTTCATGCAGTGGATTGATAAAGTGCTCTACAAGTTCTATTATAAAAGCCCAGCTTTCTATTCTATTATGCTTTTGATTCTGCCCTCATCTATCATATATGGATGTGGGAGATTACTTTATGAGATGTAGGAGGTTAAAGAGAGATATAAGTGGATGTGGAGTTATAAGGAGATTCAGGATGGTCTCCTTCACTTAGAAGATTGACTGTGAGAGACATAAGTGGAATTAGGGTTATAGATAGGCATCACAACGTGTTTATCATAATTTATATGTTTCATATTCTATTAAATGGAATAAGATGAATACAAAGAATATTCTGTAGAATAAAGTGAGTATAAATATAAAAAAATGTTCTCTTGATAAGTACACTCTATTATTTCTCTATAAGAATACTATATTATTCCTCTTAGTAAACTATGATGTCTCCATAAAAGATATCAGTGGAGGTACATGTTCTATTTTGTTAGCTGGTATATTTTATACCCACGTGAAAGTTTAAAAAAGTACATATAATGGTTTATAATATTTAAGTTTAATTTATATTATCTAGAAAGTAAATTCTGATATATTTCTTGAAGAATAAAAGTTATCTTTTTTCATTCATATGAAATTTAATATTCTAATCTATTAATGATATAATGCAAATATGGCAATTGATTTATATAATAAGTTTTTGGGTTGCCTACTGGGTTTGTGAATACTCATTCTATTGGTTTATGATATTTTAAGAAAAGGAAAGAGCTCAACAAAGGAGAAGTCGGTAGGAGCAGGTCTATTAGAAACTCTCTTGTTAAGGTTCTTTGTAATTTAGTTCTTATATTTTGATGTAAATAATTAATGTATACTATATAATTTATACATGATTTATTTTGGAATGAAAATCTAGATTAGTCAAATATGGCTTTGGGATAAGTTACAACCTCAATTACTCTCATGACTAAGTGCTGTAATCATGATAAATTATATCCTAAATTATTTGACTATTTTTTATATATTTTGTTATAGCTTTTGCTATTTACATCTCTCATTTTATAGATCATAAACTTTCTTTTACTCTATAGTTTAGTCTTATTAAAGTTTGTGAGGTTTGATCTTATTTGTAGATAAATAGACAACTCATTAATTTTGTTAATGAGTTCAACCTCTTGTGTATTTTATTTTAAAAACATCTTTTTATTTCTTAAGAAATTATGCCATATTTTAGATAGACAATATAATATGTTTTCTTGAATCATCATCCTAAATCAGCAAGTGAGTCATAAGTAGAAGTGTATAGAATAACACATGCATCACATTTAGCAAAACACTATTGTTAAGGTAAAAGAATAGCATATGATGTAGAACTTGCTGATAAAAGTGTACAGACTAATCACAAGGTCACAAGCCAAAGCCCAATAAGTGTAAGAAAGTTATATGAAAATTTTAGAATTATGTTTTTATTTTTAATTTAAAATTTATTAGTTAGGTATAGATTCATTAAAGTGAGTATGAATTTTGAATGCATGTCATCAAGGCTTTTAAAACTGGACCGGACCGGCCGGTTCAACAAATTGAACCGCGAACCGGTCGGCCGACCTGTTACGGTTCTCTTCAAAACCGTTTTAGCGTCGAACCGGCGTTGGACCGATCGAACCGCCGGTTCGACTGTTGAACCGGCAAACCGGCTCCGGTTTCGGATAACCAGACGGTTCGGGCAAACAGGTATTTTGCACCGTTGGATTTGATCATGCGGTTTGGATGAGTCCAAGCTGATATGAAAACAAAAAAAAAACTACTGTTCACATTCGTTCGGCTTCTTCTTCTTCCCGTCCGCTCCCCTTTCGCGAATCCGCTCTCTTTCGTGAAGCTGACGAGTGACAACTCGTTTCTTTCTCGAAGCCGGCCAGGAATCGAAGCTCCCTCTCATGCTCAAGTTATCTTCTCCAACCACTGTGAGTTCTTCACATGCTTCTCCTTCTCGGCTTCTCCTTTCGGTAGTAGGCCGAACTTTCTTCTCCTTGCATTCGGGAATATCCAATAAAATTCAAAATAAATTTGCAATTTCAAAATCTTTACTCTTTAGTGTTCTCTACATCAGCAAATGCAAGAGATTTGTGGAGCAGCAAACACTATCTAGATTAAAATCATTTGTGGGGAGCTCTATTTTTAAACAGAAATCGCTTAAATTGTTTTTTCAAGTTCTTATCTTGTGAAGGAGGTCTAATTGTTAGGGACATATTATATGTTTGTAAATTATAATCCTTGAGTGCGACAGAACGCACTTGTTTTAGTAAAAATAAAGTGCACTACGGGCTTGTAGAGAGAGAGAGAGAGAGAGAGAGAGAGAGAGAGAGAGAGAGAGAGAGAGAGATTGTGTGAGAAAGAGAGTCGGGGGACACCGTATCTCTCTCTATCTGTATCTGCTCAATTTAGTTTTGATAGCTTTCAAGCTATATAAAATAAGGGAAAGAAACAGTGACTTATAGAGTAAATTTCTCATAAACTGGAATGAAGTATCTATCTTATTCATATCTGATCTTCAATCTTCATCTCATATTCTCATTTGATGTTTTTTCTGGTATCCTTTTTACACCAATAAGCATTTCTCTTTAGTTAGTTACTTAGTTGGCTGGCAAACATTCCTATTTGATTGGCTAACATGTGCAGAGTAATATTTTATTATTAGCAGATCAAAATTTTTGTTGGCTAATCTCCTTAAATAATAATCTTCTAATATTTAATTTTTTTTGTTGCTTAAATTTGGCTTCTAAGATTTTGTTGATAAATGCCAAAATAGAGTAGTTAGGAATCTTTGTACAACTTATCATAAAAGAAGATGAATGCTTCCCGTTAATAGAAATAAAGAAAAAAAGAATGTATAGAAAACATCAAAACATATAGATTTCTATATTCTTGTTCAAATGAGCATTCAATTGGATCCCTTGCTTGTTTAAACTGCATAAGATATTTCATGTATTATTGCCTTTCTTCTTTGAAAAAAAAAGTGAAAAAAAACAATATCTTTCCCTTAACGCTTCATTAAATTGTGTGATACTTTTGTCTTTCTTAGTATTATTACTAGGTTCTTCCATTCATTGAATTGTGTGATATTTTTGTCTTTCTTAAAGGTTGGTTACTTTAGGCTGTGGTGGAACTTCAAGTGATATAAAATTTCGGCTCTTTGAGGAATGCATTGTGTGTTGTTTTAGCTTTGTGATTTTTTAAATTGCATAGTTTTCAAAACTTTTCTACCTTCCATTGTTTTCTACATTATACTTTTTTACTTTGTAGTTATCTACTTTGTAGTTTTCTACCTTGCATAAGTTTAATTTTTGTGTATGTGATTTTATTTAGTAAACCAAATTAGAATGGAAGAACCTAGTAATCAGACTTCAGCTTCAACTTATATTGTGCGTGAGAAAATAGACATTGCTTGGAATCATTTTGCTGAAGTTAAAGGAGCTGATGGGAAGAAACAATTTAAATGTTAACATTGTAGCATTCATACAAGGGAGGAGGAATTAATAGAATGAAACAACATTTAGCAGGTGTTAAGGGGAATATAGCTGCTTGTAAGAATGTTCCACACGATGTTAGATATCAAATGCAGGAAAACTTGAAAGATATTTTAAGAAAAAAATAACAAGCATAGGAAGAGTTGGACAGTACTCCATTTCTTATAGATGATGTTATAGATGAAGAGAGAGATTCATGTTTGCTGCCAAAAACACAATCTTCTCAAGCACATGCATCAGAACTAAGTAAAGGAAAAAAGAAAAGCTTCTGATATGGATACCTTCTTTGCTCCTAGAACTACACGAGGTTCTCAACCTTCAATTAAGAGTGCTTTAGCATCCAAGAAATTAGTGCATCGTACAGATATGGCAGTAGCAAGGTGGTTTTTTGATTGCTGCATCCCTTTTAATGCTCTTACTTCAGCATATGCACATAAAGCTGTTGATGCCATTGCTGCAATAGGTCTTGGTTACAAGCTCCCCAGTTATCATAACATTACAGTAAACCTACTTAGGGGTTGCAAAGAAGAATGCAGGTTACACATTAACAGTTATAGACAAACGTGGAAGGAAATAGGTTGTACACTTATGGCAGATGGATGGACTGATAGTAGGAGCAGAACTTTAATTAAATTTTTTGATATATTATCCACGTGGTGTAGCTTTTTTAAAATCAGTTGATACTTCAGACATCACAAAGGATGCTACCACTTTGTGCTATTTATTTGTTGAGGTTGTTGAGTGGGTTGGTCCAGAGAGTGTTGTTCAAATAGTTACTGATAATGTAGCTAATTACAAAAAGGCAGGTCAACTATTACATGAAAGATTCAATAATATTTACTGGTCTCCTTGTGCAGCCCATTGTATAAATTTAATTTTAAAAGATATTGGCAGTATGCCTCTTATAGAGGACTTAGCAAAAAAAACATCAAAGTTGACAACTTTTTGTTATAATCACATATTCATACTTGCATGGCTTAGGAAAAGGCCAGGTTGGAAGGAGATCGTACGTCATGGAGCAACCCGTTTTGCAACAACATTTATAACTGTGAAAGTGTGCATGAGCATCATCATGGCCTACAAGGACTCATCACAAGCAAGTTCTTTGTAGATTCAAAGGTATCCAAAACATCCAAGGAAAAGGAGGTAGCTTTAATTATTTTGGACTTGAAGTTTTGGGATAATTGTCTTATTATTTCGAAGATATCGGGCCCTTTGATTAGAATGTTGTGTATTGTTGACTCTGATGAAAAACCATCTCTTGGATATCTATATGATGGCATGTACAAAGCAAGAAAGGCAATTAAAGCTATGTTAAGAAATTTGAAGAGATCATATAAGCCTTTTACTACTTCAATAAAAAGAAGATGTGATACTCAATTAAGGCAAGGCATCCATGCAGCAACATATTATCTCAATCCTCATTTCCAGTATGATAGAGAGAACTATTGTCAAAAGCCAAAAATTTTATAAGGTTTAGTTGAATTAATTGGAAATAAAGACATTTGCTTTAAGCCCACCATTGCAATGAATGAAGTCAGATTATTTCGTGATAGCTTAGAAAGCTTTGGAAAACCAATTGCACTGACAATGGCGAAAGAAATGCAACCTGGTAATTCTCTTTTTTACTTTCAACATGTGTATATACTTATACAAATATTCTTATTCACTAAATTCTCAAACTTGATAATATGTAGATGAGTGGTGGAAGATATTTGGATCAAGTGCTCCAAACTTGCAGAAAGTTGATATAAAAATTCTCAGTCAAACATCATCTTCATCAGGATGTGAAAGAAATTGGAGTGTTTTTGAATAGATCCACTCGAAGAGATGGAATTATTTGTAGCATCAACGACTCGACGATCTTGTATATGTTTGATATAATCTGAATTTAAAGAATAGGTATGATCTTACATTAAATTTATGTACAAGTGTCAATTTAAGTAGTATGTAACTATATATAATCTTAATATAAATTTATTTATTCATTTTTTAGGTTACAACTTAAAAAAGGACATTATGACCCTCTGGACTACACTTGTGTTGAAATGGTTGATTTTTGGATACTTGAATATGAAACAACTCCAGAACTTGACTTACAGGATTTGGAAAATGAGATACACAAAGAGGACGCAATACCAGTTGTTGAAGAACAAAATATATCATTTAATCAGACAAGACATTATAAGTTGACAATGAAATTTGAATATATTATTTAATTGAAAGCAAAAACAATATCTTATTTTATATTTCTTATTTGTTGGTGAAGGTGATTTAGAGAATGAAGGAGATGTAGGAGACATAACCAGGCTCGATCAATCGAATGCATTTGAGTTTGAACATTTTGGTGAAACGAGACCTGGAGACTCAACTTATATAGATAGATTTGATGATGCTAATTTAGGAGATCTTTGAAACTATTGAACTGAGAAATTGAAACTTTGATTTTAATTATGAATATGTTTTGTTCTTGTGATCAGTTGGTATAAAGTAATTTTGCATCTTTTTATGATTGCTATTACATGCTTAATTATTACCAAATGCTATTATATTTGATTCATATATGGAACTTGTTTGATGTTGCAAATCTTTTATGTTTTTAGAGCGAAAATAGATGTGATTTCTCATCAATCTTAAAGCCTGCTTGCCAAACTGGTGATTGCCAAGGTTTGTTATCATGCAATGGAATAATTGGTTTACCTCCTGCCACACTAATAGAGGTAATTAGTTCTCTTATGCTTCGTTTGGCATAGCTTTCTTACTGCTTTGTAAAGTTGTTTTTTATACTTCATATTATAATTTTCTTCAATTTTTGCTATATATTTATAAATAGTTGTGTTATTTTTATAATATTTAAATATAATAAATATTTTTTACGTCATCCGGTTCGACCCCAGTTCGACTCAGGTTGAAACATCAAACCTCTAACCCCACCTTCTTCCGGTTCATTGACCAGTCCGGTTTTAAAAGCCATCCTCAAAGCAAGATTTAACCACTTCTTCCACTTTCATATTTAAAGTTTTCATGTAGTAAGGAGTCATAAAATTTCCTATCCATCTGTTGTTATATGTCTCCCTCCTCTCTCTCTCTCTCTCTCTCTCTCTCTCTCTCTCTCTCTCTATATATATATATATATATATCGCTCTCTCTCGCCACCTTTCGTTTTAGATTTTTTTTCAATTTTCCTTAATGAATCTCTTAGAGCTTATAAACATGTTGTAAAAATTTACTTAATTTATTTTGTCCTTCTATTTTTAATTTAGAATAGTAAAAAAATCATCAAAAAATTCTTAAGTCAATATTATCTAAAAATAAATAAATAAAATGTTGGAGATTCATTCCTTAATTTTTTTATCAATAAAATTGAATTAAATTTATAAATTCTAAATGATCATAATATTAACATAAACTTATAATAGGTTTGATTGCTCAACTCAAGCCAATCCATTGGGTTAACTTTAGTTGACCTTAACTTGCATTAGGTTAAGCATCATTTCCCTTTAGTCATGCCATTAGCAAACACGTGTCATAATGTTAGGAAATTATTAATATTAGTAACACATTCTACACATATATTATCTAACTCATCTAAGTTGATTAAGTTGTGACTTAGCTTACCCAAGTCAAATCATACACTACATATATTAGTATTGTATACTAATATGTTGATCAAAATGATTAGTTGATTAGTACACTTATGACATTCTAGTCCTTAATTTTATTTTAGTATTTGGGGAAAGTCATATCATTATTCTCCCATAACCTTTTGGTTCAATCTAGACCCTTTACTTTGTGATATTGACATCATATTTTTTATGATTAGATCATTTGATCATTATTTTTATAATCTTCATGTCATCATTTGTGTAAGATTCTTCCTAGTACTCATGCATATAAAGAATTTTATAGATTCAAACCACATTTTTGTCCTTTAGTATTACATTATGCTTAACAATGCTAAATTTAGAGAATCCATTATAATCTAGTTAGGTTGTGCCCTCCTAGATCACTGCCATTTTTTTAAAGCTTAGGTCAAATTCATACTTATGTTTAGTTAAATAAAATCTATTTAAACACCATGCCATGGTGTCCACAACCATCACATTTACTAAAAATCTCTTAGTGTTTAGACATACTTACAAGTCCTCTTAGTACTCATCCACGCATAGCATTTTAGGGATTCAAATGACATTTATGTCCTTTAATCTTGGATTATGTGTAAGCACGCTAAATTTAGAGCATCCATTTTGATCCAATTTGGTAACATCCTTCTAGATCATCACTATCTTTCCTAAGAAGCTTATATGAAAGTTCAGACCTATGCTTAGTCAAATGAAATCTAACTCTTTATAACTAACTACTAAATTTTAAATTTAAAAAAAAAATCAAATTTGAAATTCAAAATTCTAAAATCTTAATATGATTTTCTTGTACTTGTTGGGATTTGGCTTGTGGTTGTATGGTTAGTCTATACTCTTTATCATGATGTTATACATATGTTAATCTTTCAACTATTCTTCCATGGGAATTTTCTTGAGGAATCATCCTAAATCATTAAGAACAAATTTATTTCCTAAAATTTTAAATTAAATGTTTGACAAAGTTATGCTGGTACTAGTAGTCTTATGTCCATGACTTTTATGCAATATATAATATGAAAGTCATAATCTTTATGTTATATCACATCCATGTTTTTTGAAAGTGATAAATAAAGAAGAGTGATTGTTAGATACTATTGAGGTTGGGATGACCTATCCCACCTTCTAACATCAATGTTTTTCACACTTGAATCACATCACTTAAGGCATAAATTGTAATTTCATGATTGAATTAATTAGTGTTTTTATCTTTGATGATGCATATTCTTAGTCTACTTGTCCTAATTATTTTGAAGCCAATTTTAATGGCACCAAAGAAGTTATTGTGTGTCCTTTATTAAACCAATGTCATGTGGTTGAGAGGATGATGTTGTACATACTTGGTTAACATGATTGCTGGAAAACTCAATCAGATCCACTATTTTTCTTAATTACTGTAAAATGAGTGCATAGCTAAATGGACTTTCTCAAAGTCCTAACACCAATGAGCCTTATGCTTCTGCTGGTTCTAATTTCTTAACTTTCATCTAATGTACTAGAGAGATCTTCAGGTAATTTGTTATGTGATATTTAAAATATTATTTTTTTTTCTCTAGAGTAGATGGGGTCAATTGGTAGAGCTTACATTCAATACTTTGGCCCTGGACTCAATCTATGTCAAGTCTGTCTAAAACTAATTAATTTTGAGAAAATTATTCAAAATCTTAAAATACTTGGTGGATTTTATAAAATCTAATTAGACATGATAGTAAACATCGTCATGACAATTTCCACCACTCTTATAATTTAAGAAAAGTGACTAGACATAGAGGATAAAAAATGAAAAATAAAGAAATGGTTTAGGGGTTTAAACTTTTGGCCTGTATAAAATAGTAGAATCAAGGGGGGAAACTATAGAAAATTTGATTTGAGAATTATTTAGATCAATCCTTGAAATTCGCACATGTTTTGGACAAGGTTTGATCCACCAAATGTCCAAGAGAACCCAACTAGGTCAAGCACTCTCTCATTCTTTGTTGACCACTTCAAGTGGATATTTAATTATGGAGAAGGGTTGGAGAAATTTGGGAAATATTAAAAAAAAAATACTAAACAATACATAAACATTCCACATAAAGGTTATAGAATTTTGAGTAAAATACACATTAATGATAATGCACAAAACTCATGAAAGTCAAGTACTAATGAACATGATCACCAAATCATGTCCATGGATCAAGCTACAAAGCTTTCTCCTTCAATTTCAAAAATCTCTTCACAAAACAACAACCATTTTTATTCACAAATGAAGTCTTAAATACACACACATGAATGACATTAAAACTAGAAAGTTTGGGAGGGAAGAAGGACCATCCATATGGGGCGATAACCACCATAACTACTCTTACTTACCCCTTTGGCCTTCCACACAAGTTAGTTATCAAAGTAAATAGAACTACTTCACTCTCTCAAACTCACACAATGCCATTTGTGTGCCTCAAGTCTACACTAGTGCACTCTAAATCCACAACAACACAAATAAAAATGAAAAAAATTAGGCAATTGAAAATAACATAAAATTATCTTAGGTCTTTTTCATTTGGTTCCTACTATTGGGTAAATATTTTTTTAATATTGTTCTCTTGGTCAGCATCCTAGGTGTAGGTCTATTCATTGGTGTGGGTACTATACCATCGGCATTTTATGTTATAAACATATTATTAAGTTTATGAGTGAGTCGCTCTATTTTTGTTTCATATTAAAAGAGCTTGCAAATTCTTTAATGACTTCAAGGCATTGAGGAATTATGATAGAAATTATAGCTTGAACTTGAACTAAAATGAAATACTTGGTAGTGGGAAATGTTGTAACCATCTTAGCAGCACCTTGAAATTAGTAAAAATAGTTTTTGCATAAGTGCATCATTGAAGTTTGTGGGAAATGTTGTCATTTCAAAGTAAGCAACATCATCTTTTGGGTCTAACTTTTCATGATAAGATTAATGGTAGGGGATTTTAATCTTATGAGTGAGGTTGAGCATATGTAATCTCAATAAAAAGGGAATTAATATGTTGGAATCAGTATATCATAACATAATATTGAAGTAATGTTTAAATAATACTTTATTATGGAAGATAAATTTCATTGATAATTGGAGTAATGGTGAGATCTTTGATTCTTTACTAAAGTTGATAAATAAGAGAAGAGTAGATCCTTGCTTCGAAGAAACTCAACATGACAAGAAAACCTTGAGCATTATGAGCAGTTTGTTTGGGTTTTTTTTTTAAATGATCATCATTTGATTATGATTTTTAATAATTATTAAGTGTTGTTATTGTACTTGTGAAGATTTTTTCCCATTTGTTTGGAAGCTCTATGGCTTGGTTTTTGTTGTTGAAAACTTTCATGCATCTTTTAAAAAATTTAATTTAAATTTATTCATAGGTGATATTAGAATCTTACTCGCAAACACAATACAAACCAGAATAATAAGAAGAAAGAAATATAAAAAGAAGATCTATGAATTTTATTAAATTTCTTATTATAAAATACCAGATTGATATAATAAGAACATATTAGAATGTGTATAGCTCTTATAGGTTATTTTCAATATTTAGTACCACAAGGGATGGTATACTTATGCAGTATAATATAAATATATATATATATATATATATATATATATATATATATATATATATATATATATATATATATATATATATATATATATATAAAAGAAGGCATGATAATCAAAGATAATAGAGCCAAATAAAGAAAACTCAGCTACCAAACTAGCACCGAGTGAAAAATCTTTAACAAAAAATAGAAAAGAATAGGTCGAAGGGAGCTATATTATTTTCCCTAAACTGCCTCCTTGATAGGTTCTCCCTCTTCCCACCCTCCTCTCGCTTGGCCAGAGGACCTAATCTCTCCTCTTTTCATGGCTTCATCTTCTTATGCCATTAATTTCCCTCTTCTCCCTAACTAGACACAGGGGCCTACCTTGGTGCTTGCTCAAAACTAGAAAAATATCCTTACCTCTCAAAATTCTACCAGCAAAGAGTTCCCTCTCTCCTTCATTTCTTCTTAAGAAAAAATAGCTTCATTCTCTAAGGAACAAATAGTAGATGGCCCTGAAAAATAGGCATTATCACTTTTAGGCTATTCTATCAGCTAGAGAATTAATATACTTATGTGAGGGTATATGTCCAGGTTATTAAGGAGGCTTAATATACTTATGAAATTATGATCTCTATTACTGATAATTTAGTGAATCTTAGTATAAACCCAAAAATTCTCATAATAGTTTGACTACGGCTTCTGCCACTAGGTATAGGGGGTTGGTAGTTGATGCTGAGGGTTTTGAGAGACGCAAGCTAGCCCAATGCACAAGAGATCCATATAGTTCGCAAGGCATCAACTTCCACTCATATGGAATCTTAATATTCACTAATAGATTTTATACTTACACTTTATGCAATATTTTCTAAAAAGTTATATCCAAAATTCTGACTTCTTGAATGAAACACATTATTCACTGCATTATTAACTCAAATTAATCTGGATTTATTCATTAATACATATATACTGATAATGTTTTACTAACCTCTACATTGGATGGCGAGTTCAACAAGAAAGCTATCATGAAATGTTTTTTTTGCTAAATATTGTTGAGATAATTACTACTTAGTTTTGCATGTTTGATATTCTTGCAACATGTATATTTTTAATGATTCCAAATATTATTCATTTGATTATTATTTCTCCTAAAATATTTTGGAAGAATTGTTTTGCTCTTATGTATACTAACATTTAAGGGAAATCATACTCCGGATTTTTTAAGACTTCAAATCAAGATCATTTTAGAGTTTACTGTAATTGAAGTATGTATTTTCCATTTTATTGAGTCTGAGAGAGTGTGATTGTAATTGAGTAACTAAACACACATATTCCATGAAAGAGTTTAAAATTTATATTTTTAAATTGATACTGATCGTACTATATGATATCACTTTGTACGGGATTATTTGGTCAGTTATTTTTCCCGACGAGCAATTGAACGAATAGAAATGAGAATATTTTTCTAAGTATGGATCATACAGGATGACCCCATTTTTTGTACAAGGAAGAACATCTCAGGTTTCTTCTCACATGAAGATAGTACAGGATGATCCCTGTTTCTTACAAGGATGAACGTCTCAGGTCCATTCTCGCACAATTTTTTTTCTTCTAAGTATGGATCATACGAGACGATCCCAGTTTTGTACAAGGACGAATGTCTCAGGTTTGTTCTCGCACGAAGATCATATGGGACGATCCCAATTTCATATAAGGATGAAAGTCCAGGGTCTGTTCTCGCTCATTTCGTCCTGACATTTCGTATAGTTGAAATTTGAAAATTTTCATACTATTCATCCCAGACGAACATGGTTCATGCCGGATGATGATCGGGTATGCAATTATTTCATATCGATTCACAATAGGTTCATATGTAACAGTGTTTGAACTGTTTGTACGTACAAGCATACGATCGTGTATGCTCAAAATTGAAAATTTTAGTTTTCTGGACGGTTTTTCGTGTCTTTTGTACAAAAGCTCAATTAAAGACTAACGTTAAAAATCTTTGATTCATGATTTTTCAAGGGCAATTGAAGGAGAGAGTGTGAGAGAGTATTTGAGAGAGATTTCTTTTCAGTGGAGTGTGAAGGGTTCACAAGGTTACTCAAAGGTAAGGATCTTTGTGTGTGATTTGAGTTTTTTACTCTTCCTCTTATCTTTCTAGATTGCTTGTAAGAAGATCTTTGAAGAAGATCTAGTTCTCTACTGACACTTGGAGAGTGTGAATAGTCAAAGATACTTTGCCTACACTTGGAGGATGTGAAAGGATGAATGTTTTCTGCAAACACTTGGAGCATGTAAAAGGATGAAGGTACTCTACCTACACTTGGAGGGTGTGAAAGGATGAATGTTCTTTTCCTACATTTGGAGGGTGTAAAAGGACAACGGTTCTCTGCCGCACCGGGGATTGGTGGAAAAGAGTTTTGTAAAGGCTTCTCCACCTTACTGTGGGGAAAAAGGAGAGTCACTTTGGAAATAGTGTAATACCTGAAGAGGGAGTCTTTAAGGAGTGGATGTAGGTCGTATTTGACCAAACTACTATAAATATTTGTGTCATTTTAATTTCCACTGTTTACTGCAAGTTATTTTAAATTCCGTGGTTGAAAAGTTTTATTTTTGAAACTTTAATTAACTTGCCTTTTTGAATCAATCAGTTTCAAATTTTAAAATCGAAGAGAATTTTTAAAATTACCAATTCACCCCCCCCCCTTCCTGGTTAGCCTTGGGATATAAGCTTAGGTTTAACAACCAATTCAAGATTCAATCAGAATCAACAAGTGGTATCAGAGCTTTATTTCAAAATCATAAGTTTAGACTACTTTTTAAAAAATGAGCATGGCTACTTTTAGAAACTGGAACACACCTGAATGGTATTCGATCACTAAACCTCCTTTATTTGATAACATTCATTTCAATTTTTGAAAAACATGCATGTTTATATTTTTACATTCATTAGATTATCATATGTGGATCTTAGTACAAAAAGGGTATACAAAACCAACTAGATTAGTTGATGATATTAGAGTTAAAACATCAATTGCAGATTAGACTGTAGAAGAACGTGATTTAGCACAACTTAATGCAAAAATATTTAAACAGTTTCTTTTGTGCACTTAAGTTAGAAGACTACATATGAGTTTTCACTTGCAAAAGTGAAAAGGACATATGGTATAGACTTTGTATTACTTATGAAGGGATTAATGAAGTAAAATAATCTAGATTAAACATCTTGTTACATGACCATGAATTATTTCGTATGAAACCCAATGAATTTATTCCTAACATGTACATAAGATTCACTCAGATAGACACTTCTTTGCATGCATTAGGTAGGGAACTAACGAATACTAAAATAGTTAATAAAATTCTTCATTATTTGCCTACTTCTAATGATGTAAAAATAACTGTCATTATAAAGTCTAAAGAATTAAATATTTACTCTATTGATAATATTCTTGGTTCACTAATTGCCTACAAGCAAGGAGTGAGTCAAAGGAAGACTAATGTAGGTGAACAGTGAAAGGAGAAGAACATTGAACTAAAAATGGTGGAGTCAGAAAGTGATCTATCACAACCTGAGGATGAGGATGACATTGATTTAATGACTAGACAATTTAGAAGTTTTCTAAAGAGGAAGCAGAAGATATGCCTACAATGAAACATATGTAAGTTTAATAAGAATGTTAAGGTTTCTAATGACATGATTTGCTATGAATGCAGGAAACCCAGACATATAAATCAGATTGCCAAAATCTAAAAGCCACTCCTAGTAAGGAGAAGAAAGGAGAAACTAAATATGAAGAAAGGCAAAAGGAGATTCTAAAGAGCTTTTTGGGTGGACTCAGCTTCAAATTTATCAGAAATAAAAAAGGAGGAAGTCACCAATTTATGTTTAATGATCGATAATCTTGATCAGACAGATCAAGAAGAGGCATGCTCTCATACAAGACCTTGTGAGAGCATTTGGTACTTGGACAATAATTGCTCAAAGCGTATGACTGGAGATACTACACAATTTATATCACTGGAAGTCAGAAGTGGAGGTAGGGTTACACTTGGAGATAACAACAATAGGAAAGTGGTAGGATCAAGTATGATTGAAAACTTGCAAAAAATTTTCATTGAAAATATGCTACTTGTAGAAGGCTTAAAACATAATTTGTCATGTATTAGCCAGCTATGTGATAAAGGATACAGTGTAAATTTTTTTCCTACTAGCTGCATATTAAGTCTAAATGGTAATAATATTTTGCATGGATTAAGGGTAAATAATGTTTATCTACTAGATTTAAATTGTATTAAAACTCCTAATGCTTTATGTTTAAAAATTATTTCTAATGAATCATGGTTATGACATAGAAGGCTTTGTCACTCTAGCATGAAAAACTTTAGAAAAATTACCCAAAAAGAATTGGTTAGAGGTATACTAAAACTAGACTTCACTAAGGATCACCTTTATGATGCATGTCAATTAGGGAAACATATGAAGTCCTCTTTTCAGTCCAATAAGGATCTTAGAACTAATAAACCTTTGGAGATTTTATATATGGATCTTTTTGAACCAATTGAAACAGTAAGTCTAGGAGGGAAGGTATACGGATTTGTGATTGTTGATGATTTTTCTAGATTCACTTGGGTTAAATTCTTATATCATAAGAGTGAATCATTTGAGGAGTTTAAAGATTTTTTGACTTGGATTCAGAGGAAAGTAGGATTTGAGATTTTAACAATCCAAAGTGATAACGACGATGAATTTGAAAATGAGAGATTTGAATATTTTTGTAAAGAAAAAGGAATTTATCACAATTTTTCTGCACCTAGAACCCCTCAGCAGAATGGCGTAGTCGAAAGAAAGAACAAAACATTAATTGAAGCCGCTCGAGGCACTGAATATTCATTCCCTAAATATTTTTGGGCTGAAGCGGTTAGCATTGCATGTTATGTTTTGAATAGGGTGAACATCAGATAAAAATTAAATAAAATATCCTACAAGCTTCTTAAGGAGAGAATACCTAATTTGTCATATTTGCATATTTTTAGATGTAAGGTGCTCATACAAAATAATGGAAAATCTACCTTAAAAAAATTTGATCCAAAATTAGATGAAGGAATTTTTCTTGGCACTACAGGAAAAACAGTGAAAACCGGCGGTAATTTGACAAACCGCCGGTAATTTTACACTAACCGCCGGTAAAAACCGCCGGTTTTCACTGTTTTTCCTGTAGTGTGGATACTCGAGTGTTAGAAAATCTTATAGAGTATTTAATAAAAAAATTTTGATAATTGAGGAGACCACACATGTTGTATTTGATGAATCTTAAATTTTACAAGAGCCAAATGTGAAAGAGGATGAGATAGAAATTAATTCCAAAAGAATTGAGAAAGTTAATTAGGAAGAAAATTTGGAGTTAAAAAACCCTGTGCATAGAGATTTGAGATTTTCTAAAAATCATCCAAAGGAATTGATTTTAAGTGAACCTAGTGAGGGTGTTAGAACTAGGCGTGGACTATGCAAAGAAGTTAATCATTCTGCCTTTATTTCAATGATAGAACCCATAAATATAAATAAAATATTTTTGGATGAATTTTAGATTTTGGCAATATAAGAAGAATTAAATTAATTCGTGAGGAATGATGTCTGGGAATTAATTGCAAGACCAAAAATCAAAGTGTAGTTTAAACTAAGTGGGTATTCAAAGACAAAATGAATGACTCGAGAGTTGTTGATAGAAATAAGGCTAGATTGGTGGCTAAGGGGTATAACCAGATTGAAGGGATTGATTTTGAGGAGACTTTTGCCCTTGTAGCGAGACTTGAAGCAATTAGGGTTTTGTTAGCATTTTCCTATTTTAGAAGATTCAAATTATTTCAAATGGATATTAAAAGTGCCTTTTTAAATGAGGTAATTCAAGAGAATATTTTTGTTGAACAACCTCCAGGTTTTGAAAATTCAAAATACCCAAATCATATTTTTAAATTGAAAAATGCATTATATGGATTGAAATAGGCACCTAGGGCTTGGTATGAGAGGTTGAGCACTTCCTACTTAAGAGAAATTTTGAAAAAGGAAGTGTGGACACCACTCTCTTTTTGAAAAAAATTAAGAGAAGATATTCTCATTATATAAATTTATGTTGATGATATCATCTTTGGATCTACAAATAAAATTTTTTGTCATGATTTTTCTAAAATAATGAGTTGTGAATTTGAGATGAGTCTAATGGGAGATTTGAGTTACTTTTTAAGTTTTAGCATTAAGCAAATTGAGGAGGAAACATTTCTTAGTCAATCAAAGTATGTTAAGGACATCCTCAAAAAGTATGAAATGGAGAATGTTAAACCTGTTAGTATACTATGAGTCCCTTAGTTCAGTTGGATAAGGACCCAAAGGGAAAATCTATTGATTAAAAGAGATTTAGGGGAATAATTAGATCTTTACTTTACTTGACTGCTAGCAGACCTGATATTATGTTCAGTATTTATTTGTGTGCTAGATTTCAATTAGATCCAAAAGAATCACATTTGACAGTAGTAAAAAGGATTTTGAGATATCTCTTGGGAACTCAGAACTTAGGGATTTGGTATCCTAAATTTAGCTCTTCATTTGAAATAACTGGATATTCAGATTCAGACTTTATAGGTTGTAAGGTTGATAAAAAGAGTACTTCTGGAACTTGTCAATTTATAGGAAATTCTTTAGTTTCTTAGTCTAGTAGAAAATAGAATTCTGTAGCCCTATCTACTACTGAAGCTGAATATATTACCTTAGGAAGTTATGTGGCATAAGTTTTTTGGTTGAAATAATATTTGATTGACTTAGGATTTATAATAGGCACAGTTCCAATTTATTATGATAACACTAGTGCCATTTACATTTCAAAAAATCCTATTCAACATTCTAGAGCCAAACATATATACATAAGGCATCATTTCATTAGAGATCATGTGTCCAAAGGAGAAATTGAATTGAACCATGTTTCTACTGAAAATTAACTTGCAAATAATTTTACAAAATCACTAGCCTTTAATACTTTTAGTACATTAAGAATAAGGCTTGGTGTGATTGATCTTAATGCTTAAATAAAATTTTCTACAAACTTTATATGTGTTTTTATTTTTTATTTTTTGTTTTGTGTTTTTGATTTTTTGTGTGTGTTTTGGACATGTTATTGACATATCGAATTTCATGTTTCTAATCAATCTTGCAAATTTTTCTAAGCATTTTATTCATACTGTACAAAATTATTTTTTTCCTGTACGAATTCTGTAGCATTTCAACCATTATTTTAAATTAATTGCGTAATGTTTTCATTTTTAATACATATCATTCTATATTATATTTATATCATCCCGAATAATTTGTATTACTTTGGCTATATGCATGTAGATGGTTATACGGGCAAAACCAGTTATTATAACTGATCGTACGTATGAAGTTTTAGTTT
Organism: Dendrobium nobile; assembly: GCA_022539455.1. Taxonomy (NCBI): domain Eukaryota; kingdom Viridiplantae; phylum Streptophyta; class Magnoliopsida; order Asparagales; family Orchidaceae; genus Dendrobium; species Dendrobium nobile. The sequence continues at coordinate 41,745,421 of CM039734.1, read as the reverse complement.
ATACATACGAACCACGTGTCATTCGATATGGAGGATGAATCTAACCGTCATTAAAATGATCTTAAATAACCGATCATCCCGAACAAACACCTGTTTATCTGTATGATCATCTGGTAAAAAAGCTTGTATGAAAGGATGCCTCGTAACTTGTATGATTACGAAAAGTCATTTCATTTCGAATGTATTCGTTCATATATACGAAATTTATTTTGTCATGTACAAACCATCAATTATACAGTACAAACTCATTTTTCATATGTACGAAAGATCTTTTTTTTTGTAAATAGGAGGGCTTTAAAATTCATTTTCATTCACTTCAATAGCCTCTTCCAATCCTTCTCATCTTAGCAATGGCCAGTTATAGCCAGAGGGGTAGACTCATTAAGGGTTCATCTTTCAGGGGTAGGGACGACAACTTTCTATCCAGGGCTAACAAGGATTCTTTTCTTAGGTTTGTTTCTGCCAAGATTACACACTCTATAATCCTAGTTCAAGAGGATATTCACTTTCAAGTGATGCCTTTTTTCACCACCACTCAATTTGCATTTATCTTGACTTTGATTCATGCCAATAATAAAGAAACATTTCACTATTTTCTGGCTAACATGTCTTTTAGTGAGGATGAGAGTAGGATCAGATCTCTTGTACTGAAGAAAAGGGTAGAAATAACTAAGAAAGATTTAGGAACCTTTTTATACTTAAGGACTCAAGAAGTTAGAGCCCATACTTTCACTTCAACATCTAATGTTGCCTGGACTGAAATAAACAAAGTTATTAGAGGGATTGAACAAGTATGTCATTTGCCTAGGGTCTAGTCTTTAAACAAAAATGCAAGGGTCGTTCAACATATCCTTAATTCTTAAAGCTGGTGATCTCATTAACATTACTCCTCTTCTGTCCACTGTTACTTATTTTATCATAACAGATCAACTTATAGATGAAGCTCAACTTATTATTTACTATATTCATGGCCTTTTTGAAATTGGACATGTCTCTCATAAGAGGAAGAAAAATATTGCTTTATGACACCTAGTGATGTATATCCTTGAGAAGAAGTACAATCTTGTTCATCTTGATCCTCTACTTGAATTGCCTATCTAGTTCACTGATGCTTCATTTCGAGCACTTTTTGGGAGAGATGATAATACAAGTGAGGATTCTGAGGGAGAAGGGGGAGCACCTTCACCTACTCATGGACCTGACTTTTAGGAGATGGTCCAGCGCTTTGACCGACTAGAGAGTCATTTTAATCAGCACTTTGATCAAATTCAGACTCACCTACACCAGTAGGATACACAATACCAGTAGGATATGGGTTGGATTCGATGTCAGTTTAACTCGGGGAACACCAATGTGGCTATGATGAATAACTATTTTTCTATATTCAACCAGCCACCTCCTCCAGACCAGGGCCCCTCAAATTTATAGATGTACTTCTTGTGTGTTGTCTTTACCAGTCCATAGTGATGTGATTTGATAATTTCTATAGTTTTTGTACTTGTGTTTGTTTAGTATTTTATGTACTTGTCTTGTGTCAAATCTTTAATGTTGTTATGTTTTTTCATGATTTGAGATAAATGTATTGATATCAAATGTGGTTCATTGTATCATCTTAATATTGATATTAATAAAAAAATATCTTATTTTGTTTAGTTGATTTTGTTCTTTGTTTGAAATATTAGTTTGCCTATATGATAATCCTGACTTAATTAATATAAAAAGTGTTATAATATGAACAACAATAAAAAAAATTAATTTAATTAGGAAATCTAATTGTTTTAAAATAAGTTAATTTATAACTCAATCAAGTTAAGGCTATCAATCTCATATTCTTTTTAGGCATACATAATTTTAATATTATTATTGCAATTTTGATGTCTTATTATTTTTTATTTCTCTTTTCTATATAATTATTTTTGTACTTAGAGAAGTTTAAGTTTTTAGATTATTAATTTTGAAAAGATCAATTAAAAATTGGTGAAATGTACAAGTGTACAAAAAATTAAAAGAATGCATAATGGTTCGTAAATTGAAAAGAGGCACAAAAATAGACCAAATTCAAAAAGATATATAAAGTGTGCCACAAATATTTGAAAAGATACATAATGTTACCAAACAAGTGAATTGATAATGTTTTTCCCTCCATATTTTAATCTTCAATTTCAAATCAATCTAATGTTTAATTATATTTTGTATTGGAATTTGATTTTAATTAATCTTCATTTCATCACTTTTATAAAAATTCTCTTTATCTAATTGTCTAGATTGTTTCATGACCTTGATATATTTATCTTCTCTGTGTTATATTTTAATTTAAATGTTATGAATCTTTATTTTTCTCTAATAAATATTAATCTTATTATTACAATTATAATTCAATCTCTTTCAAGATCAATTATCAAAGATTTCTCATATGACTTCTTACATTTCTTTTATTTTTCTTCTTCCTTCTTTTTATTATTATCAAAAAGGGGGATAAATATTATTTGGTTGCTTTTGATTTTTATATTTTAATGTTTGTTAGAGTTGTTTTATTTTTCTATTTGAAGTATTTTGTGATTTTATGAAAAATAAAAAAAAATAAAATTATTATTAATAAAAATTCCATTATATTTACATGCTTATTCATTTAGGAGAAGTTTGGGGGAGTTAAGGATAAATTTAAGATATTCAAATTTATTCAAATAATAATTATTTTGCCATCATCAAAAAGGAAGAGATTGTTGAGATTGTTGCTACTTAGTTTTGCATGTCTGATATTCTTGCAACTTGTAAGTTTTTTATGATTTCAAATATTATTAATTTGATTATTATTTCTCCTAACATATTTTAAAAGAATTATTTTGCTCTTGTGTGTAGTAAAATTTCAAGGAAATCATACTTCGAATTGTTGAAGACTTCAAATTAAGATCAGTTTAGAGTTTATTGTAATTGAAGTCTATATTTTTCATTTTATTGAGTTTTAGAGAGTGTGATTATAATTGAGTAACTAAGCATACACACACCGGGGGAAAGTTTAAAATTCATTTTTTTAAACTGATCGTATTGTATGATATTATTTCATACGGAATGATCTGGTCAGTTATTTTTTTCGACGAGAAGTTGAGAAAATAGAAATGAAAATATTTTTTCTAAGTATGGATTGTACTAGACGATCCCAATTTCATACAAGGACGAACATCTCGGGTCTGTTCTAGCACTAAAATCGTACGGGACGATCCTAGTTTGGTACAAGGACTAACGTCTTGGGTCCTTTCTTGCACAAAATTTTTTTTCTAACTATGGATCGTACGGGATGATCCAGTTTCATACAAGGACGAACGTCTCGGGTTTGTTCTTGCATGAAGATCTTACGGGACAATCTCATTTCATACAAAGACAAACATCTCGGGACTGTTCTTGCTCATTTCGTCCTAGCATTTTGTACAGACGAAATTTGAAAATTTTTATATTGTTCATCCCGGATGAACATTGTTCGTACCAGACAATGATCGGGTATGAAATGATTTCATACCAATTTATAACAGGTTCATATGCAACAATATTTGAACTATTCATACGTATGAACATAAGATCGTACTGTAAGATCGTGTACGCTCAAATTTGAAAAATTCAATTTTCTAGACTATTTTTCATCTTTTTTTATAAAAGGTCCATTAAAGACTGACGTTAAAAATCTTTGCTGCATGATTTTTTAAGGGAAATTGAAGGAGAGAGTGTTTGAGAGAGATTGCTTCCTAGTGGAGTGTGAAGGGTTACAAGGTTACTCAAAGATAAGGATCTCTATGTGTGATTTGAGTTTTTCACTCTTCCTCTTGCCTTTCTAGATTGCTCATGAGAAGATATTTGAAGAAGATCTGGTTCTCTACCGACACTTGGAGAGTGTGAACAACCGAAGGTATTCTTCGTACACTTGGAGGGTGTGAAAGGACGAAGGTATTATGCCTACACTTGGAGAGTGTGAAAGGATGAAGGTACTCTGCCTACACTTGGAGGGTATAAAAGGATAATGATTCTCTGCCTACACTTGGAGGGGTGAAAGGACGACGGCTCTCTTCCACACTAGGGATTGGTGGAAGAGAGTATTGTAAAGGCTTCTCCGCCTTACTGTGGGGGTAAAGGAGAGTCAATTTGGTAATAGTGCAATACCTGAAGAGAAAGTCTTCAGGGAGTGGATGTAGGTCGTTTTTGGCCAAACCACTATAAATCTTTATGTCATTTTAATTTTTGCTACTTACTACAAGTTATTTTAAATTTCGTGGTTGAAAAGTTTTATTTTTAAAACTTTAATTAACTTGTCTTTTTAATCAATCAGTTTCAAATTTTAAAATCGATGAGAATTTTTAAAATTACCAATTCACTCCCCCCTCTTGGTTAGCATTGGGAGATAAGCTTAGATTTAACAACCTATTCAAGATTCAACCAGAATCAACAAATATGACATTAGAAAGGCTTTTAAAATTATTTCTTAAGAATTCTTGTTGGCTAGAATGGTTCATAAAGGTTTTCCTTACACCATTATTTCTTGGGTTAAAGCTTGCATCTACGAGGTTCCTTTCTCTATTTGTATTGATGGCGGACTAGAGGGGTTACTTAATTCCTCATCTTGTTTGAGATAGGGATGTATGTTAACATTTTTTTTTTGTATTGACATAGATGCTTGCTCTTTCTTGATCGACTCCTCTAATAGCTCCATTATCTTTGAGGGCTTTACCTCAGATTCCTTTCAGTTTTCCCATCTCTTATATATTGATGATCTTTTAGTTTTTGGAAAAGCATCCATTCAAAATTATAAATCTTTAAACCATATTGTTGATACTTTTACTAATTTATCTGGTCTAACATGTTAATCATGCTAAAAGTTTACTCATTCACTCCCCTAACTCTCGTCTCACTACTGCTATTTGTGATACACTCAAGATCCAATCCCATTATTCAAGCTTCATTTACTTGTGACTTCCTATATCCCATAAAAGTCCTAGGATATCTAATTTTTAGCCCCTTATTCATAGTATAACTAACAAACTTTCTGGCTAGAAAGATAGACTACTCTCTTTTACAGGCAGAATTCAATTTCTTAAATATACAATTGCATATTAGATTCATGGTGTAGTGATGCCTAAAACGTATATAAAAATTATTGGCAAAATATGTGCCAATTTTCTCTATTTTGGTAATATCACTGCTATAAAGCTTTACCTTATTTCTAGGTACAGTACTTACAAACCAAAAAAAATATGATGGTATTGGGCTCCTTTATTTTAATGCTCACTACCATGCCCTTAATTACTCAATTATAAATAGATTATACAACTTCTCTACTCTTCTTTCCTATTGGTTGTGAGCTAATTATACTTCTCCTTGGAATCCATTATCGCAAAAAAGTATCTAAATTTTGGAAAAAACATATGCATCACACGAAAAATGTCTTTAGTAAAATCATATTCTCTATCACTAGTATATGTCATAATTCTTTATTTTGCGACCAATAATTTTATGGGCACTATCTTTTCAGCCCTACTGATATGCAATTCTTGTATACTCTCCTTGCTCTTAATGTATCCATCTTGATTCTCATTGCTGATGATCATTGGTGCCTTCCAGATTCTCTACAGTGCAGCTTCTCTGAAGCTATTAGAGCTATTCCCATTAAGGCTGCATCTGCTAGCTACATCTCTTAGAGTTTTAGTAACTCTAACACCAGTGATTCGATTGGTTCTTTTAATAGCTTCCTACTAGATTTCTATAGTTCTTAGCAAGTTTGTTCTTGGTACGATGCTATTTGGCATAAACATTTTGCTTTGAGATAATCAACATTTGTTTGGATTGATATGGTAGGTGGATTAAAAATGGATGAGGCTTTATGTATGAGATATATCCCGATTAACCCTTATTGCTTTCTTTACCTTGCTTCTCATGAAAACTCCTCCCATCTCCTTCTTGAATGTAACCACTCCTTCTCAGTATTTATTTATTATTTCGTGTATTAAGAACTTTTCTACTGAGGCCAAATCTTCGTTAGATTTTGATTATGTGATAGAACTTACCACTGCATCTCCTGATTTCAAATACTTAAAGTATTTGATTATATGTTGCTCTATTTACCACATATGGAGGGAGAGTAATAATCATAAATTTGGATCTAATAGCGCTTGTATTGTTACTAACTATCTCAATATTAAAAAAGGTTATTTTCGTTAAAGTCTCCAAGTGGAAAAATGAAAATAAATATTATAGTTGCTATTAATTTTTTATTTGTGGGCTATAATCATGCTGGAAGTTGGTTCCTGGTTGGCTAGTTTGGTCTTTTCTACTGGAGTTTGGGATATTTTTATTCTGCTACAACTATTTTATGGTAATCATGATTCTGTATATTTTGGTGGTTGGATGTTTCGCTTGAAGTGCTGGAGCTTGTTTGTCAGTTCATTTTTCCTGCGATTTTCCTGGGCATTTCGATTTATAGGCTACCTCATTTACTTTTGGGTTATATTAGATTTTTCTATGATAATGCTTACTGTACTTCTTTTTGTGATCTGGTGGGATATGGGTTCTCCATGGATGATAATGATAATCTCATAACTCCTTACCCTATCCCCTTGAAAGGTCTTTATGACAACAAGGGGAATCATTACCTTTCTCAATTGTTGTGGTCGAAAGCTCTTTTTGGTGATATAATCTAAGTCCTGGCTTTGCGCCTCTCGATTTTGACTACTCTTTCATTTATTAGTTTAGTTTTTCACTTTCTTCAAGTTTATTGTCAATTTTATTCTCCTTATTTTATTGATAATGTTTTTGGTCTTTTTGATAAGCATGACTCATTTTTGATTGCTCACTTTTTTCTTTTTACAATATAACTATTTACACTTATAATTTTATTATTTTGTTAATGAAGTTGGCTCTGCCACTAATTTCAAAAAAGAAAAAAAAAAAAAAAAACTCTCCAACATAATCAACTACACATATCAAGCCCAGCCCGGCCCGCCAGTTATCATACATTTGGTCGGGATGTTCCTTCTCCTGCAGTTCTTCTCCGCTCTAAACACTCGCAAATTAATCCCTAGTGCGCCTAAGTCGCTGCTTTCTTCCATGCACATGGAGGAAGAAGAGCGGCTTCTTCATAATTCTTTTCCAATGGCTCCACTCAAATCCTGCTCCTAGCCACGAGAATGCTCTTTCTTTCCCGCCGCGTATCTGCTTCCGGTTTCAGCTCCTCCCTCAATCCTATCCGCCGCCTATTCTCCCAAACTGATTTGGCCGAAGACCATCGAATCTATGCTGCCCTAGCAACCTCCGGTCATTGGGATGACCCTTGCCTTTTGTCTATATTCTCATCCCCCCTCGCCCCTGTTAAAGTCTCGAGAGTCCTCATCGAGCTCAAGGAAGACCCCCATTCGGCATTTAGATTTTTCATTTGGGCTTCAAGGCGACAGGGATTCCTCCACACCGCTGAATCCTTCTGCATCACTGCCCATATACTCTTTAGCGGGAGAATGTACTTAGAAGCTCAGCAGGTTCTTCAAGAGTTTGTTAGTTCGACGAGGGTGTTACCCGAGTCCGTGAGCTTTGTTGATGTGCTTCAGGTGACTGGAAGGAACTTTGGCAATACGGGGTGCGTTTTTAACCCCGGGCTCTTTGATACCCTTTTTGGCGTGTTAACTAATATGGGATTTTTGGAGGAGGCCTACGAGTGCTTTTATAGGATGTGGAACATCCGAATTTTTCCCAAGTTGAGATCTTGTAACAATTTGCTTGAGAGGCTTACGAAATTAGGCAAGGGAGAATTGTCAAAGAAGTTTTTTGAGGATTTATTCTCTGCAAATTTCATGCCGAGTGTGTTTACTTATAACATTATGATTGATTTCTTGTGTAAGGAAGGAGATGTGAGGGGTGCGAAAGAGCTGTTGGGCAAAATGAAAGAGAAGGGCTGTTTTCCTGATGTGGTGACTTTTAATTCATTGATTGATGGACATGGAAAATGTGGGGAACTTGAAGAGGCTGTATCTCTCCTAGAAGAGATGAAGGTTAATGGTTGCAATCCTGACCTGATCACTTACAATGCACTCATTAATTGTTTTTGCAAGTTTGGGAAGCTACGTGATGCTTTTTCTTACCTCAATGAGATGAGGAGGAATGATCTGAAGCCCAATGTGGTAACTTACAGCACTTTCATTGATGCATTCTGTAAGGAACATATGATGCAGGAGGCATCCAAGTTTTTTGTGGACATGAAAATGAGAGGTCTTAGACCAAATGAGTTTACGTATACATGTCTTATAGATGGGAATTGCAAAGCCGGAAACCTTCAGGAAGCACTGATTTTACGTAATGAAATGTTGCAGGATGGTGTAAAGTTAAATGTAGTTACTTATACTGCTTTAGTGGATGGGTTATGCAAAGATGGGAAGCTCAAGGAGGCTGAAGAAGTTTTCCAAGCAATGGTGATGTCTGGAGTGTCTATGAACCAATTAACCTATACAGCTCTTATCCATGCTCATTTCAATAATAAGAACATGCAGAGAGCAGTGAATCTGATGGCAGAAATGAGAGAAAAAGGTCACAAACCTGATTTATCAGTATATGGCTCTGCCATCTGGGGCCTCTGCAATGAAGGGAAGCTCAATGATGCTGAAGCACTTGTTCATGAGATGGATAACTGTGGCTTGAAACCCAATCATGTGATCTATACGACTCTCATGGATGCTAATTTTAAGGCTGGGAATACCTCAGAGGCTCTTAGTCTGCTTCACAAGATGCAAGAGTTGGGCATTGCCCCAACTATTGTCACATATGGCGCCTTAGTAGATGGTTTGTGTAAGCAAGAATTAGTGCATGAAGCTTTCTATCATTTTAACAAAATGAGAGAGATGGGTTTGCAGCCTAATGTATTGACTTACACATCCCTTATTGATGGGTTTTGTAAGAGTGAATGCTTAGAAGAAGCAACTAAGCTCTTTGAGGAAATGGTTTTGATTGGACTGGTTCCAGATAAAGTTGCATACACGTCTCTGATGCATGGTTATTTGAAGCGAGGGAACCTACAGGAAGCGTTTGTCTTAAGAGACAAAATGATAGAAAGTGGGTTTGAGCTTGATTTGCATGCGTATACTTCTTTGGTTTGGGGCTTATGTAATTGCCAAAAAATGCAAGAGGCAAGGAACTTGCTTTCAGATATGATTGCTTGCGGAGTTAACCCTGATGAGAATGTTTACAATTGTTTGATAAGGAAGTATAAGCAGTTGGGTGATGTGGCTGAGGTGTTGGAACTACAAGATGACATGAGAAGGATGGGTGTAATCCCTAGAGCTAGTGATGAGGCTGCACCAGCTGATCAAACGTAGCAAAATTAAAATTTGATTGAATGTGGATGGCCAACTTGCTGATGTGCCGAATGTGAAGATGGATAAATGATCTAATTTTGGAGCAGTTATCTTTTTGTAGTATTTCGATTCGGTGCAACACCAATTAGCCGAAATATTAACAGTTATGATAAAATGGAAAGTATAATTAATAGGGACATCAAATATTGATATGATGGCTCTGTTTGGTGAAATGGTTAAGTAATGGTGGAATCAGACGGCTTCAAGGTATTTGTAGTGCTGGCAGCGATGTTAGCGTTTTGATGGCAACTCACAAATTGGCTTCCTGGATTGCAACTGCTGTGCTGAATGAGGTAAACCTATTTTTTCTGGCAGCTGATGAAATTTATTGTCATGTCTGAAGATGTTATCTGTTTGTAACAGGAAGCTTGAAGTTTGTTTCGCCTAAAGAATACGAGTGATAGAAGAAATAACTCTGGTACCTTCCTACAGCTATTGCTAAATTAAGTATTCATAAATTTAAACAATGTCGCTAGGAATTATTCTGTTAACCATATTACTTTAGTCAAGATGTGATCTTATTTTTTAGATATTTATTGATTTAGAAAAAGCATATGATAAAGTTCCAAGAGAAGTGCTATGGAGAGTTCTTGAAAAGAAAGGAGTCAATAATGCTTATATTCAAATCATTAAAGATATGTATGCAGGAGCTATTACTTGTGTTCAAACACAAGGTGGATTGACCAAGTATTTCCCTATTTCGGTTGGGTTACATCAAGGATCAGCCTTAAGCCCATATCTTTTTGCTTTAGTCATGGATGTTCTCACTAGACATTTGCAAGAGGATGTAACTTGGTGTATGCTTTTTGCTGATGATATTCTTCTTGTTGATAAGACTAGAGAGGGAGTTGAAGGTAAACTTGAATTATGGAGGTCAACCTTGGAGTCTAAAGGTTTTCGCTGGAGTAGATCTAAAACGGAATATATGGAGTGTAATTTTAGTAGTAATAGACCTAGTGAGGAGATTGTGACTTTGGGCGATCAAGTCATTAATAAGAGTACACGTTTTAGATATCTTGGATCTATTGTTCAGAGTGATGGTGAAATAGATGGGGATATTATCAGCAGAATTCAAGTTGGATGGTTGAAGTGGAGGAATGCATCGGGCTTGTTATGTGATAGAAATGTACCCCTCAAACTTAAGGGAAAATTCTATAAGATGGTAGTGAGGCCTGCAATGCTTAATGGTGCCGAATGTTGGCCATTAAAAGAGAAGCATAATACTAAGTTAAGTGTGGCAGAGATGAGGATGCTCAGGTGGATGAGTGGCTTTACCCTTAGAGATAGGATACGAAATGAGCATATACGTGAAAAGGTTGGAGTAGCTCCAGTAGAAGATAAGATTAGAGAGAGTCGCCTTAGATGGTTTGGTCACATAAAACGCCGGCCTTCCGATGACCCGGTTAGGAGAGTAGAGGTATTAGATTTGACTTATGTTAAGAAAGGTAGGGGTAGACCTAAAAAGACTTGGTTAGAAAATATTAGGAATGACCTTTCTTTATTAGATTTAAACGAGAATTTGACTTTTAATAGGACACAATGGAGAAAAAGGATTCATGTAGCCGACCCCACGTAGTTGGATAAAGGCTTGATGTTGTTGTTGTTGTTGTAATAGCTAAAGTACTTGTTTTCTCTCGTTAGAGGCAGACAATTTACAGTTTCTTAACTCTCATTTTATTTTCTGTTAATGGATATCTTTGTTTTGTTTCTTACTTTCTTTATTTTATTCAAATGCTACTTTTCCTGGTCTAGCTGTTCATTGACCTCAGATTATGAAGCATGTACTGGATATGTGGTTGCAGAGATATACATGGATATGGCAGTATGTTAAGTTTTAAAAAGTAGGTTATATATGTAGCTGATGTGAAATATTCGTGTAAAGAAACATATATTTCACTATCAATGAATACATAGTTTATTTGCAGGTATGATAATTTTCCTACATATGCACTCATCCATCAACACTATTGCACAGTGCAAGCATATTAGAAAAAAAGACAGTGATTTATGTTACAGCACATGAAATCATGCAGCTTCCAAGATCACAATTAGAGTAAATTAAAATTTTTTATCTATAACATGTTTATCATATTCTTGTTATGTTCTTTTGCTAAAATTTTCTGCATGGCACTTATTTTATTATTTTTTAGTCAGTTATTTGACATATTAGACAGAATCTTTAATATAGCTTTTTGAAAGTTTGAATTGGATTTATCTGTATATGAGATACCAGAATATCCAAAATTGTTGCTTAAAAAATCCACTTGGGAGTATTCAAGCTTTCCATCTCAAGAAATTTTCAGCATTCTTACCTGTCATTGTGTTTTAATTTAGTTTGTAAGCTTGGACCTTTTTAGATGTCCCTCAGGGTATTAGTTTGTAAGAAATATGAACAGTTAATACAAGGCTCTCACTTATTTGTATGTAAACCACCCATTTATTTGGAAACATCGTTATATGGCAATGGCCATCTCATAGGCAGACATGGCCTTACCCATCTCATCTGAACTGAAATTAACCAACAGCATCCAAAATATTGGCTTACTTAGGTGACATCTAAAGATTATGAAAACCATATTAATTATTTAAGATAATTAGCGAATTAACACGATTGCTCTGTTACTGAAGAATCCAACAACTTAATGGTCTATGCACAAGTTTTGTTTGAATACTAGCTTGTTTGAAACTTTACCTGTAATCAGTTTAGTGTGTTTACCATGCCTAGTACTAATTAAAGGCTTAACTTTGTATTTTCTATTGATTCTTGAACCTAGGCATTTCTTTAGCCCCAGTTGTAGTTAAATATGTGAAAGATATGCTTCCCAGTTGCAATAGATTTATTAGATGCAATATTTATTGGTGGATTTTATTCTCATCTCGTACACCTTTTTATTTTTTGCTGTCTTTCTTCCGGTTATCTTTTCATATATTATCCCACTTGAACATTTTCACTTCTAGCACCAAGCAATGAAACCATAAAAGCACACAAAAGTATTCACTATAGAATGACTTCAACATTGATTATCTTAATCGAAGATCTTTCCCCTTACCCCAGCCACATTATATAATCCTCATTTATCGCATCAATAATGCTCTTAAATAAACTTCATTATTACCAAGTGGTGTTACTACCTACAATCATTCACTACACTTTATCCTCAACCTATATGTCGATGCTAATGTTATCATCTCTTCTTTTTTTTTCCTCTCATAAATTTGTTAATTTGTGTTACTTTGACCCAAAAATAACTTAACTTCATCAAAAACAACTTGAACCTAACATGCTTATTAAGAACGTCATAAGCTTTAACCTGATGTAAACTAAAGAAACTTGAGCCCAACTTTATAGGAGCAGTCAAGTTAGTATCAATGCAAAAAAATAGATGTGTTAACACAATATAAAATGGACATATACAAATGAGAAGTAGCAAATAAGAAACCATGACTTTCTATAAGATAGGTTTTTATTATAAGGATGTATATATCCTTTATGGCATGGATTAAATTTGAGCTATGTTGCACCGATACGGATACGGCGACACAGATACGACACAATACGGATACGGGACACGTCAATTCTTAAAAATATAGGATACGGGTACGGCGCGGACACGACATTATAATTTATAAATCATACATAAAAATTAAGAAACCAATCAAAGCATAATATTTGAAATTACAAAAAAAAAAAAACAACAACATCATTTGTAGCCTTGTAGCTTATAATATCAAAATATAAGTAAGCATTAAATGTCTTGTACAACAACAAAAGCATAAACATAAATTATCTAGCACATGAATTTTCAACTATTCAATAGAAGGAATGATATAATTATCTTCTTCATTGGTTTGTTTTTGAACTTCTATATCATATTCAATAAATATCATAGCTTCTAATTCAGGCTCATCAAGTGAACACTTAAAAAAAAAAGGCTCATCAAGTGAAAGATTAGTAATTTTTAATATTTTCATATCATCAAGAGACTCAAATCCGTCTCGAAAATGAGAGAATCTTGCTTGCAATCGCGGAAGTAAATACGACATGTTTTTTTTTCGGATTTCTTTTTGTTTTTCAACGGGCACGCGTATCGGATACGCGTGTCCATTTGAAATTAAATAGTATTTTAATTGGATATGGCCTTGGCGTATCCGACACGTATCGGTGGAGTATCGGAGGCGTATCTGTGTATCGGATACAGCACGCCTTCATAAATAGGTGTATCGGTGCAACATAGAATTTGAGTTGTTAAATTAACACAAGTTCAACTTGAATCTGACCTTTTTTTTAATCTCTTAAGTGTTATCATAAGCTCAACTAAAATCCTAAATAGGTTGACTCAAATCTGAAGGTTTGTGTTTGGCTTGAGTCAGGTTAGCATGGCAGGTGAATCTTGACACCATTCTTTTGTATGCTATTTAGAGATGTTATTGAAATTCACATCCTGATCAACCATTAAAAAGGCGTTCGAGGCGGACGCCTCGAGGCACGCCTCAAATCGAGGCGGAGGTTGGGCGAACTGAGGCTTTAGCCTCGAACCCCTGGGCTAGGCTTACGTCTTTTTCCACGGAAGCGTACGCCTCAAGTCATGAGGCACCGAGCCGCATCGATGCAGCGCCCCGATTCATTTCGACTTTTTTATTCTCCTCATGCATGTGCATTCACTTATTAGACTCAGGGCTTTTGTTTTGAAGCACTTCCGCCGTTCCATTCTCTCTCGCTCTCTCGTGCTTCCGCCGACTTGGACAGCCAAGCCAAGTTGTTATTGTTTTGTTTGGGTTTTACTTTCTTGTTGCTTTTTTTATTGTTTAAAAAAAAAATTGTTGTGAAAAGTTGTTTTTTACAACCAAGTTGTTATTGTGTGGTAGCCTTAAGAAAGCAGGGTTCAATTTTTTGGAAAATAACATATTTAAAATATCCACAACTTTAAAAAAAGTTACCTTCACCGGAATAGCTTGACAATCAGCTTCACAAAACACTGCAATCATTTCAAATAGACCTTAAATCTAACTAATTAAAAATTAAATAAAATCCAAATTTAAATGACCCAACCCACCACTTCTTCCTTGGTATTCAACTCCTGTTGGTGTCAACAAGAGCTCGGTGGTATTGGTGGAGACTCATTAACATCAGTATGGAGTTACTAGCACTAGCACTAGGTCGTTGGTGCCTGCAATCTACCACACTAATGCTTGCAAGCTTGAGGGCGTAGGTGTAACATTGCATAAGCGCCCTTAAGATGAATAATTTTGTGTTTTGACACTCGTTTGGTTTGATCTTATGTTTGAATTTGTGGAGTCGCTTTGCCAAGTGCTCACTTCCACCAATGCGGGTTTGCACTGACACTTGTGATCTACACCAGTGCAAGAGGTCACAAGTGTTGGGGGCTTCATTCAGGTGTCAGCTCGCTAGCCTTGGCACCAGATTGCCATTGCGGGTTCCAATTTTCAAATTTTTTTAATTTTAAAACTAACTTCAAAATCATTACTATTAGGGATTCACAGTTGTAGAATTAAATAATAATTAAATTGTCATAAACCCATGCATATATGCTTCCGTTTTAACAAAAATCATGATAAATATTTGGGTTGTCTAAAAAGGGATGCTTGGTTTTTAATGTCTTTGTTCACATAAACTAAGAAAACTTGAGCTTGCTTTTACGAAGTTTAAAATAGTGAATTGCTAATTATTTATTTTAGGAAAAAACTTACTAGGATGATATGCCTTCCGTCTAGCTTATGGAATCCCATTTCCTTTTGGTAATATTCATTTCTCTTGCAATGAATTCCCTTAAGTGAGCTGAACATTAGTCAATTTCATGAACCTTTTCTGTGGGAGTATATCTGTTTATGATCTTTATATCGCCTTATGCTACAGTACTCTTCAGGCCCTCTCTTTTCTTTTAGGCCACAGTGTGAGAAAACTGTTCGTTTTTTAATATCTATGAAATATAAAGTCTTATGTAATCTGGTTGTATTGTAAATTAAGCTGGAAATTTGTGGTCTTCTGCTCAGTATTTGACAATATGTTCAAGCTAACTGTGTTGTTTCTTTTCAATGATGTGCTTAGTAAGCGGAAGACTCATCTTGTGCAACTGTTGCTAAACAACAGCACTTTGATCCAAGGATGCAAAGCTTGATATTAAATCTCTCCTCACAGAAGTTTCAAATTCTATGGCTTCTGCTCGGATGCTGGCAACTTGATCCAATTTAAAAAAATGATCAACAAACCTAGAGGAAGGCGGAAAAATTTGTTGGGACTCGCATAATTTCATTGATGCTGCTTCTTTGACCAACCATGAGATGCAAATAAAGCAAATTTTATATCTTCAATGAGGTTTCTATAAACATAGAATGAAAATTCGAGGCCAAATTTGCCAAACAGCACTGAATTTAATGCCTCCATTACATCATGCCGCAGCCTGAAATTTCATCGAGAGCTAAGCTTGTGCAGACGCAAGATTTCTTATCCACAATTTTACTAGAGTTAGTTCTGTTAAACGCATAAGAGATAATCCTGATAGAGTTTTCACATGTATGAGATGTAACATCAAGCTTTTTTGTCATGGCTTCTGTACTCGAAGGTTTTTGCTTCGCCATGTTTATTCATGGTTTTGAGTATTGTATTCTTTGTTTTCTTTTTCTTTTTGTTTGTAACACTTGATTATGGGGAACAAAAACTATGATCCAATGAACTGCCTTTCTTAGATTCTTAAAGAATTGCTAATAACACAATGAAAAGGGAGATCTATCAGGCTGTGAATCATATTGTGTTTTCTTTTTACTATCTGTATTATGTATTTGATGGTATTGAGTAACCCGTTTAATTACAAATGAGAAATTGTCTATATAATTAAGGCTTCATTTGGGAAAGCTTTCTTTCTATGTTTTATAATACTTTTCTAGCATAATTTTTTTTTAAATAATGACCAAAAGCTATTTCAAATTAAATCTAAGTTTACTAATTGCTGAAATGCTCTGCTATTTGATTTTCTTATCTAAAATTGAAACCAACAAAAGTTTACTTATGTTTGCGTTGCCATTTATTGTTTGTTCATTAACATCTCAATGGAAAACTATTAACTCTTAATGATTACATCTTCTAATATCATATTCTTATAAGTTTGATGATTTTTTGTGTATTTTAAATGTCGCACTTAAATAAACACACAATGTTGTTTGTATTTGTGTGTAGGGTACATTTTACATCCACTTGATTAAGGGTGTAAACAAATCAAGCTAAGCTCAAGTCATCTATAGTTTGAGCTTGTGTTTGATTAGTTAATCAAGATCAAATTTAATTCTATGAGTATGAGTCGGCGCATGAGCTGACTTATTTATTATGAAAGAGAAAATATGATTTTGATTCAAGTATTATAATATAATGGTTAAATAAATGAGAAATTTAAAGAAAAATAATAAGGAATCACTTGGTATAATGAAATAAGATATAAATTTTAATCTAAAATTCTAAATATTAATATAATTTTAAACATATTTTATATTAATATTTTAAAATGAGCTGACCTGTGAGCTAACAAGTGGCGTCAATATTGGCTTTAGTTTTACTCATTAGCTTATGGAAGCTAGCAGACGATCCATTTATCGAGCCAAACTTCAGCCATATCACGAGTCGGTTTGACTCACTTATGCCATAACACTTGATTAACATCAACGAGATTCACATAAGACTGATCTAATTGTGGTCTGATCATCCAAAATGACCTTATATAGTAAAAAAATTAAAAATAATTTGATTGCATCATACCAATACACTTGCAAGCTAAAGTAGATTCAAGCCACATTTCAGTTCCTTTTTTTTTTGTTGAGACATTCAGGTCAATTAAGGCAGACTCATGCATACATCGTATACACAAGACTCGAACCCAAAACCTCTTAGTTGGCAGCCTAAGCTCGTGACCAACAGGCCAAGGTGAGCTGTGGCATTTCATTGCTTTAACATCCAACCATAATAAGATAACCGTCATCCTTTTTCTAGCTTTAAGATTCATCCTAATCTATCCATACACCAACATTAGTTACCCTCATTAAGCATGTTTCTTAAAGGCTAATATTCCTTTGTTTATTTTGAGTGGGAGTGTATTTATAATCATGATTATATATGATGATATTTCTAATTTTGATGGCTTATTTAAAGTTTGAGGCTAATTTTGACAATTGTAGCAGCTATGTATGGACTTCAATGTTGATGATTGATTAATGGTGAAAATATTACATACATCAAAGTTGATAGACAACAATAATAAATGAGACACTATAAATAAAAGAATATTATATATATGATTAAGTTTCTAAATGTGTTGGTTTATTGTCTTCTGCGTAATGTTAAAGGTTATTACTGTAAAGTGTACTAAGTTATTAAAAAAATTTAGGACATTCCTAAGATGATTTAAGTTGTTGTTGAGTAAAAGGAATCTCAAAAAGAGAAATGATGAGGATTTTCTTAGGGAGCCATCCCATTGATAATCTCAAGGAATAATTTAATAATTTTCTTGTTTGTACCTTTGAGGACTCTCTTGATATCTATCTTAGTTGTTTAGGCAAATTAGAACTTCTAGGGTTACATGCCTTACATGCATAGGGCTAGATTGTTTCTAAGATTTTATTATTTTTAAAAATCATACTTCTAATTTTATTTTGAAATGACATGAGACAAAGTTAAGTAGAGCTTAAAAATGCAAAACATGCTTTAGACAATGACTCCTTGAACCTCTTTTGCATTTCACATGTTGCTAACATGCAATACTTCATCTTTTTCATTTTAAAAAGCATCATGCAATTGACAACTATGGTGCAAGCAAGTGATCCAACAATAATAAAAAATTGTTGAGCATGTTCCAAAATTGTTATTATAATATCAATGAATCATATAAGAATTTTCCTTGTTGTACATTAGATGACTCTCTTGATATCTATCGTAGTTGGTTAGGCAATTAGAATTTTTGGGGTTACATGCCTTTCGTGCATAGGGCTAAGATTATTTCTAAGATTTTATGATTTTTAAAAATCGTACTTCTAACCTTATTTTGAAATGACATTAGACAAAGTCAAGTAGAGCTTAAAAATGCAAAACATTCTTTAGACAATGACTCCTTAAGCCTCTTTTGCATTTCACATGTTGCTACCATGTAACATTTCACCTTTTTCATTTTAAATATAATCATGCAATTGACGACTATGATGCAGGCAAGTGGTCCAACAATAATGAAAATTGTTGAGCATGTTCCAAAATTTCTATTATAAGTAATGTGATAGGTCAAGTATTATTACATGATACAAGTGAAGACATCAACAAAAGAAGTCATAATGATAGGGACCATTTTAGTAGTTATCCTAGAAGATTCTAAACTTGCATTAATGGAACCCCTAATGGGAAAGTGAGCCATTATTCTTCTAATGGTTATCGATTTCACCACAAATGAAACTATATTGGAATCATTTACCGTTAGATTGGAACAATTTGTGGTTGAGATCAAAGTTAAAATACTATAGGCTTTTAATACCAACATGGGGAAAATGAGTGAAGAAAAGCTTTCTAAGGATAAAGAGACAGACTTCGAGCAAAATGAGGTGCTTCCTTAAAACATTGAGCCACTAACATAAGATACTTAGATTATTGTGATGGTATATTGATAAAAAGGGTTTATCTTCATCAAAATATTTGGTGGGTCTCCCTTAACTTCAGAGTGTAACGTTCCAAAGGTTGGGAATAACATTTTCCTAACCTTGATGTAGACAAAGGAGTTTTAAGGAACAATGATGAGGAAATCTACCGAGACTAAAGACTTAAAGTCCTTCTTTTAATGAGGAAACTAAAATGGGGTTGGAGGAATTCAATATATTTTTTGTTTTAAAAAATATTTCTTATAAGCTTCATCAAAAAAGTTACCAAACATTAACTCACGAGAGTTCTTCAAAATTTAAATCTAAATTTGCATTTCTTTAAAATTCTCTCATAATGAAATGTATGATTCAAATATGATTAATTTACTTTAAATTTGGGGCTCAATAATTCTAAAAAAAGCAAGCTCTTACAGTTAATTATCTTCCAAGCATATTTGAAAAAACTCTAATTAAAGAGTTATACTTGTGTTCTAACTTTGTTTAATATGAGTTTGGATTGGTCAAATTAAAAATAATATTAAGGATGAGTGAGTGATATAGAACTAAGATTCAATTTTGAAAGTGCTCAGATGACACTAGAAAGTGCTCTGATACCACTTGAAAGTTCGTTAGGGATGTTAAGCCCTATAGAACTGGCCCGAGGCTAAATAAAGAGTGGTGAATTGGTAAAGAAGAAACTTTAAGCAAAGTACAAACCAAAATCACCACAAATAAAACAAATGCAAAAATTAAATGCGAAAGTAAATAATAAGAAAGAACACACCGGATTTATAGTGGTTCGGTCAAACCTTGACCTACGTCCACTCCTTAGAGGCACCCTCCAATTATTGCACTAAACTAAGTGTCTCTCCTTTAGCCCCCACAGCTAGGCTGAGAAGCCCTTACAAAATCACTTCCACCTTTCCCGGTGCGGCGGAGTCACTGGGTCCTTTGACACCGAAGTGAACTTCTTCTTTGGTGAACTTCCCTCGAGATAAGCCTTCAATCCGACGGTATTAAGATGCAAGCCTACCGAAGCAACCGTGTGGAATCGCTCTCCACACTCCCTTGAGTCGCCCCTCATAAGATCTTCTCCCTCTTTCAGACTTCACCCATTTCACACTCCCTTTAAAGTTTTTGTTTCAAGTTTCCCCCACAAGAACGAAGCTACAATGGCTGCCAAAGATACTTACAAAGTGTCATGTCATACTTAAATAGAAGATATCAAATTGAGCTCATTAATGCAAGTTGCCGACATTATCATCTAGGACGATAGGCATATCGTCCTGTACGATCAGTTCAAATTCAGCTCATCAGCCCGAGACGATTTGGGATGATCAGAAGAAAATTGGTTACATCGTCTTGGCCAATCTCACGATCATCCCGGACGATTAGTTTAAAACCGATTTCAATCGTCCTGATCATCGCCCTGAATAGATTCTAGCCGATGTAAATCCTCTAGGCAGTCGTTCTGGCCGATCCTATGATCGTCCCAGACAATGTGATCATATCAATCAGCCATTAATGCTTTCCAAAGATAACTAGATCAATTTAGGCATAATTGAGTTAGATCATCCTAGACGATGTCTATATCGTCCTGGCCAATTTCCTAAAATAATGAATACCTAATCTGATCATGGCGGCTAATTCTTTCTGAATTGAGCTTATCGTCCTGACCGATACAAGTATCATCCAGGCCGATCGGCTCATGACGGCTGCCTTAATGAGGATGCCCTAATTAGGGTTTCTTCTTTTGGACCGATCGTCCAGGTCGATATAAATATCGTCCTAGACGATGTTACCAAAAATAGAAATCTTTAGGGAACAACAGAAAAATCTTCCAAGCTACAAAACTCCAGGAGCCACACCAAATACAATAAACTCAAGAAAAAAAATGTACAAACAGACTCAGACCTAGTCTACCCAATCTTGAGCTGAGTCCAAATTGTAGTCCGATCGTGTGAACCTGAAATGTCAGTACATAAGGCAGTTTTAGAGAAATAAAAATATTTGCTATCATTAAAATTATAAACCATTGATCCGCAACAATCTCCCCCTTTTTTATGATGGCAAACAATTCAATTTGAATTTAAAAAAAAGCAATTTCTCCTAATCTCCCCTCTCACTAGAATAAACCCTTTTAAAAAAATAGGGGAGATAAAAAATATTTTTTTGTTTTTAATTTTTTGAAAAAAAAGAATACAAATTCAACATTATGTTCTCCCCCTTTGACATTATCAAAAAGAGAGGAGGCACAAAAAACAAAACGAATAAAAGAAAAAAAATGTTCCCTGATCTAGTGAAAAAGCAAATATTCTTAAAATGAAAAAGTTACTTCTTAGTTTTAATAAAAAAACTTAGTAGAATTGGATTGACAACGCATAGCCCAGAAAAGGTTAGAAATTCAGAATTTGATAATCCAAACTCAAGTTCTTTAAAAAAGCTCAAAAACTTTTTTAATTCAATATCTAAATCATGAAATAAATTAGAGATAGAAATAATCATTTTTTAAAAACTCCTTCCATAAAATATATCTAATAGAAGATCAATACACGAATTGTTGAATCAAGAATCAAGATTTTTAAACTCAAGTATCAAAAGTATCAAAGATTTTCTTAAGCTTTTAAGAAGTACAAGAATGGTAAGCATTAAATTTTGTGGACTCATTTTATGTCTCTTGACAATTGGTTGGTGCACTGTGCATCTTTTAATTTTTGATACACTTTTGTGTATATTTTTCAATTTGGCATCATTGCGCATCTTTTATTTTTGGCATTATTGACCAATTTTTTAATATGCTACCTTTCTGAAGTCTTAAAAATAAAAGTAAACCCATCCTATTGATAAAGCGAATTCTTGATTAAAAAAATTATGAGTTAGATTCAACAACTTACAAAAGATCCCTATGCGATAAATAAAATGTAAGGAGAAAAAAAATTCAGTTTCAAAGACTAATTTAAAAGATAAAAAAGATTTTAAATCAAAAGTAGAATAACGACTTTTAGGAAATAGAGATTGAGAGTCAAAAATATGAGTTTCCTTCCTTTGACTGTTTTAGAGAAGTCTCACGATCGTCTCGAATGATTAGTTTAAAACCAATTTCAATCATCCTGATCATCGCCGTGAATAGATTCTGGCCGATGTAAATCGTCCAGGCAATCGTCCTGGTCGATCCTATGATTGTCCCGGACGATGTGATCGTATCAATCAGCCATTAATGCTTTCCAAAGATACTAGATCAATTTAGGTATAATTGAGTTAGATTATCCTGGACGATGTTTATATCGTCTTGGCTAATTTCCTAAAATAATGAATACCTAATCTGATCATGGGGGCTGATTCTTTCTGAATTGAGCTTATCATCCTGGCCGATACAAGTATCATCCAGGCCGATCGGCTCAAGACGGCTTCCTTAATGAGGATGCCCTAATTAGGGTTTCTTCTTTTGGACCGATCGTCCAGGCCGATATAAATATCGTCTCAGACGATGTTACCAAAAATAAAAATCTTTAAGGAACAATAGAAAAATCTTCCAAGCTACAAAACACCAGGAGCCACACCAAATACAATAGACTCAAGAAATGAAAAAATATACAAAATGACTCAGACCTAGTCTACCCAATCTTGAGTTGATTCCAAATTGCAGTCCGGTCGTGTGAACCTGAAATATCTGTACATAAGGTAGTCGTAGTGAAATAAAAATGTTTGCTATCATCAAAATCATAAACCATTGATTCGTAACAAATTTCTCATGCTATTATTTAATGATAACTTGCAATTTACTATCCTTTTATAATGAAGAAATATATTTGTTCTTGTTATATGTTGAAATGTAAAGCTAGGCTATTAAATTGTAAGTCAACCATGGAACATCACCTAAAGATCTATTTTGCAAGTAAGTCAATATATAAAGCCATTTGCATGAAAGTTTATGTCAATATCATGATGATTTTGGGCACTCAATGGATATGAAGAGTCAATTGAAGAAATTAAAGAGTATTAGAAGAAATTAAGGATCATTTGTAGAGTCATAGTACAAAAGTTGAATAATCAAAGCAACGAAGTCATGTAATGGGTTCCCCTAAATGATGCTTTGACTAGTTAAAGCATAGAAATATTAATTTGTTTAAATTTACTATATTGAGAGTATCACTTAAAAATTAATGTTTCTATCTAAATACTAATTTAAATATTGGTGAGTCCGATCATAAGATACTTGACACATCATTAATATTTAGTACTTAGAAAATTCATAACTTTGCATAGAAGACTCCAAATTTAGTGTGGCTAACTACTCATCCTAAGGTCTAGTATTTACCTGAAGTATTAGGAGACCCAAACCTATCCGATCTCCCACAGTGACATTTTGGACCCCCTCAGCCTGGTACCTAGGATGACCCGGGACTTTCCAAAATTGACTAATACAATTTAAACTTCAAATTTCATTACCCTAAGCTTTTAAAACTGATCAACAAGCTAAATTAACTAAAATGAACTATAATTCATTAATATTTAAACTTTAATTAAAATTTCCTTTTTTAACCTATAATAAACCTAAACTGTAGGCATTTCTAACTAACTATCCAAATTAGGATATATCCAAATCACATAAGCCTTACACACACGTAGAATTATTTGTTAGGGCACCACTTCTAGACTTAGGATAGGCTGGTGTTTCCTCTCATGCTGTGTGCCAGAGCTTTTTGTGGTTTTCACTGCATGTTATTTGAAATTGATTGGTGTATTTTCTTACTTTCATGCACTCTGAATATGATGTGATGAGCGTTAGATCTACCCCTAGGCTTGGAGCGACATATATATATATCCTGTTCTTCTTGCAGGTGGCCATGCTCATGCTAATAAAAGGGGCACTATCATGATTTCTGACATTATTTTGTGCAGTGCTTGCTTAGCCCCCCTGATAAAATGAGGGCTAATTCATTTAATAATAACTACTATAGGTGCTTCAGAGCTGCTTAGACCTCATGATTAAGAGCATGGATTGGCACAACTTCAATGGGTTGCTTTTATTTTCATATAACTGCTTGTGATTATAATAGCTTGGGATGATTTTTATTTGGATAACCTTGTAGGAAGTCTAGAATTTTTCTTTTTTCTTTTTCAATTAATGTAATATTTGTTAAGAGTTGTGAAATTGATATTTAAGTTGGGATATTCTTATCCAACTCGAATTCCAAAAGAAGAAGGCATCCTCATAGGGGAGAGTCCTCTTCCATTTAGAAGATCGAGTTGGATGACTTTAAATATCCAAAGAGAAAAGGTAATGCCCCCTACCAAGGGGGAATTATCTCTTCGTTTGGATATACAAGCCACGACGGATTCAAGGAGTCAAAGGAGGAGATTTCTAAGGTGTCCAAGGATGAGAGATCCAAGGAGTCCAAGGAGGAAATATCCAAGGAGTCCAAGGAGAAGACACCCAGAAGACTGAAGAATAGAAGACCAATATTCCACTCAATGTCATTTGCGTCTGTCATAGGCTTAGAAATCCAGGTTGTTGGTAGTGGTGCCCGGCCACTTTACTTTCTGCATATCTAGGTTGTAATAAGAGCAATTTACCTATGGACATTTAGTTTATTTATTAGATTTATATTGATGTGTTTTCTTGATGTGCGTAGTAGAAATTACCTGTATTTTCTAAATTTTTTTCTTGCATGTCGATTTTATTTTCGCCTGGATTTTTGTTAGGCTCCTTAAAGATTATAAAATTTTTCTACTCATAACCAAAACTTAATATTTAAGTCTTAAATAATCTAGAAACTTAATGAACTTAGAGAATTGCCAGAATCGTCCGAGGTTGTATGCATATTACTACATTTTATCTCTTCTTCTAATAAGATATCTCCCTACCTAAGAGTAGAGTCCAGATAATCTAGCCTATGAGGATGAAGTGCCGGACCTAGGGAGATTCAATCTTTTCTAAAAAATTTATTTTCTATAAGCCTGTTTTTAAAATCTTATACATATCTGATTTGGAAGCTTTAACCATCATGCATTGCATTAGTAACCAATTAATTAAAATTTAATTGCATTAGTTAGGGGTATTCATCCCGCATAAGTCCAGGACCAATTAAGAAACTCTCTAGATGTCGGTCATATTTCTAGAAACTGTACCATCCACCCATCATTCATAAATGACTGGACTACATGGTTTTAAAGCGACTAGGTGGTTAGCTGGCTCCCTAATCCATGCCAGGGTAAGTCCAAGTTTTGCATTGCATTAGCTAGGACACGGGTCTTAGTATTGTGTAGAACACTAAGCCCAATCTAGATTTAGGATTCGAGGCTACTACATTCGATCTCGTAGTATGCCTTAAATAGTAGGTAGGTCCATTCCATTCAGAGATTATAAATCCAACTTATCTACATCATAGGATGACGCCACCTCCATCTTTTCTCTCACATATGTGTCGATTGCTTGACATTTTTTTCTCCAATTTCTCTTTAGTACCCTAGAGCCTCCGAATGCTGGTATGAACCATACATGTTAATTCAGCCCTTCGAACATTTTTTTTTTCCTTTGAGTAGGACTTCTTAGTCTATACCCTCACGCCAATCCCATCTTTGGGAAGGATAATGTATGATCCTTAATTGAGAGTTTTCTCGGGCTCTAGCCTGAGATATAATTAACCATGGGGGCTTGCGCCCATAGGAAACTTGACCCCACATCTACTAAACCCTATTCGATCTGTTGTATCAGGTGGGGGAAACCCATGACTGTGATCAGGACGTGTATATTACTACCCATCGAGTTGCGCTGGTGAGAGCCGCTATCCTCAATAGTTAGTCATATACATGATACAATCTGTCCCTCCCAATTGGCCAGTTCGTACGGTGCTCTTTCGGAGGTCCACATGTTTCTGGCGACCATGGTGGGACCTATTTCTCTATCCATCTTTGGATTATATATTATCCTTTCTTCTGTGTACTCTGGGATTTGTACTCCTTAGATTAGGTCCATTCCACTCTTAGTTAGGGTCTTTCCTTAGTTAGGATTCCCTCTTTTTAGCTAGGGTTTCTCCATACTCCACTTCTTTCCAGCCTAGCAGACTATTCCGTCCTTTATCCATCCATATCCATCTTTATCAAATCTTTCATTCTAATTGACTTTTCAAATTTTTTTTTCTTGGCAGCAGTGCTATGGCTTCCTTTGTTCCTTCTATGACTTTTAGTTTTGGTTTGGATGCGTGGGTGACTCTCCCTGAGTCCCTGCTTGCCAGTCCGCCCGCTGGAGGGATCACTTTTGGTTCCTTCATGAACTCGGCCTTCGTCAATCTTGGCGGGCTGACCTCAGCTGAGGCTACTGTATTCTCTCCTCCTCAGAGGAGAGGACGCACAGCCATGTGCCCTTTTTGGTGTCCAGTTGCTCTACAGACAGCCCGGGCACCTGCTCATCCAGTTCTTGTACTTGTGCAGCCAGTGCGCCCTGTGGCTAGGCAACCAGTGCCTAGGCCACTTCCTGTTTCACTTGTTCGTCCCGTAGTTAGGCGTCCAGTGCCTATCGCTCCTGTTGAGCAGGTTGCTCCGACCCCTTAGTGCCAGCAGCCTGCTTCTATTGTCGCCCGTCCATCTATCGGTTAGGCGACTAGTGCCTACCGCTCCTGTTGCATAAGTTGCTTCGGCCCCTCAGTGCTGGTAGTCTGTTACTGTTGTTACTCCCATTGTTCCAGTAGAAGTATCTCGAGTTTGAGTTCCCCCTCCCATTTCCACTAGGAAGAGGGGTGCCCAGACCGAGGTGCCTTCGCCCTCTTCTAGCCGGGTTTTTGTTTTTGCTCGGCTTTCTCACTCTGAGATCACCGGGCAGACCCCGACACTTCTAATTGTCCCTGTTCCCTCTGCCACCCAGGCAGTGGGTTCAGATGTTCCGTCTACCTCCACCTCCGACCTTGGGAGAAGGGCTAGGAGGAATATGAATAGGAGGCTTCGTTTAGCTGCATCAGAGTCAGAGAGGCAGCAAATGGCTGATGCAATAGCTCACTAGGAGCTAGTTTAGAGGACAGTGGCTCCCAGGTAGCGGAGACTATGACCAATTGTAGTTGTGCCTACTCTAAAAGTTGTTGTAGCTTCTAAGATAGAGGCGATCAGGGGAGGACACTTCTCCCCACTGACACATAGTGGGGACAAGGAGGACGTTGCCCGCATTGCGACGGCCCCTCTTTTCACCACTACCTTACCCCAGGCTAGGGTCCCTGGGGACGCTGGTGTTCGAGCCTTCACTCAGAGGATTCGAAACATCATCCGCCTCGCACGTGGTAGGGGGCCTGTCAGTCGGGAGAAGATACTCTAATAGATTTCTCAGGCTAACTTTCAATTGCGGAGACAGACTGTGAGGAGACTGTATAATTGGCATAGAGGGCAGACACCTTAGTAGCCAGCCAGAATAATTCCAGTTGTTAGACCGCTAGTAGTTCCCACGTCGTCAAGGAAGGAGACAGCAATAGGAGCCTGCCCGGCCTCAGATCAATTCAGTAGTGGTAGCCCCAGAGCAGCTAGTTACTAGTATGGAGCCCCACCGCAGGAGGTGGGTTTGGAGATGTCGGCAGGCGGGCACCCCTATCAACCCAGCCGTAGGAGGTGAGTTGGGAGACGTCGGCAGGTGGGCACCCTTGTCGACTCAGTTCAGTCAGTTGAGATAGCACTACGGGCAGAGGCAGAGCACCCATTGGGTATAGTTGGCCAGATGGGTTTAGTAGTTCCTTCCGGGTCTGAGGCCATCCTGATTGCTTGTGACGATGATTTAGTACCTACCCTAGATAGATCACCAGAGCAGATTAAGACAAAACCAGCTCTTGGCACTCATAGGATCACCTCTTCTATGAGTCCCTACATAGAGGCACTTCGACAATCTTTTTAGATGACGATGATACACTAGTATATGAGTCTGATGAGGAGGTATCGGTGCACTGGGTTTGTATGATTACCCGTCGAGGTCATTCGGATAAGAGAGAGCCCGCAGACCATGATGAGTAGCGAGACCCTGAGGTGGGTGGATCTCCTAGGTTAGTGGATACGAATGCTAAAGTTCTGAACCTACAGGCATAGATGATAGAGATGGCCAGAGCCATGACGACCATGACAGCATAGTTGATAGCCTTGGGGCGATGCCTCAGATGATAGATGTAGCTGCTACTAGTACTTCCAAAGATCAGCCAGTAGTGCCTCCAGCTGCATCAGACCCCGTGAGAGTGGAAAGGGTTCAGGGAGAAGTTCTTGCAGCACCTCTAATTATCCAGTGTCAGCCAGCTCAATTGTCAGTAGGTCAGATCCAAGATTTGATTGCTTAGAAGGTAAAGCAGGCGATTTCCTCTAAGAAGGATGGAGAGGCAGTTAGCAGAGGGCGTCCCTACCCAATAGAGTTCAAGCAGGAGCCCTATCTTCTTGGTTTCATCCCTCCTAGGTTTAGAGTTTTTGATAGATTTGAGAACCCGAGGCAGCATGTGGCTCAGTACCGAGCCATATGATGAAATATAGGAGGGAGTGATCCTTTGATGTTGAGATTGTTTATTAGCAGCTTGGTGGGGGTGGCGTTTGCTTGGTATGCCGACCTCCCCAATGACTCAGTCCTAAATTTTGCAGAGTTGGAGCAGCTGTTCATACAGAGGTTCGTCAGTACAGAGCACCGGGTTATAGTTGGAGAGATAGTTGTGACCAGGTGGAGCCCTAGAGAGAGTCTTCCGGATTAAATAATCAGATGGAGGAACCTCAGTTTGCAGTGTAAGGTACAGCCAGTTCAGCACCCCCACAATAATCACTCTCAGCCAGTTAGTCACACTTAGCTAGTCAGCCAGTAGTACATCCTAGGACCTCCCGTAGGACTCCAAAGAGTCAGCAGTACCTACAGAAGAAACTTAGTAAGGAATATCCCTTCAAAAGGAAAAGTATCAGAAAAAGTTTTAAATTCCTTACTAAGAAGAATTTTTTAACATTTTCCAGCAATAATAGAGTGGAGGAGGAGGGTCAAATTGAGCACCCACTCTATTGTCCTTATCATAGACATATTAGGCATGTGTTAAAGGACTGTTATGTTTTCAAGGATAGAGTTGAGAGATTGATGGCCACATGACAGATACACCTCCAGGACAGTGACTTGGTGTAGCCCAAGGGAAAGGTTCCTTAAATAGTTCAGATGATCTCCAGTCCCAGCTACAGTGACAGTCAGGGCAGTAGTGGCAGTTTACCTCACAGTTTTGAGGGAGAGTGGCAGTTAGCACTCTCTAAGAAGACCATGAAGATGATTGATCATGCAGTCTAGAGCAGAGGCAGTTGAGAGGAGGCCTCCCCAAGCCAAGTTGATAGTTACCACTCTAGTTACTATGCCAGCACTTATACCTTCTTCTTCTCTTTCTGTTGTAGTGCCTACTGAGCACATTTCTTCTTCGCTTTATATACTAAAAAAATATATGAAAGAGAAAAGTATATTGTAACCTCAGAGGGGAAGACAGGGTTCCTTCCACCACTTATGCTGAAGGACTTTATTCTCCCTTCATTTGATGAAGAAATAATATAAGAATATGATTTTGGCTATTTTTGGCATTCTGCTTTTACTTCTAGTTCTACTTCTACTTCAGTTTCTACTAGTCCTCAGTTTACATGTTTTATATGTCTCTTAAGATGTGAATGATTCTAGTGAAGAGTCCGAGTCTGAGTATGAAGATGAACCAATCTTCGTAATTCCAGAGGATGGATGTTACATGGATTCAGAAGATGAATCCAAAAACTCACTCCCAGTACTTTCCTTAGAGCCAACACCTGCCACCACCACTGAATCAGAGAAATCTCCTACTGAGGATGACTCAATACAGAAAGTTCATCTGCATTTAGGAAAGGTCATTCCACCTAGGTTGGCTAAGAATACAAAATATAAGAATATCATTATCCAGGAGGATGATCCTACCCCTTCCTCCCAAGAGCGGTCTAAGGAGAAAGGGAAAGACCCTCTGCTGGAGGTTAATTATAATGTATTGGCTCATCTAAGGAAGATTCATTCCCTTCTTAGTGTCTATGACGCTTTGATGATGTTCCCTGGCTTGAGAGAGACATTGGTTAAAGCCTTGCTTGAACCAGAGTCCTATCAAGCATTCTTTGCTTCCGACTTCATTGATGGTGCATGACATCTGTATGATACGCCATGCATTATCTTTTCTAGTCGTGATCTTCTTTTAGGGACTACTGAGCACAATTGTCCCTTGTATGTCACTATTGAAGTCAATGGTTATGAGTTGAACAGGATCCTCATAGACCAAGGGGCTTCAGTAAATATCTCAACATGTGAAACTTTAAAGAGCCTCTTCCTTGGACATTTAGAGCTCACTTCTGACAAGATCATGTTGAAAGGCTTTAGTGACCAAGGTCAGGGAGCTCTAGGGTCTATCACCCTACCTCTGAAGTTTGGGAATTTCCTAACTGAGGCAAAGTTTCAAGTAATTGAGGCTGACACTTTATACAAGACTCTCTTAGGAAGGCCTTAGATCCATGAGTATGGGATGGTGCCCGCTACCTTGCACTAATATATAAAGTTTATGAGGAATGATATTGAGTATACCATTCTTAGGGATACCCAGCCCTTTTCCAAGCATGAGGTTTCTATTTACGATGATGTCGAATACTATGTACCTCAAAAGACTCGTAGAGCTTCACCTGCTCAATCACCAAAGAAGCCCTCCAATATTGTACAGGGTCCTATGCAGCCACCTGCACAGGGACCTATACAATCACTAGTATAGGGTCCATTACAGGTTAGTATTGAGCCACGTGTTTCCACTAAGCATGCTGATAGAGATCCCTCTCAGTTTGCAGTAAGGCACGATGATCCCCCTAGTAGAGGTAGGGGTAGAGGAAGAGTTTCGATCCGCGAGCCATGGAACCACAATACTCGGACTCCTCCTCCCCTACCTTTACACTTCTACTTTAACTGTAGAGTCCGACTCTTTTTACGATGAAATGATCGATGTCCTTCATCGTCCAATCACTTTACCACCTCCATATTCCGCTGGTTATGATTCACAACCTATTTTTTGTAGCCATTTGATACCTGAAGGTGGATTGGCTATTGATATTAACTCAGACGAGGAAGAGGACTTTTGATGTCAGACTACTATCAAACAACCTTCTCCCCATCAGATACGTGGGATAGGAGTTAGGGATTTTGATCAAAGATCTTATAACACTCCCTCAATTGATGATGATAGTTTAATATGGCGTAGTGAAAATCCCATACCTCACTTGTACGAGACTTTTCCACCGGCACGGTCTGAGGAGTGTCCCTCTGTATCCCGTGGTATAGGTGCCCCACTAGGTCCTAGGAGCCAGGATTCAGAGGAGACCGCTATGGAGGTAGTGGTTAAGAGTGCCCCTCATTACTTTTCACCTGTTGTAGAGAGTTTTGTTTAGCGGGGCCTTGTCCGTTCCACTTGGCTCGATGAACAAGCTCTATAGCAAGCCCGAGTCTGGCGGACTGATTTCCCTCAAGGTCTAAGAGGTGTAGATTATATGGGATTAAATTAATCCAATAATGCCAGCATTTACGTTGTTTCTCATGCTTATCTGGTTGTTTCTCTTGCCGATGAAGAAGACCCGGAAAGTGAGGAAGATAGAATACTTGATGCTTCATAAGAGTTTAAAGATGGTGTCACTTCTATCATAGATAAACTTTATGAGGTAAACTTAGGCACTGAGTCAGACCCTAGGCCTATCTTTCATAGTGCCCTACTATCTGATTCAGAGGCTCAAGAATACATCAAGTTATTATCAGAGTTTATAGACTATTTTTCCTGGAACTACACTGAGATGCCTGGTCTAAATCCAGATGTAGCAGTCCATAAGTTAGACATTAAGCATGATGTAGTCCCTATTAAATAAGCACCTTATAGGATGAGGTTAGAGATTGAACAATAGGTGATCGCTGAAACCAAGAAGCTTATAGAAACTGGTTTTATTAAGGAAGAGAAGTACCCTACTCTGCTTGCCAACATTATTCCAGTCCGGAAGAAAAGAGGGCAGATACGAGTCTTTATCGACTTCCGTGATTTGAATAAGACATATCCTAAGGATGATTTTCCTCTCCCTATTCCTGAGCTTATAGTGGATATAGCATCATCGTATAGCATTTTCTCATTTATGGATATTTTATCTGGTTACAATCAGATAAAGATGGACCCCGAGGATGAGAAGTTTACTTCTTTTCGGACACCAATAGGTGTATTTTGTTACAATGTGATGCCCTTCGGTCTCAAGAATGTCAGGGCTACCTATCAATGTGCCATGACTGTCATCTTTGATGAGTTGATACATGAGCAAGTTGAATGTTATGTGGATGATTTGGTCATCAAAATCAAGGTCCATGGAAATCACCTTCGAGATCTACGACTTGTTTTTGAACGCCTACGCAAGTTTGATTTAAAGATGAATCCTCTAAAATGCGTATTTGGAGCCAGTACAGAAAAGTTCTTAGGGTTTATAGTTTGCTACCACTGCATTGAGATAGACCCCTCTATGATTAAAGCCATAGTAAATTTGAAAACCCTAAGAGTCTTACCTAGTTCAGGTCCTTTTAGGGTAAACTGGATTTCTTGTAGAGATTTATCTCCAATCTTTCTGGTAGGTGTCATCCCTTCTCTATACTAGTGAAGAAGGATACCCGATTCCACTGGGATAAGCATTATCAGGAGGCCTTTGAGAGTATAAAGTGCTACCAGATGAACCCCCCTGGTTTAGCTACACATATCCCAGGTAGGCTGTTAATTCTCTACACTACGACCTTAGATGAGTCCTTAGGTACATTATTGGCTCAAGAGAATGAGGAAGGCAAGGAGAAAACCTTATACTATCTCAACAGGTGATTAATACCTACAGAGCTTAAGTACCTAGCGATAGAAAATCAATGTTTAGCCTTAATCTTCACGGTACAGAAGCTTAGGCATTATATGCTATCACATAAGATCAATCTAATCTCTCGAGTCAACCTATTGTAGTATTTGATGACCCGTCTGACTCTCTCAGGTCATCTAGATTGATGGTCTATGATACTACTTCAATTTGACATTACCTTTGTCCCTCAGCGGCCATCAAAAGACAGGCTCTAGCTGACTTTCTGGCCGATCACCCGATCCCTACTGATTCACCACTCAATGATAATATACCTGATGAATTAATCTTGAGTGTGGATGAATAGGAGTCCCCTACTTGGGAGTTTTACTTTGATAGGGCGTCATTCGTTAAAGCTTTAAGTACATATGAAACTTCTACAGTTAGGGTAGGATTAGGCCTGATCTTTGTGTCCCCTGATGGTCTTACTTTATGGTACTCCTATAAGTTATCAGAACCTCATACTAATAATGAACCTGAGTATGAAACTCTAATTTTGGGGCTAGAGTTGGTCATTCAGATGAGTATTATGTGGGTGAAGATCTTTGGAGACTCTCAACTAATAATCAATAAGGTAGCTGGAGTCTACAAAGTACTTAAGCCTGAGCTCGTTCCATATTATAATAAAGTAATGGAGCTCATATGCTTTATACCAGAAGTAACTTTGGCCAGGATCCATAGAGCTGAAAATGGAAAAGCAGACACCTTGTCCAAGTTAGCAAAAGAATTAGCTGACCCTACTGGAAACCCTATGTCTATTGTTATCCAGTATCGTCAAGCTCTATGCCCCGTAGACTTGTCTTCTCCCAATCAGATCCTTACGGTGTTTGCTATTGATGAGGAGTCAAATTGGAGAGAGCCTTTCATAGAATACCTAAAGCATGGTAGGCTCCCAGATGATAGATCTCTCGCCGCTCAAATTAGAAAGAGAGCTTTATTATTTGCCTATGTAAATGAAACCTTGTATTGACGCTCTTTTGACCAAATTTGGCCGAGATGCCTCAATAAAGAAGAGGATAATATAGTCATGAGCGAGATACATGAAGGTCTTTATGGTGCCCATCAATCTGGACCTAAAATGAAAGGTAGATTTAAACGCCCCGTCTACTACTAGCTGACTATGATCCACGATTATATGGAGCACGCTAAAAGGTGCCACCAGTGCCAGATTCATGGCACAGTGATTCACCAACCCCATAATCCATTGCACCCCACTATATCTTCTTGGCCATTTGAGGGCTGGGACATGTATGTAGTGGGTCCTATAAACTCTCATTCTTTTGAGGGTTATAGGTTTATTTTAGCCTCCACTGATTACTTCTCTAAGTGGGCAGAAGCTGTCCTACTTAAGAAATTTAAATCTGAAGATGTGATGCATTTCTTTCATGATAACATTATTTATCGCTTTGGTGTTCCACGCCGTATAATCTTTGATAATGGCCCATCCTTTAGAAGCACTAAAATTGTCAGATTTACTCGCCGCCATAACATCAATTAGTGATACTCTTTGATTTACTACCCCAAAGCCAATGGCTTGATAGAGGCATTCAATAAGACTCTTGTGCAACTGATAAGAAAAATCCTTATTATAAATAAGAGAGAATGACATGATAAATTATCTGAAGCATTATGGGCTTACAGGACTACTTACCGTACTCCTACTCAGTCCACCCCATATACTTTAGCTTTTAAAGTTGAAGCAGCTCTTCCACTTGAGGTCGAGCTCCCCTCATTGTGTGTGGCAATTAGTTATAATCTATCTGATGAAGATAATGATCGACTAAGGTTGGAAGAGCATGATGGTTTAGATGAGCTTCATTTGCGAGCTTATCAGTGTCTTAAACTTTGCCAGGCCCGAGTGGCCCGGCACTATGAGCACCTTGTTAGACCCCATGCTTTCCGGGTAGACAAGTTAGTTCTTATTTTTCATAGGACTATCATTTCGCATCGTCGGAAAAGTGGTAAGTTTGAGCCTATTTGGGAAGGCCCCTTCGCTATAAAGCAAGTTTATGAAGGTGGTGTCTACCTACTTGATGCAAATGGCGTTCACCCTATGACTGTCATCAACGGGCAGTACTTGAAAAAGTACTATGCCTGAGTTTAGTACTTCACAGGGGAGCCTCCCTACCATTTGTAGATATCCCACTGTATATGTAGCTCCTAAAATGATATCTCTTACTTTTCAGTAGTCTGTATGACCATGATGATTTGTCCTCTACCACACAATATTTACTTTGAAGAGTATAAAGTTATCCTTAGAGGTGATACACTAATATGCCATAGGGATGTTTTGTACTTATGTCTGTGGGCACCAATTACATTGGTTCTATCACATACAATTTTTAGTTTGTTCTTCCCTTTGTAGGGCTTAGTCCCCCCAGTTTCACTTGCCATCCCAAGTGTGGTCTGGGATATCAAAACCAATAGTACAAGTCTAGTTTTAAGAGGTGATACTGGATCCACACCCTCTTATGACAGTTAGGTTTGGTGATAGAGATCCACTATCCCTATTTGAGTTTCTTCTTCCTATCAGTCCTGATCTGATATATGTAGCCCCCTGTCCATTCATATAAGTTGAATGTGATCAGGGATGTCAGATTCATTAGTTTAGACCCTTTTTGAAGTAAGATACTAGGTCCATACCATCCTATGCTAGTCAGGAGTGGTAATGTTGATCCTCTATCCTAATTTTAATTTCTAGTTATACATCAATTTCAATATGATTGTACTCCACAGTTCGTTCACATGAGTTGAATGTGGTCTGGGTTATAAAAACCAACGATTCAATCCTTCATAAGATCCTATTAGATCTCTTTCCCCAGTTTTGTTCATGTGGTGAACATGGTCTAGGTTATCAAAACCATTCACTATCCCCATTTAAAAATATACATGCGATAAAAAGAGGGAAGCTCTTAGTAGAGCAAAATGGGTTGCCCTTGTCATAGGAGGAACCCGGTAAAACTCTTTAAGAGCATAAATTCCCTAAAATTCCTTTTTCTTCTCCCTTGAAGCACTTTGGTGGTCTCTTCAAGGTTGAGTTTCCATTTAGCTGATTGTAAGTCTCTATGATTCTAAAATGCTTTTCTTTGTTAGTGATGTAGTACATTGTGTTTTAGATGTCAACATCACTACTTTTTTGGCTTATATCTTTCTGAGAAAAGATTGCCCCCTACTACCCTCTTTTGGTAGTCTACTCTCTAATTCATACACCGCTTTGAGCTATCAGAGTGGTCTTATGAATGGGGTAGTGTTACTTTCACTTTGCATAGAGTGCTACCCGATTAAGATAGGTGTTACCACTGTGATCTTCTGATGATCATGGATTTCACTCATGATTATTGTACTATGTGTCAGGTGTGCTCCCTTGTCATCTCAGAGTTGTTTCCTTAATTATGATGTAGTACATCTATTCTCAGGTGTTAACATCACAGTTTTGGGAGCTCTGATTTTCCAGTGGAAGATTGGCTCCTTAGTTTCTCTCACTGACCTACTTTAACATTCGTACCCTACTCTTAGCTGCTAGAGTAGTCCTATGAGTGTAGTAGTGTTACTTTTTACTCCCCATAGGATCCTACCCGATTAGGGTAGGTGTTACCACTGCGGCCCTTTGATGTTTTATCAATCTTATTCATGATTACTATTCTCAGATAGTGAGTGTGTCCCCTTACTACCTAGAGTTATCTTCATGGGCGTGCTGTAGTACATCCTGTCTTGGATGTTAACATCACTACTTTGAGAACTTTAATTTTCTAGCAGAAGATTAGTTCTCCTACTCCATTTTGTGACCCATCCTATCATTCATACACTAGGCTCAGTTGCCAGATTAGTCCTATGAATGTGTCGAGGTTACTTTCACTTCCCACAGGATCCCATTAGTTTGTGTGGGTATTACCACTATGAGATTTTTCCTACTCAGAGTTGTTGCCCTTAGTGGCGAGAGTACTCCCTCGCTACTTTGGCTTTATTTCTCTTACTTGGTGATATGGGGCATCGTGCCTTAGGTGCCACCATCACCTTTTTCTTGAGCCTTGATTTTTTAGTAGAGAGTCAGCTCTCCCAGATCTTTACCACTTTTTTGCCCATTGAGACCCTACTTCTAGCTGCTGGAGAGGTCCTTCGGATGTTTTAATACTATTTCCAGTTCTTATAGGGTCCCCATCAGTTAGTATGGGTTCACTACTGTAGCTCCTTTGAGAATTATTTTTACTAGGTTTAGTTCCAATTTCTGTAACAGAGGTACCCCATCGCTACTTCAATTCTTTTTAATCCCTTGGAATGAGATTACGCCTTTGTAAGCTCTATTGAGTGTGTATCTCTTCCAACTTTTGATTGAGAGACATCATTCTGATATCCTCCTTCCCTTTTGTATAAGGTTAGGGTTCCCTAGGAGATTCTAACAGCATTTGGATACTCATGGCTACGATAATTTGTCCTATACCATGTGGTTACCAAAGCGTTAGAAGGGGTTCTCTAGGTAGCTCTATCCTTAAAATTATCCCATTTGCCTACTCCTTTCTCCCTCATATCCCTACAAAGATTCTTATCAGGCTGATGTTGAGGTGACTTTTACCTCATATTCTGCTATTTGAAATGAACAGACAGGTAGTTGGTCTAACTTGGTAGAGAGGACCTGACGGAGCACCTAGTAGGTACTCCTCGTCACACTTTTCTCATTGTCCTGTTGTAATCAGGCAGACATCAGAGCCTGACTCTTTATTCACTCAGTTGAAATGACTATGTGGGTATTGAGCCATTCTTCATTTGCAATGCCGAGTTGGTCAAGCAGATGTTGAAGCTTACCTGGTTAAAGTGAAGCCTTGCCAGAACACCTAGAAGGTGTCCCTTACCACCCCTCTGTACTCCGGATGTCCTATTAAAGACTAAGCAAACTTCCATTTTGTGGCTCATGAGCGTCTTGCTGAGGTCAGGCAGAAGTAGTGGGTCACCCCAATCCACTGTTCTGAAAGGATCAGGAGGAGCGGGATCCTTTTCCCCTTCTACCCTCTGTCCAGATATGGTCAGACTGGTAGTTAGTTTTACTTACAAGTTAAAGTGAAGCCTTGTCAGAGCCCCTGGAAGGTGTCCCTTACCGCCCTTTCACCAGATGTTATGTAAAAGACTAAGCAGGCTTCTATTTTATGGCTCATGAGCTTCTTACTGAGGTCAGACAGAAGTAGTGGGTCACTCCAATCCACTGTTCCAAAAGAATCAGGAGGAGCGGGATACTTTTCACCTTCTACCCCACTATCAAGATACGATCAGACAGCTAGTTGTTTTTACTTACCCATTGAGCGAGCCCGATAGAGTCCCTGGGAGGCAGTCCTCAATACCCCTTTACTTTGGATGTCCTATAAAAGACTAGGCAGGCTTCCATTTTATGGCTCGTGAGCTTCTAGTTGAGGTCAGGTAGAAGTAGTGGACCACCCCAATCCACTATTTCGAAAGGAGCAGGAGGAGCGGGATCCTTTTAACCTTCTACCATGCTGCCCAGATACGTCCAAACTAGTAGTTGGTTTTACTTACCTAGTTGAGTGAGCC
Source organism: Dendrobium nobile (assembly GCA_022539455.1). Lineage (NCBI taxonomy): Eukaryota > Viridiplantae > Streptophyta > Magnoliopsida > Asparagales > Orchidaceae > Dendrobium > Dendrobium nobile. The sequence goes on along the minus strand of CM039734.1, from coordinate 41,707,004 downwards.
TAACAGAGTCCCTAGGAGGCTATCCTCAATGCCTTTTCCCTTCGGATGTCCTATAAAAGACTAAGCAAGTTGTTGCAAATCTATTTTTCATGACTTATGTTTTGATGATTGACAAACTCTATTGATTCTCTTGGACTGTTTGTTACTTTTAACTTTTCAGGAATCGAATATCGAACGAACAAACGAAACTAGTTAAAGATTGCGTAAGTTAGGGTTGAGTCAGTCTGTAATTTACTTTTTCTCTTCTTGAGTCTATTTCTAATGTTCAAAGAGACTGATGCTAAGTAACCCTACACACACACACTTGAGAGACTTAGAATTTCTGTTTTTACTCACATCGGCCAGGACGATATCTTTATCACCTAGACAATTTAGTTTAAAATAGAGATTCTATTCGGGATTCTTAATTAAGGAAGCCATCATTAACATATCATCCTGGATGATACGTGTATCAGCTAGGACGATAAACTCAAAACAGAAAGAAGTTGCCGCCATAAATAATTAAGGTTTTTTGTAATTTTTGGTAATCGGCCAGAACGATCTTGTATCAACCTGGACGATATTCACAATTATGCCTTAATTAATCAGACAAATCAAGGAAGTAATTAAAGATGATTGATACGATCATATCGTCTTGGACGATCGCAGGATCGGCCAGGACGATCTATTCAAAAACCTTAGTTACTTCTGGATGATAAATATCGGCCAGCAAAAATTCAGGGCGATGCTCTGGACAATTTTCCTCTGATTTGAACTAATAGGCCTGGACGATCATAAGATCGTCCTGGACGATCAAGCCAATTTTAAATTATCCAGCTTGCATTCAGGGCGATGCTCTGGCCAATCTTCTGAGATTTGTACTGATCGGCCGGGACGATGTCCATATCGGCCTGGACGATATTGTCGGCAACTTACAATTAATGAGCTCCTTTGGAGCTCTTCTATTTAAGAGCTCTTGTTCAACATTTTGAATAGTCTTTTGCTGCTGCCTTGACCTGAGAAGATCTTGAGGAGAGAAAGAGAGAGAGAGAGAGAGAGAGAGAGAGAGAGAGAGAGAGAGAGAGAGAGAGAGAGAGAGAGAGAGAGAGAGAGAGAGGATCTTATGAGGGGGAGCTTGTGAGGGGAATCGCTCTGCTTGTTCTTTGTCTAGAGTTTCTCGTCCATAGAAGGGTCGGTAGAGGTAAGGTTTTCAGCAACAGATCGTGGTTCTCTGCCAGCTTCAGGAGGAAGCAAAAGGAGATAGGTTCTCTGCCTTGCCGGGGTGGCAAAAAGGACTTCTTTGTGAGGGCTTCTCCGCCTAGCTGTGGGGGATAAAGGAGAGACACGTTTTGTAGTGCAATACTTGGAGGGTGCCTCCAAGGAGTGGACGTAGGTCAAGTTAACCGAACCACTATAAATTTCTGTATTCTTATTTTCTTGCTTCCGCACTTTAATTTCCGTATTGTTTTATTTTATGGTGTGATTTGGTTTTGGTTTGTGATATTGCTTTTGGTTGAAAAGAAATTTTAAAATACCAATTCACCTCCCCTCTTGGTTAGCTTGGGACTAAGTTCATAGCGCTTAACATCCCTAACAAACTTTCAAGTGGTATCAAAGCGGGATTCATAAAAAATTAGTTTGAAAACTTTTTGAATTTTGATCCATGGCTAATCTTGGAAATCGTAACACTATGGAAGGGTATTCTATTACCCGACCTCCCTTGTTCGATAACTACCTTTTGATTTCTAGAAAACCCGCATGTCAACATTTTTACAATCTACTGATTATCGCATATGGATGCTTATCAAAGAAGGTTATTTTCCACCTTCTCGTGAAACTAATGGTGTTAAAATTGAAATTGCTTTTACTGAATGTACTTTCGATGAAAGAGATTTAGCCCAATTAAATGTAAAATTTTTGAACTGTTTTTTCTGTGCTTTAAAATCTAAGGATTACATGAGTGTCTCCACTTGCAAAACTGGTAAAGAAATTTGGGATAAATTGTGTATCACTTATGAAGGCAATAATGAAGTTAAACAATCTCGTTTAAACATTCTCTTGCATGACTACGAACTTTTTCGTATGAAATCTCATGAATCTATTTCTGACATGTATACAAGGTTTACTCAAATTGTTACTTCATTGCATGCCTTAGGAAGAGAACTTTCAAACTTTGAAAATGTAAATAAGATTCTGAGATGCTTGCCTTCATCATATGATGCTAAAATCACTGCAATCACTGAATCTAAGAATTTGAACACTTATTCTATTGATAATTTACTTGGCTCACTCATTGCTTATGAGCAAGGGGTGAATCAAAGAAATCTTGATGCAGATGAGAAAAAGAAAGAGAAAACAGTTGCACTAAAGGTGCACAAATCAGATTCTGAATCTTCCGGGTTTAAAAGTGATGAAGTTGCCTTCATCACAAGGCAATTCAAAAAGTTTCTAAGGAAGAAGCAAAAGCATCATTGGAAAAAAGGTAGGGATCATAAACATTCTAAAGGATCTTCTGATATTGTTTGTTATGAATACAGGAAGCCCAGACATGTGAAAGTCGATTGTCCTACACTTCAAGATCACTCGAGCAAATAAAAAAAAAGGTGATGAGAAACCTAAGTTTAAGAAGGGCAAGAAGAGAGTCCAAAATGTGTTATGGGCAGAATCTGGTACTGATTCCTCTGAGACTGAACTAGAGGAAGAGACTACAAACTTGTACTTAATGGGGGAAGATCATCTTGAGCAAAGTGATGAGGAAGAGGTATGTAAACCAACCTATGATGAATTGTTTGAAATTTGTGAGAAAATTCATGCATCATACAAAAAACTTAAAAAAACTCATACTAGTTTGAAGTTAGAAATTTACAAAAAGAGTATGCAATTATTCTCAAAGATCATTCTACGATTGATTCAAATCACATGACTCTACATGATGAATTTGATGATTTAAATAAAAAGAATTTGGAATTAATTGATGAGCATGTTGCATTGAAAGCTTCACACACCTCACTTGAGTCTAAGTTTAAGAAATCTCAAGAGATAGAAGAAAAGTTAAGGATTGATAATAATGTTTTGGAAAATACAAACTTGAGATAAAAGAACGAATTGGATTCACTTAAAGGAAATTGGAAGACACCCACTTTTGATTTAAAGCCAAGACCTAGAAAGAGGCATTATAACTCAAACCATTTAAGAAATCCTTTTCATAGAGTTAGATGTTTTTCATGTGGCATGCTAGGACACATCTCACACACTTGCACTATTCATCGTAGTACACATTGGGTGTGGAGACCTAAGGTTCATGATTCACAGCATACCACACATGCATTGCATTCTACTTTTCCTAAGAAGGGACCCAAACTAGGTTAGGTTCCTAAATCTGACTGTTGTTAAGTTTTTGCAGGTGTGCTCTCACCAAAGACCTCGTGGGAGCATAGGATAATTGGACATATGGAGGCTCGTAGCTCATAATCGCTTAAACTCGCTGCTTCATAATTTCTTGAAATATTTTTTCTTTAATTAGTTTTGTGTTATTTTTGTTGTGTGCTTGCTTTGTGTTGTTCTAGATTGCTTTGTTTTCGTTTTGTTTTTTTTGCTTGGTTTCCTATATGATTATTTTTTAAGCTTTTAAATTTTGGAGCTTTAGAGATTATGTTTAGCATTTCTAAATCGGTTAAAGGGAGGAATACTGTTGATGGTTTCCCTTCTTCTGACCTTGTTTAGTGATATAATTTTCTTCTCTAAATAAAAGTCTAACTCATTTTAGCCAATGGTTTTTAAAACTAAGATTCTTTTTATCTTGCTACAAAAATCTATTTTGTGCATAATATCAAAAGTTCTTATATATCTCTCAAGTTAATTGAGATCTTGCCTTTGCACTGATCATATGATTTTTAGTTTTGTTTTGTGGGTAGTTTTTCCCTATGTTAGAGAGAGTGCTCCTATTCTCTAATATCTAGAAGATATACTCACAACTAAGAACTTCTTTTAAGAGTTTGCAAAAGAGAATTGAGCTTGCAAAATATAAAAAGGAAAAGTGGCAAAGATGTCAAAATTGAAATAAAAAGTATATACACAAATGTGTATCAAAAATCAAAAGATGCTCAAAGAGCCAATCAAAGATTCGAGAGGCATAAAATGAGCCCACTAAAAAGCAAGCTATCCTCTCTTTTTAGAACTTTTAAAACTTAGAAGAATTTGTGGGTTATGTGAGATTTTCAAAGGCTTGATTTCAAATTTCATGATTGAGAAAAATTACTTTGACATATTATTTATGAGATATTTTCTTTGTAAACAAGTTTTGAATAGATCTTGTTTTTATCCTATTTAGTTATTCTGAGTTAGGCATCTATTTTTTAAAAGATAATTTATACCCTGAAGGATGTCCGATCTAGGGTTAATAGAATCGGATATTCTACCTTCTTCCAATTGAAATTTGTTAACCTAACGATCTCTTGAAACTCTAAAGTTTAAATTATTTGAAAATTTCTGATATGAATTGCTTTGATAAAACAAAAAAAATTATAAAACATAGAAAAATTAAAAAAAAATTATATTTGGCTCCTTTTCAAATTGTTTGTTTTTTGCTTTTTATCGTTGTTCTTTTTCTTTTCTTCTGCTTTTCTTTTATTTTATTTTTTAGGGCTTTGATCATCACCATCCTTCATTGTTTTTCAAATTCTAGCCACATCATCATGGCCGATACTTTTATCGTCCTGGACAATAGGACAAATTCTCTTCAAATTTCCATCTGCTGAACTTTTCTGTGCTTACTACAACTCTTCGTCCTGGATGATCCATTATCGTCCTGGACGATCTGATCGAACTCTATTGCAATCATGATGATAGTCCTGGCCGATAACATATTTTGGCCTGGCCGATGCATTTTATGGTCATCGTTCTGCTGATATACTATATTATCCTGGATGATCCACGTGTCAGCACGTTTAAATCCTTAAAATCGGCTCCGAACGATCCATTATTGGACAATCATTCTGGCCGATCCACTGTTCGTCCTGGACGATACACGTGGCACAGATTTAAAACGTTTTAACTTCGGCCGGTACGATCAATTATTATGCATCGTCCTAGACGATACATCTAATCGGCCTGGACAAAATGCATTTTCAACGGTCGTCCGGCTTGACTCCTCGAGACGATCGCATGTCTCTAATCGGCCTGGCCGATATCTGATCGGCCCGGCCGATCAGACCGCCTTTTTAACCAATCTGCCTGTACGCAATTATTATACCATATCGTCCTGGGCGATTCTTCGATCAGCCTGGACGATATGGTCATTTCTTTAAATTTAGGCCGTTTCAGCCATGTTTTCACTTCACATCCCTTCTCCTCTTGTGTTTTCTTGCAAACTCCTTACTATGGCTGGTGGTAAACGAGTTCGACAGGCTTCTGGAAGTTCCTCGAGGGCCACGCTGGACCCTCGATTCAGGGAGGCAGAGGATCAGGCTGCTTACCATCGATATAAAGAATGTGGGATAACTGTCTCCAGAATCATCAATCCTACCCACATTTCGTATCTGGTAATGGATCTTTTCGCTCACACTTCACTTTGTTTCATTATGTCTCTCGCTATCCCCTTTAATATTGAGCTTCTTCGAGAATTCTTTGCAAACCTTCGCATAAATCCTACTTTCACAGCCCTGACCTCCTATGTGAATCGACGCCCGATCAAAATCACATATCAGGACTGTGTTGAACTTTTATAGCTATCCACCACTGGGGATAAGCTGCACTTAATTGTTTTAGATCCGGATTTTGATTAGTCCATGGAAAACCATTTTCTTCGCCAGACCAATGCACCTTTTCATGTTGGAGAGACTAGCTCTTTAATCAAAGATGCTAGGAGAATCCAACATGTCCTTCGCACCTCGATAATTCCAAAAGCTGGGGACCGAATCCACATTACTCCTCTACTTTCTCTGAATACTTTTTACATCATGACACATAGAGAATTCAATACTGCAGACTTAATTTTTTGGTACATTGATCACTTAACCACAATTCGCGATCCAGGTCATAAGAGGAAACCCAATCTAGCTTTAGGACACCTCATAGCCTATGTCCTTCAAACCAAATATGACCTTCAATATCCTATTCCACCCAACCTCCCAACTCTCTTCTACTCAAACAGTTCCTTTAGTACCCTTCACAATACTCGTCTCCACCCTGGAGATGAGAAACCTCGGGGGGCTGAGGAGGAGGAGGCTCCCGCTCCCGCTCCTGTTCTTGATCCTACTCCTCTTTGCCAGCACTCTATGCTTGACCAGTTAGTGGAGAGGTTTGATCGATGGGAGATCCGCTTTGAGGCTTATGTTGCTGCATAGAAGCAGCAACATTCTGAGGACATGGCCTGCTACGAGCAGCACCGCACAGAGGACTTAGCCCGGTTTGATAGCTACATTACTCACTAGCAGTAGCAGCATGACTAGGACATCGTCTGATTCAATGCTCAATTTACTACGCTTGCCAGCTACTTTCAACAGCCAGCTCCACCACCTCCATCTGATGATCAGGGTCCCTCATTTTTCTAGTTTTTTTTTCTGTTATTCGTAGTTTGTCTTGCACTTTGTTTTAGTTTCTGTTGTTTTTTTGTTTTTCCATTTTCTTTTGTGTGTCTAGGACCCTCTTTTTGTGATGCGAAAAGGAGAGTAGGATGTGGTAGGAAATAGTTGATGTACTTGTAACTTTGAAATTTTAATGGACTATTATTTTTACTAAGTTTTTCCTACTAGTGTTTGCCAACATCAAAAAGGGGGAGATTGTTGCAAATCTATTTTTCATGACTTAAATTTTGATAATTAACAAATTCTATTAATTCTCTTGGACTGTCTGTTACTTCTAACTTTTCAGGAATTGAAGATCGACGAACAAACGAAGACAGTTCAAGATTGCATATGTTAGGGTTGAATCAGTCTGTAATGTGCTTTTTCTCTTCTTAAGTCTATTTGTAATGTTCAAAGAGACTGATGCTAAGTAACCCTACACACACACACTTGAGAGACTTAGAATTTCTGTTTTTACTTACATCGGCCAGGATGATATCTTTATCGGCCTGGACGATTTAGTTTAAAACAGAGATTCTATTCGGGATTTTTAATTAAGGCAGCCATCATTAACATATCGTCCTGGATGATACGTGTATCGGCCAGGATGATAAACTCAAAATAGAAAGAAGTTGCCGCCATAAATAATTAAGGTATTCTATAATTTTTGGTAATCGGCCAGGACGATCTTGGATCGGCCTGGACGATATTCACAATTATGCCTTAATTAATCAGACAAATCAAGGAAGTAATTAAGGATGATTGATACGATCATATCATCCTGGACGATCGCAGGATCAGCCAGAACGATCTATTCAATAACCTTAGTTACTTCTAGATGATAAATATCGGCCAGCATAAATTCAGGGCGATGCTCTGGACAATTTTCCTCTAATTTGAACTAATTGACCTGGACGATCTCAGGATCGTCCTGGACGATCAAGCCAATTTTAAATTGTCTAGCTTGCATTCAGGGCGATGCTCTGGCCGATCTTCTGAGATTTGTACTGATAGGCCGGGACGATGTCCATATCGGCCTAAACGATATTTTCGACAACTTGCAATTAATGAGCTCCTTTGAAGCTTTTCTATTTAAGAGCTCTTATTCAATGTTTTAAACAATCTTTTGCTGCTATCTTGACCTGAGAAGACCTTGAGGAGAGAGAGAGAGAGAGAGAGAGAGAGAGAGAGAGAGAGAGAGAGAGAGAGAGAGAGAGAGAGAGAGAGAGAGAGAGAGAGGATCTTGTGAGGGGGAGCTTGTGAGGGGATTTACAAGGGTGCTTCAATGATCGCTTTACTTCTTCTTTGTCTAGAGTTTCTCGTCTATGGAAGGGTCAGTAGAGATAAGGTTTTTAGCAATGGATCATTGTTCTCTGCCAGCTTCAGGAGGAAGTAAAAGGAGATAGGTTCTCTGCCTTGTCGATGTGGCAAAAAGGACTTCTTTGTGAGGGCTTCTCCGCCTAGCTGTGGGGGCTAAAGGAGAGACGCATTTTGTAGTGCAATACTTGGAGGGTGCCTCCAAGGAGTGGACGTAGGTCAAGTTGTCCGAACCACTATAAATTTCTGTGTTCTTGTTTTCTATCTTCCGTATTTTAATTTCCGCATTGTTTTGTCTTGTGGTGTGATTTGGTTTTGATTTGTGATATTGCTTTTGGTTGAAAAGAAATTTTAAAATACCAATTCACCCCCCCTCCCCTCTCTTGGTTAGCTTGGGACTAGGTTCATAGGGCTTAACATCCCTAACAAACTTTCACAGGCTTCCATTTTGTGTCTTCTTTACTTTTGCTGAGATCATGTAGAAGTATCGAGTCACCCCAATCCACTATTCTGAGATGAGCAAGAGGTGATGGGATCTCTTCACCTTCTACCCTGCTGTTTTGATATGGTCAGGCAGGTAGCTGGTTTACTTAGTAGAGAGGGCCTGACAGAGCACCTGGTAGGACCTCCTCGGCTTTTTTCCTTGAGTGTCTTGTTCTGATCAAACAGGCACCAGATTTTGTGACTCCTTTATTTGCTGTCTTGAGTTTGTTAGGTAAATATTGAGTCACCCCAATCCAATGTTCTGATATGAGCGAAAGGAAATAGGACCATTTCACCTTCTACCTTACTATTTCGATACGGTCTGGCAGGTAGTTGGTTTTACTTACTTGGTAGAGAGGGCCTGACAGAGCACCTAGCAGGAACTCCTCGCCACCTTTTTCCCTGAGTGTCCTGTTCCAATTAGGCCAACACAAAGTTTCATGATTCCTTTATTTGCTAACTCAATTTGGTCAGGCAAATACTGAGTCACCCCAATCCATTGTTCTGAGATGAGCATGAGGGGATAGGACCCCCTTCATGAAAGTGCTCAGATGGCACTAGAAAGTGCTCTGATACCTCTTGAAAGAGCTCGTTTGGGATGTTAGGCCCTATGAACTGGACCAACGCCAATTAACAGTGAGAGGTAAACTCGTAAAAAAATATCTTTCAATCAAAACTAATGTCACTACAAAGAAAATCAAATGCGGAAATTAAACGCGGAAGTAATAAAGGAAAGAATACACCATATTTATAGTGGTTCGGACAAACCTTGACCTAAATCCACTCCTTGGAGGCACCCTCCAAGTATTGAACTAAACTAAGTGTCTCTCCTTTAGCCCCCACAGCTAGGCGGAGAAGCCCTTACAAAATCACTTTCATCTTCCCCGGTGCGGCGGAGTCACCGGGTTCTTTAACACTAAAGAGATCTTCTACTTTGGTGAACTTCCCTCGTGACAAGCCTTGTATCAGATGGTATTCAGGTTGGAGCTTGCAGGAGCAACTTTGTGGAACCCCCTCCACACTCCCTTGAGTCCCCCCTCACGGGATCTTCTCCCTCTCTCAAACTCCACCCTTTCCTCACTCCCTTTCAAGCTCTCTCTTCAAGTTTCCCCCAAAAGAACGAAGCTACAATGGCCGCCAAAGACACTTACAAAGTGTCAGGTCATAGCTTAAATAAAAGATCTCAAAATAAGCTCATTAAAGCAAGTTGCCAACATTATTGTCCATGACGATACTAATATCATCCTGTACAATCAGTGCAATTTAAGCCCAATCAGCCAGGACGATTTGAGACAATCAGAAGAAGTTTGTTCATATCATCCAGGATGATAATATATAGTCCTGGAAGATCCACCTAGACGATGTCCAAAAATAAGTAATTCCTAAATAGATCTCGTGGCAGATTCTTTCTGTTTTGAGCCTATTGTCCTGGCCAATACAAAATCATCCAGAACGATGTATTTTGCATAATGACGACTACTTTAATGAGGATGCCCTAATTAGGGTTTTTGCTTTTGAACTAATCGTCCAAGACGATATAAAATCGTCCCGGACGATGTTACAAAAATAGTAAACTCTAGGGAACAGTAAAAAATCTTTCAAGTTACAAAGCATTAAGAGCCACACCAAATACAATAGACTCAAGAAAGGAAAAGGGTACAAACTGACTCAGACATAGTCTACCCAATCTTAAGCTGGTTCCAAATTACAGTCTGATCATGTGAACCTAAAATGTCAGTAGATAAGGTAGTCATAGAGAAATAAGAGTGTTAGCTATCATCAAAATCATAAATCATGAAAATAGATCCGTAATAATCTCCCCCTTTTTGATGATGGCAAATACTACAATTTGAATTTTCAAAAAGGAACATTTTCTCCTAATCTCCCCCTCACTAGAATAACACTTTAAAAATTGGGGAGATAAAAATATTTTTGTTTTTTTTTAATTTTTTTTTGAAAGGAAAAAAGATACAAATTTGACAATAGTACAAAAATTCAAGAATACGTTCTCCCCCTTTGACATTATCAAAAAGAGAGGAGGCACAAACAAAAAATAAAATGACCAAAAGACAAAAAAGTTCCCTGATCTAGTGAACAACAAATATTCTTAAAATGAGAAAGTTACCTCTTAGTTTTAATCAAAAACTTATTAGAATTGTATTAACAACGTATAGCCCAAAAAAGGTTAGAAATTTAGAATTTGATAATCCAAACTTAAGTTCTTTAAAAGGGCTAAAAAACTTTTTAATTCAATATCTAAATCATGGAATAAATTAGAAAAAGAAACACTAATTTTTCAAAACTCCTTTTATAAAATATATCTAATAGAAGATTAATGCATAAATTTTGAATTAGGAATCATGTTTTTCAAAATCAAGTATCGAAAGTATCAAGGGTTTTCTTAAGCTTTTAAGAAGTACAAGAATGGTAAGCATTAAATTTTGTGGGCTCATTTTATGCCTCTTGTCAATTTAAATGGCGCTCTTTACGCATCTTTTGATTTTTTATACATTTTGTGTATATTTTTCAATTTGACATCTTTGCACATCTTTTTTTTTTTGCATCATTGACTTTTTTTTTTTAATATGCTACATTTCTGAAATCTTAAAAATAAAAGTAAACCCATCCTATTGATAAAGAAAGTTCTTGATTAAGAAAATTATTAGTTAGATTCAACAACTTGCAAAAGTTCTCTATGTGATAAATAAAATGTAGGGAGATAAAAAATTTTAGTTTCAAAGACTAATTTAAAATATGAAAAAGATTTTAAATCAAAAGTAGAATAACCTCTTTTAGGAAATAGAGATTGAGAGTAAAAAACATGAGTTTTCTTTGACTATTTTTAGAGAAGTCAATCACAATTTATCAAAGATTTCAAGAAAAACAGGAAGTAGATTTTTCATTTTTAGAAAAATGAATGTGTGTGTTGATCAGAGAAAAAATTTCACGAAATAAAAAAAAATTCAAAGAATAAACAAAGACAAAAACATAAAATAAAATCAAAATCAAACAAAAACAAAAAATAACAAAAAAAAACAAAAAACAATACAAACACATAAACAAGGCTTTTAACCATTATCTTTCTTTTAGTCCGATGCTTCAAAAACCAAGTCTGCCTAGGAGATCTTTTGCTTTTCATTATTTCTCGAGTTTAAAATTTGCTTCGCTTTACACTTTTCTTTTGCAGGAAGAATTCTTAAATTATGACATTGATTTTTCATATGTTCAGGCTTCCTACATCAAAAGTAAATAACGTTAGAAGAAATAATAACATCCTTACCATTTTTACATTTTTTCCATTTTTGTTGATGCTCATGCTTTGTTGAGCTTTTTAATTTGCTTGACAAGTCATTGTATTCATCACCAACTAAGCTATCTTCTTCCGTATCTTCAGCTTTAAGAACAATCGCTTCACCTTGGATTGCTTGATTTCACTAGTACCTTTGTATATGGTGTGTAGTTTATCCCAAATTTCCTTACCAGTAGTGCACGTGGATACGAACATAAAATCTTCAGAATTTAAAGCATAGAAAAAGCAATTTAAAGATTTTGCATTCAATTGAGCATCGATTCGTTCATCTCTATTCTATTGGCTAAAAGGAATGTCAGTTTTAATTCCATCTAAAATACGTGATGGTAATGAATAACCAGTTAAAATCATATGCCACATGCGAAAACCAATTGATTAAAAAAAAATAGAGAGGCCAATTTTCTAAAAATCAAATGAGATATTTTCAAACAAAGGTGGTCTAGTGATAGAATAACCTTCCGCAATATTATGATTTATAAAATTAGCCATGGATCGAAATCAAAAGCTTTTAAAAACTTAATTTTTGAAAACGGTTCTGATATCACTTGAAAGTGCTCAGATGGCACTAGAAAGTGCTCTGATACCACTTGAAAGAGTTTGTTAGGGATGTTAGGCCCTATGAACTGGCCCAACGCTAATTAAAAGAGAGAGGTAAATTGATAAAAAAAAAAATCTTTCAATCAAAACACAAATCAAAACCAATGTCACCACAAAAAAAACCAAATGCAGAAATTAAATGCGGAAGTAATAAAGGAAAGAACACACCAGATTTATAGTGGTTCAGTCAAACCTTGACATACATCAACTCCTTGGAGGCACCCTCCAAGTATTGAACTAAACTAAGTGTCTCTCCTTTAGCCCCCACAGCTAGGCAGAGAAGCCCTTATAAAATCACTTCCACCTTCCCCGGTGCGGCAGAGTCGCCGGGTCCTTTGACACCAAAGATATCTTCTACTTTGGTGAACTTCCCTCGTGATAAGCCTTGAATCCGATGATATTCAGGTGCGAGCTTGCCGGAGCAACTGTGTGGAACCCCCTCCATACTCCATTGAGTCCCCCCTCACAGGATCTTCTCTCTCTCTTAAACTCCACCCTTTCCTCACTCCCTTTTAAGCTCTCTCTTCAAGTTTCCCCCCAAAAGAACGAAGCTATAATGGCCACCAAAGACACTTACAAAGTGTCATGTCATAGCTTAAATAGAAGATCTCAAAATGAGCTTATTTAAGCAAGTTGTCGACATTATCGTCCAGGACGATACTAATATCGACCTATACGATCAGTGCAAATTAAGCCCAATCAGCAAGGACAATTTAAGACAATCAGAAGAAGTTTGTTCATATTGTCCAGGATGATAACATATAATCCTAGATGATCCAGTTGGACGATGTCTAAAAATAAGTAATTCCTAAATAGATCTGGCGGCAGATTCTTTCTATTTTGAGCATATTGTTCTGGCCAATACAAAATCATCCAGGACGATGTATTTTGCATAATGATGGCTGCTTTAATGACGATGCCCTAATTAGGGTTTCTATTTTTGAACTAATCATCTAGGATGATATAAAATCGTCCCAGATGATGTTACCAAAAATAGTAAACTCTAGAGAACAGTAAAAAATCTTCCAAGTTACAAAGCATTAGAAGTCATAACAAATACAATAGACTCAAGAAATGAAAAAGGGTACAAACTGACCAGACCTAGTCTACCCAATCTTAAGCTGGTTCCAAATTGTAGTCTGATCATGTGAACATGAAATGTTAGTATATAAGACAGTCATAGAGAAATAAGAGTGTTTGCTATCATCAAAATCATAAACCATGAAAACAGATCCGTAAAAATTTTCCCCTTTTTGATGATGGCAAACACTACAATTTGAATTTTCAAAAAGGAACATTTTCTCCTAATCTCCCCCTCACTAGAATAATACTTTAAATATAGGAGAGCTAAAAATATTTTTGTTGTTTTTAATTTTTTTTTAAAGGAAAAAAAAGATACAAATTTGACAACAGTACAAAAATTCAATAATACATTCCCCCCCTTTGACATTATCAAAAAGAGAGGATGCACAAACAAAAAATAAAACGACCAAAAGACAAAAACATTCCTTGATCTAGTGAACAACAAGTATTCTTAAAATGAGAAAATTATCTCTTGGTTTTAATAAAAAACTTAATAGAATTATATTGACAATGTATAGCCTAGAAAAGGTTAGAAATTCAGAATTTGATAATCCAAACTCAAGTTCTTTAAAAAGGCTAAAAAACTTTTTAATTCAATATCTAAATAATAGAATAAATTAAAAAAAGAAAAACTAATTTTTCAAAACTCTTTTCATAAAATATATCTAATAGAAGATTAATGCACGAATTGTTGAATTAAGTATCATGTTTTTCAAAATCAAGTATCAAGGGTTTTTTAAAGCTTTTAAGAAGTACAAGAATGGTAAATATTAAATTTTGTGGGCTCTTTTTATGCCTCTTATCATTTTGAATGGCGCTCTTTGCGCATCTTTTAATTTTTGATACACTTTGTGTATATTTTTTAATTTGGCATCTTTGCGCATATTTTATTTTTGGCATTATTGGCCAATTTTTTTTTAATATGCTACCTTTCTGAAATCTTAAAAACAAAACTAAACCCACCCTATTGATAAAGAAAATTCTTGATTAAGAAAATTATGAGTTAGATTCAACAACTTGCATAAAATCTCTATGTGATAAATAAAATGTAGGGAGATAAAAAATTTTAGTATTAAAGACTAATTTAAAATATGAAAAATATTTTAAATCAAAAGTAGAATAACCTCTTTTAGGAAATAGAGATTGAGAGTCAAAAACATGAGTTTCTTTTGACTATTTTTAGAGAAGTCAATTACAACTTACCAAAGATTTCAAGAAAAATAGGAAGTAGATTTTTCATATTTAGAAAAGTGAATGTGTGTGTTGATCAGAGAAAAAATTTCACGAAATAAAAAAAATTCAAAAATAAAGAAAGACAAAAACATATAATAAAATCGAAACAAAACAAAAAATAAAAAATAACTAAAAATAAAACACAATACAAACACACAAACAAGACTTTTAATCATTATCTTTCTTCTAGTCCGATGCTTCAGAAACCAGGTCTGCCTAGGAGATTTTTTGCTTTTCATTATTTCTCCAGTTTAAAATTTGCTTCGCTTTACCCTTTTCTTTTGCAGGAAGAATTCTTAAATTAGGGCACTGATTTTTCGTATGTTCAAGCTTCCTACATCAAAAGCAAAAAATGTTAAAAGAAATATTAACATCCATACTATTTTTACCTTTTTTTTCTTTTTTGTTGATGCTTATGCTTTGGTGAGCTTTTTAATTTGCTTGACAAGTCATTGTATTCGTCACCAACTAAGCTGCCTTCTTCTGTATCTTCAGCTTTTAGAATAATCGTTTCACCTGCATCCACAAGTCTTTGACCCAAACTTTGCTCGTAGGCAATGAGTGAGCCAATCAAATAATCAATAGAATATTCATTCAAATCTTTTGATTCACAAATATCAATTACTTTGGCATCAAATTTATTTAGTAGACAACGAAGAATTTTTTTAACATTTTTAAATTTTGAAAATTCTTTTCCTAAAGCATGCAATGATGTTACAATCTGGATAAACCTAATATACATCTCTATGATTGTCTCATAAGGTTACATGGAAAATAGTTCATAATCATGCATTAACATATTCATCTTGGATTGCTTGATTTCACTAGTGCCTTCGTATATGGTGTGTAGTTTATCCCAAATTTTCTTACCAATAGTGCACGTGGATGCTAACATAAAATCTTCAGTATTTAAAGCACAGAAAAAGTAATTTAAAGATTTTGCATTCAATTGAGCATCGATTCGTTCATCTCTATTCCATTGACTAAAAGGAATGTCAGTTTTAATTCCATCTAAAATACATGACGGTAAGGAATAACCAGTTAAAATCATATGCCACATGCGAAAATCAATTGATTGCAAAAAATAAACATGCCAATTTTCTAAAAATCAAATGAGATATTTTTAAACAAAGGTGGTATGGTGATACAATAACCTCCCGCAACATTATGATTTAAAAAATTAGCCATGGATCAAAATTCAAAAGCTTTTAAAAACTTAATTTTTGAAAACGGCTCTGATACCACTTGAAAGTGCTCTGAGGGCACTAGAAAGTATTCTAATACCACTTAAAAGAGCTCGTTAGGGATGTTAGGCCCTATGAACTGGCTTAAAGCTAATTAAGAGAGAGAGGTGAATTGGTAAAAAATATCTTTCAATCAAAACTAATGTCACCACAAAGAAAATCAAATGCGGAATTTAAATGCGGAAGTAATAAAGGAAAGAACACACCAGATTTATAGTGGTTCCGTCAAACCTTGACCTACATCCACTCCTTGGAGACACCATCCAAGTATTACACTAAACTATGTGTCTCTCCTTTAGCCCCCACAGCTAGGCGGAGAAGCCCTTACAAAATCACTTCCACCTTCCCCGATGCGGCGGAGTCGCCGAGTCCTTTGACACAAAAGAGATCTTCTTCTTTAGTGAACTTCCCTCGAGATAAGCATTAAAACTGATTGTATTCTGGTGCGAGCTTGCCGGAGCAACCATGTGGAAGCCCCTCCACACTCCCTTGAGTCCCCCCTCACAGGATATTCTCCCTCTCCCAAACTCTACCCTTTCCTCACTCCCTTTCAAGCTCTCTCTTTAAGTTTCCACCAAAAGAACAAAGCTATAAAGGCTGCCAAAGACAATTACAAAGTGTCATGTCATAGCTTAAATAGAAGATCTCAAAATAAGCTTATTAAGGTAAGTTGTCGACATTATCGTCCAGGACAATAATAATATCGTCCTGTACGATCAGTGCAATTTAAGCCCAACCAGCCAGGACGATTTGAGACGATCAGAAGAAGTTTGTTCATATCGTCCAGGATGATAATATATAGTCCTGGATGATCCACCTGGAGGATGTCCAAAAATAAGTAATTCATAAATAGATCTGGCGGCAAATTCTTTCTGTTTTGAGCATATTGTCCTGGCCAATACTAAATCATCCAGGACGATGTATTTTACATAATGATGGCTGCTTTAATGAGGATGCCCTAATTAGGGTTTCTGCTTTTGAACTGATCATCCAGGATAATATAAAATCATCCCGGACGATGTTATCAAAAATAGTAAACTCTAGAGAACAGTAAAAAATCTTCCAAGTTACAAAGTATTAGGAGCCATACCAAATACAATAGACTAAAGAAATGAAAAGGGTACAAACTGACCAGACCTAGTCTACCGAATCTTAAGCTGGTTCCAAATTACAGTCTGATCATGTGAACCTAAAATGTCAGTAGATACGACAGTCATAGAGAAATAAGAGTGTTTGCTATCATCAAAATCATAAACCCTAAAAACAGATCTGTAACAATCTCCCCCTTTTTGATGATGACAAACACTACAATTTGAATTTTCAAAAAGGAACATTTTCTCCTAATCTCCCCCTCACTAGAATAATACTTTAAAAATAGGGGAGATAAAATATTTTTGTTATTTTTAAATTTTTTTTAAAGGAAAAAAAAGATACAAATTTGATAACAGTACAAAAATTCAACAATACGTTCCCCCCTTTGACATTATCAAAAAGAGAGGAGGCACAAACAAAAAATAAAACGACCAAAAGACAAAAAAGTTCTCTGATCTATTGAACAACAAATATTCTTAAAATGAGAAAACTATCTCTTGGTTTTAATCAAAAACTTAATAGAATTGTATTGAAAACGTATAGCCCAGAAAAGATTAGAAATTCAAAATTTAATAATCCAAACTCAAGTTCTTTAAAAAGGCTAAAAAACTTTTTAATTCAATATCTAAATTATGGAATAAATTAGAAAAAGAAAAACTAATTTTTCAAAACTCCTTTCATAAAATATATCTAATAGAATATTAATGCACGAATTGTTGAATTAGGTATCATGTTTTTCAAAATCAAGTATCGAAAGTATTAAGGGTTTTCTTAAGCTTTTAAGAAGTACAAGAATGGTAAACATTAAATTTTGTGGGCCCTTTTTATGCCTCTTATCAATTTGAATGGCGCTCTTTGCGCATCTTTTAATTTTTGATACACTTTGTGTATAATTTTCAATTTAACATCTTTGCATATATTTTATTTTTGGCATCATTGGACAATTTTTTTTATTATGCTACCTTTCTGAAATCTTAAAAACAAAAGTAAACCCACCCTATTGATAAAGAAAATTCTTGATTAAGAAAATTATGAGTTAGATTCAACAACTTGCATAAGATCTCTATGTGATAAATAAAATGTAGGGAGATAAAAAATTTTAGTATCAAAGACTAATTTAAAATACGAAAAAGATTTTAAATCGAAAGTAGAATAACCTCTTTTACGAAATAGAGATTGAGAGTCAAAAACATGAGTTTCCTTTGACAATTTTTAGAGAAGTCAATCACAACTTTCCAAAGATTTCAAGAAAAATAGAAAGTAGATTTTTCATTTTTAGAAAAGTGAATGTGTGTGTTGATCAGAGAAAAAATTTCACGAAATAAAAAAAAATTCAAAGAATAAACAAAGACAAAAACATAAAATAAAATCAAAATAAAACAAAAAATAAAAAAATAACTAAAAATAAAACACAATACAAACAAGGGTTTTAAACATTATCTTTCTTCTAGTCCGATGCTTCAGAAACCAGGTCTGCCCAGGAGATTTTTGTCTTTTTATTATTTCTCTAGTTTAAAATTTGCTTTGCTTTATCCTTTTCTTTTGCAGGAAGAATTCTTAAATTAGGGCACTGATTTTTTATATGTTCAAGCTTTCTACATCAAAAGCAAATAACGTTAGAAGAAATATTAACATCTATACCATTTTTACCTTTTTTCCATTTTTGTTGATGCTTATGCTTTGGTGAGCTTTTTAATTTGCTTGACAGGTCATTGTATTCGTCACCAACTAAGCTATCTTCTTCTGTATCTTCAGCTTTTAGAATAATCATTTCAACTGCATCCACATGTCTTTGACC